>JANIJI010000021.1:2470000-2762500 GCA_024500535.1 Leptonema lineaticorne
GTTGTAAAAACACGTGTAACTCGGAGATAATTAAACCTTTTAACAAACAGATGCTTGTTAAACGTTATAGACAGTTCTAATAACCTAGGAAAAAAAAACAATTTACCTGCCTTCCTAATGCCCGGGAATTTTAAATGACAATTTCACATTACTATTTGATCACAGTAGTGTATTTTATAAGAATCGTTAACAATAATAAAAATTAAAATTATCAATATTGATAACATAAATAATTAACGCTTTCATAATAGAATTGAACGAATTTGAATGCAAGTGCGTGTTGTTGCTCGGATTACAAGGGAGAGTTATCGCGTTAAAATACAAGGATTCCCCGTTGGGCCCTTTGGTGTTTCGGTCCGACATATAAAATGATTCCATAACTTCTTAACGGTAATCCTGGAGCTTTCAAAAGGCAATACGTGTAATACCGGCGAAGCCTACTTCCACCCTTAAGGGTATGAAACTGGGCAGGCGCTCGATTTTCCCGCCCGCAGTGGCTCAAACGAAAACCCGCCCTTAACTCCAATGATGTGTACAGTACGAGACATTTTACAATGAACATCTAAAACATTTATAAACTTCATTATAATAAATATTTTTAGTATATATATACATATATCAAAAAAATAAATAAATAAAAATTAAATGAAATTAAAATATTTTACATATAAAAGGTAAATTTCATATCGTAAATTATTTAACTGAAAATATGTGCGTAATATATTTTATATGTGTACATATATTTTATACGTGTATTAAAATTAAAATAACCGTTCGTGGTAATGTTCGAACTTTTTGTTCACCATACGTTCTTCAAGGAACGTCTTTTGCTAAATTATTGCTAATTTTCCACGAGAACGTTTTACATCAAAAGTTTTCCTCGCGATCATGATAAACTTTAAGCTCATTTTTTCGCTCGTTTTTTTTTTTCAAATATATAAATCCAAAAAAATCCACTATTTTATTAATACAATTTTGTTTATAATATATATATATATATATATATATATATATATATATATATATATATATATATATATATATATATATATTAAAAATCATTCTTATTATAGTCTCGTTTAAACATTTGAAATATTTTTTTAATAATCTGACGTATTATTGTAAAATTATATTTCATAAAAAAAAATAATTAGAAATATGAAAATAATTTATTTTAGTATCTTTTTACTTCAAAATAAAGTTTACCATTATATATATAAATAAATTTATTTAAAAAATAATTCGTATATTTTTTTTGAATAACAAATAATAAATACGTTATGAAACATTCTTATATAATGTAACCATATTTATAGCGATTTATTATTAGATAAATTTATATATAGGGTTTATGAATGTTGATATAAAGACAGATAGAATAGGGATGCGAACATAAAGGGAGCCCTTTCATTACTAGGGCATCGCCAAGAGTGAAACATGTGTAGGGAATTTATCAAATTGTGTCAGGAGTGCGACCCGGATACGAGACGAGTAAAACGCGGAAAAGCCAACGTGCCGGCTTTTCCAAGGGCGGGGTAAACGCCTCTCCCGAAATCCGACGGGGTGCGGGGGGAGGGATGGAGGGAAACGAAGGGCGGAGATGGTCCGAATAAGGGCAACATGTTGCCTTAATTCGGATTCACAGAGGCGTGGGGCGGCCAATTTCGAATATGAAACACCGCCCGAGATGGAAAAAGTTTATCTTATTTAAAAAGGGGGGGAGAGGGGCGGGACACGACGGTGAGGGGGGGAATGGTGGATGAAAAGGTTCTAATGGTGATGGTGGGTGGGGGGGAGTGTAGGAAAAGCGAACCGGTCGCGTAATGGGAAAAGCTCGCGCGTTTAATAACGGCGTAACGAGCCGCATTTTCCCCCGTTAAGCCGTTACGCAATAACGATTGCGCAACGGCCCGTTCCGAAATAATAACCTTCGACCAGGAAAAATTGGCTTCGTATTAAAAAAATAGACTATTTTGATTTACAACTATATTTTAGAAATATATATATATATATATATATATATATATATATATATATATATATATATATATATATCAAGAAATTACTATTTTTATGACGGATTATAATGTTAATTATAAACGATGTTAATTTACAAAAGATTTTTCCAATGGAGTATTTCGAAGATTTACCATACATCGTATTAAGTTATATTTTGCAAAAGAAATTGATATATAATAAAAATGTATCTAATTATAAACGCTATTTTATTTTTGTTAAAATTTTAATACATCATAAATTTTATTCAAAAATCATATACTTAAACTATGGTAAAAATTTGAATTTTCAATAAATAAAATATATGTATTTTTTCAATACAAATTTATTTTTTATCATCCTCACTGATATAAATACTTGATTTTTGATATCCAGATTTTTTATAATAAAATAAAACTATTTTAATGTTAAAAAAAATGATTACATTTTTGCGATATTTTTTATTTACAAAATAATATGTTTTATGGTAAAAAAAAACAAATATTTTATTAAAAATTTACAAAAAATATGAATATTTTGTATTCAACAAATATATTAATTTATATTTTAACACATTTTCATAATAAGCGGTTCATGATAAAAGTAATATAGTATTTTTTAGAACGATTATTAAATTTATTGAATTTCTTTAATGATAAGCGATTTTATATTTAATTACTATGATTTTCAAAAGATATTGTGCTTCTGATTAAATCTTATCTCGAAGTCTATAATTTCATGTATAATTATTAATCAATTTTAAAAATTCGGTTTAATTTTGTTTAGAATCATTATCATGAATCTGATAAATAATGAAAAATTTTATTTAATTTCTAAAATCATAAATCGTATTTTGGAAAATCTTCTTGCGCCAGATTTGAAGGGTTCGAATTTATCAAATCCGTAATTGGCATTCAAAACTGAACGCCTCTCGTTTTCGGTTTACCGCTTTCAAGACCAATCCGCCATAATTGCCGGACAACTTTCGTCGATTTCAACCCCTTGGCGCCCTCTCCGTCAGTCGTCACCGAATCCGGTCCCGTTTTAACGGCCGTTTCGACATCGTCACGGAGCCCTTTAAAGGGTTCGCGTTTTAATTCGACCGAAGCGAGAAAATCGCCAAAGTTTTCCGACGCGCTACGCTCTCGGTCAACTGAGATTATCCATCCATTTAAAATTGGTTTAAAATCATAAATAAAATTATAAATTTAATAATAATTGAAATAATTATTGGATTTAAAGTGTTTTAAAATAATTTTTATTGTCATATTTTCGCAAATTTGTGCATACACACAAACGGACAAACGTATCTTTGTTGTCCGAAACGTTTGTTGTGGTCGGGAACCGCCTGTGGCTTTCATCCCCAACAGCTTTTGCGGTCTGTTCAGACCCTGTTCAGTCTTGTGAACAATTAACGCTAATTATGACAAGAAAATTATCTAATTTCACACCATAGAGTTAATATCTTATTCGTATTTTCAAACTTGAAATATATATATATATATATATATATATATATATATATTTTTTTTTTAATTTTTACTCTAATACATTTTTAATATTATTATAAGATTTTGTGTACTCAATTTTCTGAATATATTTTATAAATAATATCAATGCATAATTTTCATTTTAAATAATTTATAAATTTTTTTCAATAATTATTACTTAAAAATCTTATATATTTCAATAAAACTGTATACACTGTAAACGAGGCATGTCAAACTTATTTCATATTGCGGGTCACATGAACTCTTGTGTACTGAGTTATGGACCGTCCTGTTCAAAAAATATTAAAAAACGATTATTAGAATAATTATATTATATTTTTTTTACACAAAAAATATAAATATCCCATATATATATATATATATACTAGCTAGTGTCAACAAAAAGTTCAAACTTTCCATACTTGAACCTCTATTAAAAACAACACATTTTTGTATTGGCGGGACGCATGCGGTCCGCGAGCCTCGTATTTGACATGCCTGCTATAAACAAAGTATTATTGCATCAAACACTTTGAAAGACATTCAAATGTATACAGTATTTATCGTTATTTTATGTTCAACATAAATTATAAATAAACTTTGTAAACGATCTAAGTTTGAAAAATATAATCATTCATTTCAATATTAAAAGTTCGTAAATAATTCAAAAGTTTTTCGGTAACGATCGACGCACAATACCCTTTCATCCGAAGCGCACGGTAAAAATTGAATAATAATAAAAAAAAATATTCCGGAAAAAAAAATTGCATATAAAAATGAAGTTAGATGGAAAGGGGGGGGTGACACTGCAGCAGTCGATATTGAAATATCGAAAAGTGGTTAGGGTCGCCATGTGTCGCGCGTGTGCGTTTTTGTCGAAAATCCCAGTGCCGTTCCCGATGAATAATTCAAGGGGCAGGCGGCAGTGAGGGCGGAACGGTGCATGTCCTATCGCTGTTTTATCTATTGCAAGGCTTTAACTCTTCGTCCCCTGGCCGCCCATTCCTATATCGTTCGTACCCTAGTTTTGTTAGTATTCCCGCTTTCCCCGTCGGAAACACGAGCTTTCCCGCCCCCACCCTATCCCCGTTTCCGCGCCCCTCGTCTGCGCCTAGTTTTCCCGTTAAACCTTATTTACACGAACGACACTGGACACCAACGAGATAAACTAACGCCGGCTTTTCGGCGAAAGTTTAAATAAAACGTTAGAATAAAATCGGTGGTATAAATTTTGTAATTTTTAAACCTTTTTTTTACGATTTAAATATATAACGATACGTAGATATTTTAGTTCAATAGTAGAATATAAAAGAATAATTACATATTTTTATTAATACTCAAGTGGTGAAGATATATATTTTGAATTGTACAAATAAGGCAGCATTCGAGTGTGACATCGACGGCGACGGCGGCGACCTTAACATCTTATATGTATGATACACAAATAATAATAACGTATACAATTAATGATCATTTTTTTCACAATAATATAAATAAATATATATACTTCTTTTTATTTTTAATTGATTTAAACGATTTAGTTTCTAAACGTATCCACGATTACTTCGATCGACTAGGTTCGTAATAAAATATTTATCTTCTGCTCAGATTCATCAAATCGAAATATGTTTTCGTTCGCTTAAAACAATATTTAGATACCCCTGGCAATAATTAAATTATACAAAGTCGAATAACTTATTCCGATAACGTTTAATACATCAATATGTTTTTACTCGAGTATTTATATACTAAATTTTACATTATAATTTATTAGTTTTATGATCAATTTAAATAATCTAAAAAATTTTATTTCATTATAAATATATATTTTTGTTTTTCTTTTTCATATATATTATAGTCAAAATCGAACTGAAACAACTTAATCGTCATATTGAACATTGAACCGATGTTCGTGCAATATACAGGGTGCAATTTAAACGACCGTCAGCGGTTAACTGGTCGCTTTTGTGCCACAGCTACGGACACCCCCAATTGATTGTAAGGTATCGAATGACCTCATTAGTGGTCTAACAGTCATCACAGACCATCAGCGTTTGTCTGCGTTACCAAAGTGACATGATAATTAACACTCGGTCATTGTGCTAGGCCATGCACTATATATATATATATATATATATATATATATATCTATATATATATATATATATATATATATATATATATATATATATATATATTCAGTGTTATTACGACGACCGCTTGTATAAATTATGCGGTGTTTCACATGCACCTGTGTCCTAGATAATTATTTTTATACCCATTTATACTATCGCGTGAATATTCTAAAATTAACCATTTTAACATATTTAAATTTCATTTGATCGTTAATTAATAAATTCATTGATTGATTTGTATTTTGACTCATATTACATATTTTTGTTTAATTTTGATTATTTATTAATTAAATACCAATATTTCAAAATAATAAAATATAATTTTAAATATATTTATTATATTTTAAAATGAAATATAAAAATTAGGATGCCGATGAATCAAAATATATATCAACATTAGTCATTTTAAAAATAAATTTAGACCTATATATATATATATATATATATATATATATATATATATATATATATATATATATATATAGCTATTTCATCATTTATTTACGAATATATATATTATTTATTTTAGCTTTATGGTTAAGTTTATTTTTCGAAATGAAAGCTTAACAGGTCGTGAATATTCAAATTGAAAATAACGTTTTCATAAATGTTAAATAAGAAAAAACATCTGTGATTTTAAATATACTTGTATATAAAATGATAAATGTTTTAACGAAAAAATATATAAATTTATATAAATATTGTAATAATTAAATTATGAAAAAATGAGTGAAAATCGGACAAATATTATGATGATCGTGCGTTTCGTTTAATAGACTCGTTTATATAATTATATATATATATATATATATATATATATATATATATATATATATAAACGGACGATATCATTGTCAGTCATCGAAAATGTTGACCACAACTGATGCTATGTGTCAACGACGCCGGTGTGTCCGGTCGTTGTCGAGCTTATTGATTTGACAGTTATGCGACAGCCACACCGAATATCGTTGACAGCGAGATTTATAGAGGAAAAACCACCCTCCGAATGTGGGAAAAGTGCTACGGCACCGGGAGGCTCTGGGGGTTTATTTTTACGCGACGCCGTCGAAAAATCACCATATTGTCGCAATTTTCGCCGGGCTGACGACTGGTCGGGCGGGTGCGCGGAAACGGACGAAAAAAAAAAAGGCGCGAAAATTCGAATCGATCTCGCGATTTGCGAAAATGCCGGAAAATGGACCCGCGGCACACGCGACAACAAAAAAAAAAGGATATAAAAGCTTTCAACCGCCGACGGGTCGACATTTTTCAGACAATTGATTCGATTACACGTAATGCACATTCATATGTGAAATTTTCCACTTGAAATTTTCCGCAGCGCGTCATTTTCCGAACGCTTTATTTCCACTATCTCTTTTCAATATTCGAATCGTTTGCATATTCATCGCCAATATTTATTATCATCCTATTTTAATATTTTTAAAATATTATATTTATATATTTAAATTGATAAATAATATGTTAAACGATAAATAATATCATACACTATATTTATATACAATGTATAAAAATTGAAGAAAATATATGTACTGTGATCAAAAATTAAGGTGAAAATGTAATTTTTAAACTTCAGAGCATTAAAAAGGCAGGTAAATTGTACTTTTTTCCTAGGTTGGTAGGACTGTATATAATGTTTGTCAAAAAATTTAGTTATTTCCGAGTTACACGTGTTTTTACAACTCTTGGTTCCTTCATCATAATAATGCTCCGTGTCATTCTTCATTGGCTCTTCGCAACTTTTTTGCTAAAAACTGGACTCATATTTTTCCGCAACCACCGTATTTGTCTGATTTAGCTCCGTGTGACTTTTGGCTATTGGAAAAATACAAAAAGCCAATGCGGGGACGCCGTTTTGACACGATTGAAGAGATAAAAACCGAATTGTAGAAGGTCTTGAAGGTTGTATTGAAAAAAAATGATTCCTACTATTTTGAGGACTTGAAAAAGCGTTGGCAAAAATGCATTTTATCGGACGAAAATTATTTTAAAGGGAATAAAATAAATTTTATAAATAAATTCACCTTACTTTTTGATTACAATATTATTCATATTAAATATATTTTTTTCAATTAAATCTTGTAATTTATAATTTAAAATTTGATTATATCTATTTAATATACTATATAAAAATATAATACAGAACAATAATTAAAAAAAAAAATATTTTATATTATCACAACCTAATGTGTGATATCACACGTATTATACATTAGACTCGATTATCATTACACATAAAGATCGCGTTCTCACTTTGTTTGTCTTTTAATCGTGTAAAAAAAAATCGGCAAAAAAACAGATAATTTGACGATTCGTTCCGTCGTCGATTCGATTGACAAATTCAATGAATGAAAATAGTTGTATATATTTTTTTTACGTCGGAAAAGCGATTTTCCATTCGCGTCACGAATCGTCGGTTTGTTAGCGGTCTAATTTATAACCGGACAATGGCGGCGTCAACTTCACCGCACATTCTCGTCGTTAATATTATAATTGATTGTGTTACAAATTCACCATAATTATGCAAATATATACGCCGCAGACTGAAAGGGGGGGAGATTAAAAATTTTGATTTTTTTATAATATATATTTTGATAAAAAAAAATATCGTCGTAAATTCAATGATATACGGAATTCAGTATAACTGAAGTGTAATTAAATTTTCATGACAATATTGTTTTTTTTTTACAATTTAATTTCATATGAATATTAATTAAATAATATTTAAGTGATAAATTTTTTATATTACATTTTTATGTATATATTTTCAATTTTACTTACTATAAAGGATGGAAAGATGAACGTTGATTAAGGTAATATTGAAAAGATTGATACCTTTGAGATGCATCTCTGCAGAAGAATCTCGTATATTCATATTTAAATCTAAAATATATTAAAAACAGAAATATTTTAAATTTTTAAATTAAAAAATTGCATCTAAAGATTGAGTTTAAATTTTGAATGAAGATAAGCGAATCCAACTACTTAGTCGTTTAAATAACAATTTTAACTATCTGATATTTTTTTAATATTTTATTACGAAAAAAAATAAAATAATTATTATAAACAATTTTTAATTTTTTCTATATATTTTTTAATCACTCTTATTATCGATTCCGATAAAAATATTTTTCAAAATGAATATTGCAAATTGACGGCACTTGAAAAACAATAAAACGCAACATAAAAATAACAGTATACTCGAAAATCCGCACAACCCGTATTGCCGACAACATATATATATATATATAATATATATATATACGATTATTTCAACACGTATGTAAACTATCGTATTCGAACACAAAACAGTTAATCAGTTTTCGCGTCGTAATTCAACATCAACAGTCTCCGAACGACTGTTAATATCGTCGTAGCAATTACCGAATTGTTATCTGGGGAACCGTTTAAACAGTTTGAGTTATGAACTTGTCCACGAACCTATATATAAAATTATCAAATATAACCCGTCGAATATCGTTATTATAAATTATATATATAATATATGTAATAAATAAAACGTTTCATTGTATACGAAATAACCAGACGTCGCGACTTCCAATCTGTCGAAGGAGTCCAGAATGAGTATCCTGGTCTGGCTTCGTTTGTACCTTCAGATGGGGCATATCTCATTCCTGACTCCTGAATCTATAATTTGTATATTTAGTTGCAGTGGAGCGCGAGCATTCCTGACATTGCTATTATTTTGCTACTCATGTCTGTGTCCTTATTGAGTGGGCTCCCCTCGCTCGTTTGTCCCTACTATGGCCTCCATCTGAGGTCTCCGATATAATGATACTCTACCAATATATTTCATAATATTTATTATCCACGTATATAAAATTATTCTAAATTATATTATAGAAAAAAATTGTTATCATTAATACATCATATTTATTTATTACTTTAATTAGTTAAAAAAAAATCAATATTCTCATTAATTATTATACAAATAAGACATTCCTAGATTTATAAATTTCAAGAATTATCATTATTTATAAAGTATTTTAAGTGAATAATTTTATAAACTATCATTTATCATAAAAATCAAATATTTAAAAAAAATCATATAGGAAAATATAAAATAAATTATTTTATAATGCGCGAATTTCTCGTATGCGGTCGACTTTAATGATATTAAATTTCATACATTATGAAAAATATATTAGCAATTATAATCGAAAAATTTGTTTTTGTTCAGTATAGAAGGCTTTCAGTGAATATGCTACCTGTACAACTGGTTCCCCAACTGTTCGGTTCGGTTTTACCTCTTCACCGCTACTCGGGCTAATACCGATCCACGTAGTCGAATACAATAGAAAATAAATGTAATATATGAAGTCGAGTTGAATTATCGTCGGATTTGAAAAGAAAAATATTATTTCTTTTTAATTTTCTCAATATTATCCGTTTCCATATCTAAATTTAGTTTCACTTTTATATATAAAATTAACATTTGTATTATACGATTTATAAATTAGAATGATGTGAAAAATATCTGACTTTTCATCACGCCAAGTTTGACATCTTAACAAATATATAAACACACACACACTTAATTTCATTGTTCAAGACGAATCGGAAACGTTGTCTTTTTATTAAAAAAAAAAAAAAAGCATCCTAGACGGGCTTCGAACGTAAGGAACACACGCGTTCCAGAATAAAGGAGACAAGAAAAGCAAAAAAAAAAGAATGAAAAAGGACGACAAAATGAAAAAAAAATGACTGCGAAAAAGGGGGGAGGGTGGAGACTTTTCGTTCGCCACTTTTGTTGCCTTTTCCGCCCGGTTCTCATCCCTTAGGAAATGTCGCATTATTGTCGGGAGTGCAGCGCGGCCTTCTTTTGTGCGGATGTAAATAAACAGTCGACGCGAGTTAATGGATTTCATGTTTATAGACATTACACAACCGCTTATCTCGCCGGGATCGTGAAGGATAAAAAAAAATGAATGGAAAATAAAGGGAATTTTTTTTTTAGAAAAAGGCTCGATTAAGCGCCAATTTCACCTATGTAGATAGACGAATTCGTGTTTATTTTCAATAATAAAAAAACTACATATATATATATATATATATATATATATATATATATATATATATATATATATATATATATATATATATATATATATATATATATATATATATATATATATATATATATAAATATATATATTGTTCAAATTAATCTTAACATGTTAACCGGGTAGGACGTATATATGCGTTCAACGAAAATGCAGCGATAACGGGCATGACATTTATATACGTCTTCGATGTTTTCGAAGTGCGTAAAAATGGGTGTTCTTCTTTGTTTTTTGTCGTTAATTTATTTCAATATAATAGTAATAAATTAACTGTGACGAATGGAACGTAATATTATGTATATGGGGAAAAAAATCCCGTCCGTTTAATACGTTAAAACGGTCTTGGATGAAATTGAAATGCAAAATTCTTTTTTTTTTTAATAATAATAATATGTATCATATGCCAAGAAACACCATATGGGTACACGTTTTTGTTTATATGCATTTTTGTCGATATTGTGCACTTCACGTGTCATATGACAAGGGATGACTTGCCGCTGGGTGGAGTTTCCACGTGCATCTCCATCTTCATCCTGGTCACGTTGAAGACTGATGACATCACGTATTGTTGCTTCATTACCTGCTGCGATCCGCAAAGACGTATCGATATACCTTAACACATAACCCCGAACATCCATATGAATCACCACTTCCTTCATCCACATCCTGGAAGTCAACGTGTTGAATACAACATTTTTTTTTTGTTTAACATATATCTAATAAAATTATTTTCAATTAATTTTAACAAATATTTTTATTGATTATTTATTATTAAACAATATGAATATCAATATTAATTTAAAAAAATAATAATTTTCATGATTGTATAATATAAAGACTTTGATAAATAAAAAAGATATATCTTACACTTACGAGATTAATCATAAAATCACCTCAGGCAAAAACAAATCACTCGTGATGAAACAAAGCCGAACCGAAAATGTAAATCGTGCACGGTGATTGTATCCGTCGTGAAACATATTTATTATACGCTATCTTTTATTTTGTTTACATTATTATTATTTCGGTCGATTTGCGCGAAAGACTCGATTGGCTTCGAAATGGGGAAGAGTGAGGTGGTGAAGAGTCGGAGAGTTTTTTGTGGCAAAAAAAAAGCCAACAATCTAATCCCAAATCACACGTGATGAAAAATCACGACCGCAAAGATGAAATAAAAAAAAAGTGCGAAGGAATAAAAATAAAAGTAAAGGCGACGGGGAAAATCGCTTCAATTCTCTTTGATTATTTCCAATAAGTTATTCCTTTCATATTTTCGCGACGCCAGAAGGAAAGTAAAAATAATAATAAAGAAGCGAATGGAGAAAAAAATATGATTTTCTTTTCACACATAAATGTATATATATATATATATATATATATATATATATATATATATATATACAACCATATTCATATACAGTTATGTGTATGTAATTAAATTCAGCTGTGTATGATCAATTTCAAGCAACGCGGTTGAAATCTCAGTGTAAATGTCTATTTTATTTTATACACTCAAATATTCATAATTGTATTAGAAATTGATTTTTATATCAAAAAAAAATATTGTCTGAACAAAATCTGTCTCTAAAAAAATACTTATTATTTATAAATAGAGACGTTAAATAAATGAAAATTAATTAATATTATAAATATTAAAATATTTTGTTTCAAAATTATATATGTGTGTATGTGTGTGTGTGTGTGTCACGCCCTTAAAAGAACCAAATAATATGATGTTAAAAAATAATATCAATCTATTCATATAGAAAACGAAATAAACGATGTGAAATTATCGCAAATCAAAAATAATATACAAAAATAAATATATATTATTGATATTAAATCATGCATAAAAAAATTTTTTTAAGAATGAAAATTTTTTGCAATATTTTTAATTTTACATCAAATTTTTGTTATTCAATATTAATATATTATTTAATATATATATATATATATATATATATATATATATATATATATATATATATATATATATATATATATATATATATATATATAGTAGATTAACACGATTTTCTATTATATAAAAAAATATTTTTAAAGCCGCATTTTTCAATATAAGAAGCTGCATGCAATACATATATATGTATATATTGATAATAGATTTGTGTTTATATATATATTTGTGTGTGTGTGTATGTATGTATGTAACACTTTTGTGTTTATTTCTTTTCTTGGTTCAAATGAAAGAAACAGTTCTGCGGCGTGCCGAAACTGTCAAAACGAAATATCAAACAAGTGCCTTTTCATAGAGGTTTGAGACGGGGAAGGGCCCGCAGAAAGACTTGAATTACTCGCGCCCGCCCTTCCTTCACACACACACACACACATATATATATATATATATATATATATATATACATATTCCCACTCTCTTTTCCCCCGATCGGTCGGTCGCTTTATCGTCAGAATTTCTTAGCGTTTTCATATGCCCGTCCCCCCGTCCCCGCGCTCACCGTCCCGATTTTCTTTTCCCCGCCTCTCCTCCGTCTCTTTCCGTTTCGATGGAAAACTCGTGATGATTCCATGTCGAAATGTGGGGTTGCGTCGGGAGTTGAACCGGGTTCCCAATCGATTTTAATTTCCGATCGCCGAATACAGATTATGTTTTGCTTTTTCGATTCCAATACCGGCGGTACGATTTTTTTTTTATTTTCATGCGGCCCCCTCCCCTCCCCTCCCACCCGTCCGTCTTTCTTTCCTGCCTCATGTCGTCCGTTCCCCTCATCCCTTTTTTCGCCCTTTTCTAGTTTTTTTTTTATTTTCATTTCTAACCCCAATTTCTGTTTTTTTTTTTTCACCTCGCTCTTCCTTGTTTCTATTCTTTCGCTTTTTCCGATGCTGCTTCTTGAGCATTACATTCATAAAAGAAAATCGCAAGATGAAAATTATTTATCCGTTCATTGGATTAAATGGAAAAACACCTTTTTAATCTATTAAAATAATAAATACATTTTCTTTAAGTTAAATATAATTTAATCGTTGATTCATTGAAAATATCAATTTAAAATAAAATAATTGATATTTATATGACAATATTTGATCCATTTTTTTCTAACTATATATATGATATATTTGAAAAAATTATTTAATTCACCATGAATATATTTAAAAATATAATTATTAAGTTTGACAAATATTTTAAATTATAAAAAATAATTAAAATAATATCACTTCGACGCTACAGTTGAAATATAATATAAGGAGTCCAGATGCAACGATTCGGGTGCGTCGGCGCTGGTTTTATCCACACACCTAGATACACCTTGTCGTGAATAATTTCGTGAACATTTTAACAAAAAGCAGTTAGGTCTGCCGGTTTGTTGTCCCGGTCGCAAATCCGTGGAGTGGATGTCAGATTTATAAACAAAGGGTCCAGGGGTGAGTTTTGTTATCGCGAAGAGCAGATGCCGTTAGGGGTTGCGAAACCCACCTCTTTCACTTTTACAATATTTCCAGGACATGATCTATCAGCACCATCAGACTATACAAGTTACCCTCTGCAACATCCTGCGTCGTGGTTTTCTTGTTGTTGTTGTTTTTTTTTTTTGAACCGACTTTTTCGCGCCAAATTTCCCTTTTCAAGGTCGACGACGAATTCGACATAATTGCACTTGAAAAATTAAAATACGCCATATCAAGAAATTTTTATATACTTTTCCTTATAAAACAATCGTTGAAATTTGATCAAAATAATAAAAAATATATTTTATATATAAAAAATATATTGTAATATTATATAAATATTGTTATTATCGTTAAAAATATAAATATATTATTATAAAAAAAAATCCGCATACAAACAAAAAGCAATCTTAAAAATCCGCATCGAAAATAAAATCGAGAGCTGGAAAAATAACGAAGAACACCGCCCCCCTCTCCCCTTTCATTCAAAATAAAATAAAATATTTATATATTTGTACTAAGGGTGGAACTTTTGTCGTGCATCGTTCACGTTTAATGTGTCGCTCGTGACCGGGAATAATTTAAGCATTGAAACGAAAAGTGTCATTTTATTGGGGAAAAAAATATACTTTTTTTTTGTTTGTTTGTTTTTGTTAGCACACTTGTGTTTTGTGCTTCGTAAAAATCCATTGACTCTTCGAGTCTACTCTCCATTTAATTGATTTTTCCATCGAAGTACAAGAAAAATCGCGAAAAACCCGTGCCAATGCAGACAAAACGGGAACGTATCACATATATAGGTTGATCAAATAATGCATACTTCTATTTTTTTTTTTTGTACATATGTTATAAAATGACAATCTTCTAAATGAAGATCGTCATTTTATATATATTATTATTAATTAAGACGATTCTGAAACTTAAATAAAATTGAAAACATTTCAAAATTATTTCCAGAATTTTGAATGATCAGAGTAAAAATTAAAATATTTTAAGAGATTAGATATTTTTTTCTTTGTATATCTCTCTTATCATTTATGAAGAAAATTGTTATTTAAAATTTAATAATTTTGCATCACGCTGTATATAGTGGGAACGTTACGTCGAAAAACGCAAATTGTTCTCGCACTCGAATAAATAAACAAGTAAATGAGAATATAAATAAATAAAAAAGCGAACCGTAGAAAAAGCCTTTAAGAACCCTTTAAAATGTACGAATGCTCAAACAAGCGACATTGGCAATTAATATACAATTTAAATTTTCTCCATTCGCCATCTGCTCTGCTAAGATTATCATTTAACGCTATAATCTCGATATTTTGATCTGAATTCAACGTCAGAAGATATCTCCGAAAAAATATATTGAAAAAATCTAGTTTCAATTAAAAAAAATTGTTCAGATTTTCTATGAATAATGTTCGTCTATGATAATAAATGCTATTCAAAAATATGTGGATTTATATTAAAATATGACTAATACTGAAAACAGATAAAAATAATCAATGAAAAAAAATAATAATAAAATAAATAAGTCGCACTATCGAATTTATATCTTGCTATATGAAAAACGGATACACGTATGAATACTTAAGGAAAGCGCAAGATTCGAACCGTGCAATTCGGGGGTTGCACTCTATAGGGTGGTTTTCGAAGGGGAATGAGGCTGTATTTCGAAGGGGATACATTTGGATTATATATATATATATATATATATATATACGTCGCGATGGGGAGCATTCTTGCCATTATGATTTCTGATTTTCCGGTTGCCTTCATATCTGAGTGCTTTATACAAACTCCACCTGCCTGAAGCAGAGCCTCCGAAAAATACTTCGGAATCGAATCCTCGACTTAAAATATACATTTACATACGTGTTTACTTATATTTATATTTACAAAATAAATCTCGACTTACGTAAGGACATATTGTTGTATAACGCATATATTTTTAATTCAAAATTATTGTATTTGATTAATGACACATATTTTTCGTAAGTGTTAATATATATACTTTTTTAATCAAATAACTTAAAAAATACTTAGATACAATCAGTTTTTTAGTGATATCTAAAAATAAAATTGAACTGCCCTAATTTATATATTTTATTTTATTTCTTTCGATAAAAACATGATTTAACGAAAATTTCTATACTAATTTAACATTGAAATATTGCATATTTTAAAATTTTGAAATAAAATTTCAACTATAAAGCTAAAAAAATGAAATCAAAACACGATTTTTTCTTTTAATCGATACATAAAATTAAATTTTTTATGAAATAAAAATTTCCTAAATTTATCTTAAGAATTTCACATCGTTTATATATGGTTCAAACTATTTATACACACACACACACACACATATATATATATATATTTTTTTTCGTTGAAAACTTAACTTTAAATAATTTTAAACGCGACAATGCGATTCGCTTTAATGAGGAGCGACGTCATATATCTGCGTGTACGCTTTTTTTCAGCTGAAAAAAAAAAATATATATATATATAGTGAATACTCGTCTTTACGGATGTGCCAATCGTGTAAGTGAATATGAAAGCGCAATAAATGTATACGTACATGAAAATAAAATAAAATAAAATAAAAAAGTGGAACGAATGAAAGAAACGCGTTTGTGCAGGCTTTCGTCATGTAATGAATAGAAATAAGGGTAGGTTTCGGCTGTGGATGAAGAGTTTTCAGAAGTCGGCCTCTATTCACTGGGGTATTTTTCGTACCATCGTCGCGAGTCGAGTGTCTCATTATATTTGTCAACGGAGGGTTAACCGCATATGTACAGGCCGTACTAGCGGTGGAAAAAAAAAACACGAACGGGGGTAGAAATCACCCCCTTTTTTTCTCGTAATAAAAATGTTTGTTGTTAATTATGAGACGATTCAGTTTGTATATACTTTATATTATAAGTATATATATATATATATATATATATATATATATATATATATATATATATTCATTTTTTATAGTAATTGAAATGACTGAAACGGGAGTCGAACGATTCGCGGCAAATGATTTTTTCTCATTAATTACTACTTTTTCGCAATTAAAATTGTAATATTTGGTTTAATTCAAAAGTATAAATTATAATCTTAATAATTACGTATTTCATTAAATGAATTTATATTTAGAGAATTCTTCGAAAATATTAAATTCTAACATTGTATAATTTGTAAATAATTTTTTATCTATAAAGAAATAATAATTCACGTCACCACTTACCAAAATTATTATGTAAATATGCAATATATATATATATATATATATATATATATATATATATATATCAGTAATAAAACTCTGCTTACTAATTAAATACTCATACTTCATTTTATCGATTATTCTTATAAATTATAATAAATATAAAATCAATTAAAATATAAAAAAAATAAACAAATATTTAGAATTCTGATTGTCTAATTATAACGTATTCACGTTGACTATCACACTAACGGCTGAAAAGCAAAACTGAAAAAAATATATAACATAACTGAAAGAAAAAAAACATAAAAACATACGCACGCGTACACACGCACGCGTGCACACACACTTTTTCTTATACGAGTCATTCAAATCATTGGCATATCAAAGGAATAATAAAGTGAAACAAGTAGTTTTCAGCAACGAGGCTTCGAAGAGAGAACTCCTACAGAATCGCCTATTCAAATAATATGCAAATTTTACGCTTTTCCCCTTATTTTCTTTATATATATATATATATATATATATATATATATATATATATATACTTTCCGTTTCATCCACGATTTCAGTTCCTTTTCAACGTTGCATTATTTTCGCGTATCGCTTTATTATCGTGATTGCCGTATTTATTCGACTCTGAAAGTAGAAATGAAAAAAATAAATAAATTAAATAAAAACAAAACGGCTAATGGCGACCGTAAAAATTTTTCAGCAATTTCAATCGAAGACATTTTCATTAATTTCGAACGCATTTTAAACGTGAGTCGAATTTTTATTATAATCGTAATCGTTTTGTTTTATGTATTTAATTTAATTCGGCGACAATTATTATTTTTTTTAATCAACACCAATATTTCTAAGTTATAACTTATTTTTTTTTGTAATAATCTTACATGATATATATATATTTATATTTAAATTATTTTTTTTTGTCGTCGACATTATCTCTTTTTCTGTCACATAAGT
Organism: Leptonema lineaticorne; assembly: GCA_024500535.1. Taxonomy (NCBI): domain Eukaryota; kingdom Metazoa; phylum Arthropoda; class Insecta; order Trichoptera; family Hydropsychidae; genus Leptonema; species Leptonema lineaticorne. The sequence continues at coordinate 2,488,335 of JANIJI010000021.1, forward strand.
TAAGAAATAATATATATATATATATATATATATATATATATATATATATATATATATATATATATATATATATATATATATATAGATATAGAAAGTTTATAAGTATATTATTCCAATCTAATAAATCTTTAAAAAAAAAATGAATCATTCGTGTGTCGTAAAAACGAATACGTCTCGTTTCCGGGTATCGGTTTAACGGCGTCGGGTCGACGTCCATAATAATAAACTAATAAACGATTTGCATTATTAATATGTATGGCGATCTTTTCGACTCCCGATGGAGTCGAAGCGAAATTTTCGAATTTGCATCGGAACAACAACGGCCTGAAGCGGTGCCTTTCAGATTTTGGATGTCCGTTTACAGACGGGTGATCGCTTGACGTTGCTTTTAGTGAAACTTTCAAACAACCCTCCCTTGACTACCCCATTTCTACCCTTATGAGATACAGTGATATTCAACATTTTTAATTATATATCTGTATATATATATATATATATATATATATATATATAATACATATTAATTTTTTTTTATAAATTAATATGATATCAACCAAATAAAATAAATTTTAGTATTAAAGGCGGTACTACATGAATTGAGCGATTTAATGCTCTATTATTAAATATACATTATTATATATGTAAAAATTATTATTTATAACAAAAAATTATTGAATTTTAATTAAAATATTTTTTTTTAATATTTTACATAATAAATATATTTTAAAATAAATTTTAACACAATGAAAAGTTCTATTTTAAAATATACTTTACATCGTTATTAATTAGTTTCATGTACTGTAAATCTAAAAAATATTATTACAATATTTTTATACATTAAATTATATCATTTAATAAATATGTATATACTAGTACTAAATTATGTATGTGCTAAATTTAAAACAATTTTAATAATTATATATATATATATATATATATATATATATATATATATATATATATATATATATATATATATATATATATATATATAAATATAATTTAAAAATAAGTATAAAATGATTTTTCTAAACAAAATTATTTAATTTTTAATCAAATATTCACAAAAAGATTCCAGATAATGATATTAAAAATAACTATATATTTTGGAATAAAAATATTAAAGTATTACATAAATTAGTAAGAAAATACATTTGCGTTAAAAATGAATAATATACAATGAATATTTGTTAATATTAATAATAATTCAAGTAATTTTATTAAATTATTCATTATATGCTCTAAATAAATACAATAAAAAACTATTTCACATACACACACATAAAATCGAGACGTAAAGTTTTTAAATTGCATTAAATTATCATCAAATATTACGTGCTCTTCATGCTAAAGCACGTACGAGCTTTGAAAATCATTTAAAAGTTTCGATAAATTCGTGAAAACGGGGGGGGGAACAATTAAGGACAACAAATGTCGGCTGGTAGTCGGCCAAAAGACCGCACCGACGATTTCACTTTACAACGGGTATAAGTGCTTTTTAGTTTATTTTCTCAAAAAAAAAAAAAAAAGTATACAAATGTTTGTGTCTAGACTTATAACCGACATATTATTTAATTAACGTTAACAATACAATTTATTTAAGAAAACCTTTTTTTATTAATATTTATATATTTATATATATATATATATATATATATATATATATATATATATATATATATATATATATATATATATATATAAATATATAATATTCTAGACTTTAATGTAAATTTGGCGATTCAATCTAAGAAATTAATATATTATATTAACAATGGGAAATTAGGAAAATAAGCCTTGGCCTTAATAGAGTTGTTGTGTCGACAATTTTTTTCAATTAACTACAGACGATATATTTTTTTATTTTTCTACACACACACACACACATATATATATATATATATATATATATATATACATATATATATATATATATACATATATATATATATATATATATATATATATATAATAATAATAATAATAATAATTTAAATATATTTTTATTGTTTACAGTATATATACTTTAACAGTTTCTAATTAAAATATATTTATTAATAGAAGTCAAACTCTAATATTTTTAGTTAGAAATCAATATTAATATTACATATTGAAGCTTCTATGAAGTAATATATTTAATGATTAATTTAACTGCATGAAAAAATTGTATAAAAAAATAAATAATGGCTTCTAAAGACTATCTAGCTATTGATTTAATAATTGAAATATAGATTGATTATTTTTTTTAAATTTATTTTAACTTATTGCATATTACAATATATATAATATAATAAATTTATCTTCCATTATGAACCTATTAAATGAAGTTTCAACTATAAAAGTAATAAAAAAAACACGCGTATAATTAATATTAAATTTAATACAAAGTATCATTTTTATGACCGATAATTCTGATCGACTCGGAGTCATTTCATAAAAATCGACGGTTCAACGTCTCGTTTCGGAAAATTAAACGGAAACGGCAACGGCATCAGCATCGGCCGGGAAAAACCTCGGCGCTTTTCCGAAACGCGTCTCCGCAGCGAAAATTAATTAATAACATCCCTACAATGTCAGGGGTTTGCATCGCGAAGGGTGCCCGGTCGTCGTCCATTATTCCGGCCTCATGAAAAATTAATGAGCCGACATTTCTGAACAGCTGTCAACAGCGGCTCGAGTCCGAAGTGCGCATAAGTGCCCCCCCCCCCTCCTTAATTTAATTTAATTTTTTTTATTTTTGTAATTGCGTCGAAAAGCGTTTACCTTGTGATGACGTGAAAATTGAATTAATTGCTCACTGAAGAAAGTGCAATGAAAATGATATATCAAATTTTATCAGATTTTTTCAGAGATTATTTTTAAGGTATAAATAATGAGAATCTATCCTTAATTATCTTATCTTTTTACAACTCTCGATTCCTTCATCACGATAATACACCATGTCGTAGCATTGGTTCTTCGTGACTTTTTTGCCAAAAACTCGACTTAAATCGTTCCGCAACCACCGTATTCGCCTGATTTGGCTCCGCGAGACTTCTGAATATTCAGCAAACTTAAAAAGGCCAATACGGGGACACCGTTTTGACACGAACGAGGAGATAAAAACCAAATCGAAGAAGGTTTTGAAGGCTATACCAGAAAAAGACTATTCCAAATGTTTCGAGGTCTGGAAAAAGCGTTGGCGAAAGTGCGTTTTATCGGACAGGGATTAATTTAAAGGGAATGAAATTGATGTGGAAGATAAAATAAATAATTTATATTTTATAAACAAATTCACCTTAATTTTTTATCATATTGTTATATACAAAAATTATATTTCATATAATTTTTTATGTCAGTTATATTGATTTTGATATTTATATAAAAATATTAAAGTAAAAGTGTTTTTTTTTTGCTATTACAATTGTTTTCAATAAAAATGTTATATTTTATCTCAATATAAAGTTTAAATTTTAAAAAATTGAATAATTAAAAAAATAAATTATTTTTTTCAAATGTATTGTTAATGATAAATATGCATACATATATTTAAAAATAAATCATATTTTAAACCGCTTAAAATATTAATATTTCACAAATAAAAATATTTAATTAAAAAAAGACAACTTATAATAATAATTACTATTTATCAATTTCAATTTAATCATCGATAATATTTTTATTTTTTTATCAAAAAAAAAAAAAAATAAAAAGAATTAAATGTATAGTATCATAAGTTGTACGTTATAAGAATACATCTAAAAATGTCTGAAGGGTGGCGGGTGGGAAAAACGGGGGCAGCTTCAGATATATATATATATATATATATATGTGCTCATACATATATGTGTGTGTGTGTGTGTGCAAGCACGAAAAGTGGGTGTCGAAAAGCCGAATGCTCCCCGCGTAGAAAACAAATTGAGTTTTCTTTCGCCGCCTCGTACAAAAGTACAAGTTAGAAAAGCGTGAAAAGCTCACGCGAAAAACACGCCGTAACGACACGGCGAATACGGACGAATTTTTCACAACGGCCCACCCCCCACCCACCATCTCGAACCACCATTCTTTGCACCCTCGCTGCTCCCCCCGCCCCTTCCACTTCAGTTTTTTTTCCATTTTGCCGCGAATATGTATACCGATATATGTATGTACGTATATATGGTAGAGGTCTTGCACTCGAATTTGACCTTGCGACGTTTTTTTTAAACGATTAATACAAACTCGAGGTCGTTGTCTTGATTGCGACGAATCTGAGTGTAATTTTAATAAAAAAAATCTAATTGGCAATATGTTTATTATAATCTTACATTGGTGTTTAATAAATACAATAATAAATCAAAAATGTCATAATTGTAAATCAAAAAGTATTTTTTGGCAAAAAAAAACAACACTGAAATGATGTTCTAACCTATATATTCGCCAGATGTGGCTCCATATGACTTTTTTCTACATTTCAAAAATAAATAAAACATGCAAGGGCTATCTATTTATAAGTATATATGAGATTAAAGTATATCGTTAATGAGCTTTAACCTATATCAAAGAGCAAATTCCAAAAGGGGAAGATAGATTGGGAAAATTAACACTTATGTATAATGAAAAAAATACTTTTTGAATACCGTATTCGACTCGATCTCATTAAATAAAAATCCTCTCAAACCTTTTTTAACGATTTAGTTTATTCTGAGACGACCTGCGCGTACGAAATATAATATATTTGAAAATGCACTCGAAATTTTCCATTGGAAAAACAAAAAGCTATTTTCCCGCCGTAACCAGAGCGAAACGGATGTTACTGTTATTAATAATTACCATAGGAAAAAGATTAAAGTGTATTATCTGTTTCGAAATTGCACATTACGAGCGACATCCGCGCGAATTATCGCAGTCGACGTTTTGAACTTTTATCGAATAATCCAATTTTTACTTCGTATAGAATTTTTGGCCGCGGGGAAATATAAATTTTTACTGTTTTTCGATTTCGCATTTATATTCGAGCGGGCAAATATTTGAAAATTTCATTTCGAATGACGCATTAATATAGAAAAAAAAATAGTTTGCAAACTGTAATTGGATCGTTAAAGTTTGTACGGCGTGATTTCGAGTGTACGTATAATTCGGTGAATTTATTTTTATTTTTGTGCATTGAAACTAGTTTTACCACAGATTTATTCAATCAAATACATATTCTAAATTTGAAATATATATTAATAATAAAAATTCAATTTAAAATAAAAAGATATATAAATAATTTTATATATAGATAAATATAAATTAATAAGTCATAATTTTATTATCATATTTCTTTATTATTGACGACGATAAATGCAAATAAATGAAATGCAATTTTCTCGAAATTGATTTTCGTGCAGACAGTTTCTTTGCGAGGCCATCGCCTCGAATTTTCTCCGTAAATACGATCGTTTGCATAGCGCAATATATAAACTTGACCGGAACCCGAAGCAATGGTAAACAGCGGTGCATTTCCTGCGACTTTTGTTTACTTAAAACTACATATAATAATAATAATAATAATAATAATGATGATAATAATAATAATGATGATAATAATAATAATATGAGTCTAGCAAAAGTAAGACAAACAAAAGTCGAGTAAACGATACACGATTTTCCAGCGTGTTTCCGCTGGAAATCAAATCGAATTTTCCGACCCGTGTTTGCCAGCCGAGTCGTCAGCTCGAAACTTGCCCGTCGCTTACACTTCTAATATTTTGATTAATTCGAATAAAACGACGTTCAATATTTGCAAAATTTTATCAAAGAAACTAACAAATAACACTATTGATAATTAAAAAAAAAATGAGAAGTACCCAGATGTGCCACGGATAAATATCTAATAATATTTAGAAGAAATATAATTAAAAAAAATCTTATATAACATATACAATATATAATTTTATCAAAAAAAATTAAATAATATCACAATCTATTTTTCAAAATTTATATATATAAATTTTTATAAAAAAATACTTTAAAATAATTTATATATGAATTATTTTTCAAAACATCGAAACCATATTCAATTCTATAACTTCTATTATAATTTTTGTATCTCTCCATCATGAAGTCATCTTCTATCAATTTCGATCTTTCATATTTATTATAATAATTATTATTGCGATTACTTTTTTTTTAAAAAAAAGTGTACATATTATTATATGAGATTCATTTAAAAATGAATAAATGTAAAGATCTTACGTTTTATATAAATTTTATACGTGCGCTTCTTTAGACACTACAAATTTCAAATTTCGCAATATCATAATTCAAACACGAAACACTAATAAAATATAAAATATTATTTGCGATGAAAATCAAGCTTTTCACTCGTCCGAAACTATTTCTACATATTTCAACGGTAAAGCTTAATGAAATAGAAACGCAATTTAACCAGAACGGTCAAAGTGAACCCTGTTTACTTTCATATGCGCCGCCTAGGACAACAAACTTCGACTTCGGCCGCCAGGAATCATTTATATTTATCTCTATATAAACAGGAACAGAATCAAAATTAAGCGAACAACCTCTAGTTTTACAATTTTCATTTCATAAATGCAAAAAAAAAAAAATCATATTTTTTTGCGCGAGCGAACGATGTTTGAACGCTAAACGAAAATAATCACAGAGTATGACGATAAATATTAATCAACAATAATTTCAATTCTATTGTATTATATAAATGAGAATAAATTAATTTTTTATTAAACAAAAGTTATTAATACAAAAATTTAATTAAATCTTATCAAAAGCAGTATAAAGAATATTCGAAACATATTGACTATCTATAGTAAATGTATGTATATATGTATTTATATATATATATATATAGGAGGACGATATTTCAACACCGTTTTATTTTATATAGGAAAAAAAAAACAAAGATTCAAGACGAGCGTTTACCGCCTTTCACTACGGGGTGACAACGATGCAACCTTTTCGCAACCCCTTTTGTCGAAGTGTTACAACACGACAGCTTTGTTTTATTGCACCATCGAGTCACTTCTCTCGTGTCGTTTCGTTCAAAGAGAGGCTTTTTGCTCTTATTTTCCTTTATAAATATATATGTATATATGTATATATATATATATAAAACCTTTTTTCAACCGCTTCTGTTTGTCTTTTTGGTCTAACTGCCAACTGAGCGTGAACGCACCGACGGTCGACGCTTTTACTGCTTCGTGTATAGAAAGCGGTGTTACAAAAGGGATGAGGTGAATATATAATTCGGTTTTTTTTTTCATTTTTGTTTTTTTTTTAATCCACCGCAAAAACCCTTTGACGAGGGCGGTTGCATAAAATTATGCGACGATTAAAACGTATGAAAAAGATAAAGTGCACACATCGTCCATATATATGATACACATCAATATAAATAAAAAAAAACTATATTTAATCATAATGAAAATTATCAATAATAATAATTTATAATATATATATATATATATATATATATACGTGTGTTTCAAGCAGAACCCTCGTACAACGTCGCACTAACGAGCACCGTATAAAATTACTTGCGCAAATAACGCGCCGTCGGAAAATTTTATGAAATCGTCGACATTTTTTTCCTCGACGTCCGTTAGAATAGGTTTCTTGCACATTTTTTATTATTATTTTTTTTACTCTTCATCTTCGCGTGCGTGTGTGTGTGTGTGTATTAGGTTCGATACGGTTTTGTACCTTTATTGTTTATCCCCTGTTGTTGGGGTTTTTATCTAGTAGAATCCGCTTCAATTCTTTCTGAGCCTTTTTTTTCCGCTCTTTCCCTGTAGTTCCCGATCGGCCGGTGAAGATCTTCTGTGCAGATTGCTTTTTGCCAATTAAGATTGAAAGGGCAATCAACGGCTTCTGCGATACTACAGTCTATCCAAATGTATTAAATATAATGCAAAAAATAATTATTAATCTATATTGAAAATTATCGATAATATGTATTATGCTCGAAGAAAAATCGCATAATTATCGCACAAAGAATAGTATGAAAAACTATATATAAAATCAATTTTCAGTTATATATTTGTATATAAAATAAAAAATAATGAATCATTATAATATTGCAATAAAAAATATTGTGATATAGGTTAATTTTATAATGGAAAATTCGTTCGCTTTCCACGTTTTCCACTTTCGCTCGTCGAGCCTCGATTGACCCGGCACCATCGGCGGGTCATAGATTTATATCGCAACAAAAGAAATCTCGTGAAAATTCTCGGTGATAGGGGAAATCTTCAAGTATCCTCAATACGGCCAATAAGTTCATATATATATATATATATATATATATATATATATACCCATTTTAGCTTTTCGTGAAAATATCCGCCACTAGAACGCGCTAGAAACGAGTGGCGAAGTGCGAATAAAATCGCCGCAAACGAGCATCGGATATTATTATTATGATCGTTTATGACATTTTGTAAAGAGTTTAGTGCTATTTTTTTTAATTGTATATTTTATAATACGATTTAAATTATTATATGTTGTATGTATGGAAAAAATTACCATATTATTGGATTTTTCGTCGTCGAATCTGTTACCGTATTGATCTTGTGTGATAGTTTTTTTTTTTACATTATATTTTGCATCAGTATAAAATGACATGTGAATAATCAAAATAATATGTCTTTCGATTACAATTTGTATTATATATAGTTATAAAATTGTAACTAAATATATAAAATTTTAAATATTAAATTATCGTTCATTTTTAACTGATTAACAAACATATTTTTAAATTTGATTAAAATGAAATAATTTTTAACTTTTTTATGATAAAATAATCAACAATACATCTAAATTTTAGATAAAAAATCTTAATGTCAGAATCTAAAGAAATATGAAACCATCTTTAAAAATTGTTATGATTTATATAATCCTTAAAAATAATCTACTCATTATTTTTATTTTTTTGTAATATTATATATAATCCTGCACTCGAGAGGTGCCGTTTGATCACCACTTAGATTATTAATATGAAAACCCAATACGCAGCAATTACTCTTTATATTAATTTCTTTATAATGAATTTTTCCATACTCATTCTGTCATTTTAAATAGAGAAGATTTTCTCATCTTAAATTAGTTTTTTTTAGTTCAAACTTAACTTGACAATCTTGGTGGAAGGATTATTAAAGTTAAAATTTTTAATCCTCATAAATTTAGAACGATAAAATAAGTGTGTAGATCAGTATACCTCAAAATACTGTTTTAAAAAAAATAAATAAATTGTGACAAAAATTATTATTTTTTAGGTTTCAACATTTTTTCAATAAATTCATATATTCTATGTAAAACCACTAAGCAACAGAGGTATATGAAATAATTTGTATATAGAATAATTTTAAATTTGAAGTAATTCGCCAAAAGCATTGCAAAACATCACCTTAAATATTTATTATATATCTTATTTTCTATTATTATGTTGATTAAATAAAAATAAATAAAATAATACGCAATATATAATATCCGATTTAAAAATATCAAAATTATTCCAAATTTAATATAAACATCGCAGATGAAACGAACATTAATAATGATCAAAAAAATTCACACATACACACACATCCGATAAGAACCGTCTCATATTAATTATAATTGATGATAATCTCACCCTACGGTTAACGTTAACGCGTCCATTAAACGCAAACAAAACGTCTACAGGAAGCGCCGAAATTTCACACCCACCCCTCTCACCCCCCCCCCTTCAGAAATCCATCCCCTTCCGGAAGGTGAATTTTCCTCTGTTCCGTCATTAATTGAATCGGTAGCCTATTCATGCAACCGGTCTTTAATCTCCAGCCTCGTCCTGTCGGCTAATTTTCGTCCTGGATATTTTCTTTTGCTTACCTTACGTTTTGGTTGGCGTCGTAAAATTATACACTTTCCATTAACCGACTTACGACGTTGACTTTGAACGCTACACCGGCCTTTTTTCAAGGGATGAGTATAGGGGGAGTGATGAAATCGTTGTTTTTCCTACAAACGCCCCCCCCCCCCCCCACACACACATTTTGTCCTTCCGCCTTCAGTCGATTTTCCTTGTTGTTTTTTGATTATCGCTTCGATAACGATAGCCGTGTTGAAAATTCTACCCCCTCCCTCCTCCCTTCGATCAAACTAAAACTTAATTAATATTTATTGACCGATTTTCCGTGTCAGCCGAAATATGTTCTTAATGTATATTAATCGATTCTAGGTCGAAATTCAAAAGATATGTTCTGCAAATTGCTTAATATACTGAACGATTTTATTTACAATATTCATATTATAACCGTATTTATATAGAAAATTATTTTTTTTATCGAATTTTTTTGACATCTAATGATAGATTTATTCTTTGAAATTTAATGATATATTTATTTATTTGACTTTGGTGGTTAATTTAAAATTTATAAAAAAATAATTATATAATAAACTCATTTAAAAAATTTTCATGTATGATAATTGTTGTAAAAATTGTTTTTTAATTATATTCAAAATTGAAAATGTAATATAAATGATCAAAAATTTTATAAATGATTAGAAAGATTGTTATATATTATAATCAAAACATTTTTTAATTTTTAACATTAATTTAATATAATTAGATATTTATGTTATTCATATTTATATTTAAAATATTGATATATTAGCAAAATATCACTTTAACATAATTAATAGAAATCTTTATATTATTATATTATTTAATTGAAATATGTATTAATTATTTTTAAATAAAAATATGACATTGTTCTTAATATTTAATAAAATGTCGAAATTTTAAATTATTATCAAACGTATGTTTTTCACGAAAAGAAAAAAAATAAATATAATAATAATAATATATATTGCTCGGTATCACGTTATATAAACCTGTGGGAAATCTCGTTCTTATTTTAAGTTACACAGCGCCGGTTTTACTATAATATTACGTACACGCTGAAAACGTGCATTGTTATATCTGGTATATAGCAATACTAAAAGGCGGCATCTTAAAATTTAAAACGCGCACGTATTTGCACAGGGCGGAAGAAAGTTAATAGAGAAAGAGAAAGCGCGGACCCCGGGGTCCCGGTGCGTCGGAGCTTTCATCAGTGGTTCACAATGGTGGGTCCGTAGCCTCGAGGTTCGGACCTTTTGTGTCCGTGATGAATTGCACAACGAACCCGCTCATACTACACGATTACAATGTATACACAGGTAAAATCTCACTCCGTAACCGCGATTCAGCAATGGAAACCTCGAATAGGCGGAGAAAATTAACAAAACCGCCCAAACCGCCCACGCTCCGCGCCCGTATCACTATCGCCAATATCGCGAACATGATTGAATCGAATCGAAATTGTCATGTTTTCGTTCAGGGATTGTCAATCGAAATCTTTACGTAATTAGCTAATAGAATATATATTAACAATTTACACTATATATAATAAAAAATAAATTTCTTAAAATTTATATATACTTTTCTGGTAAAATTTTAAAGACACGAACAATCCAAATTAATTCCTAAGAGCATTTCAAGAATGTAAAATTATTATTGTTTCTTCTGGAGACAAAGAAAATATGTTTTCCACTCGACCAAGATGTTCCATTTTACGTAAATTCTGACGATTATATATATATATATATATATATATATATATATAAGTACGTATGTTTGTCTGTCTGTATGTGCGTAATAGTTGTCTGGCATTCAAGAGAAATTGCAATCAAGCGACGAAGTAACAGCTGAGACCTCTGCTTCAAATATTTCTCAACATTTTACGTCTTTTCAATATATAGTGCCGGCGAAATGTCAAAATACGACTGAAATATTTTCCTTGTATGATTTGTGTTTCTAGTTTTGTTGTCTTTTGTTGTTTATATATTATTTATTTACAACGTTCATATGAAAAATGTCTATGACTGAGTTAGAGACGTTTTCCCGAAATTGAACATCAAAATCGTATATATCAAAAATATAATATTGAACGAACGAATCTAATTCAATCTACTCAAATAAATATTAAAAAAAAATATGTATATAAAATCAATTAATATCTCACTTTACTAACTCGGATATTATGTTCAATTTTTTTTCCACCCCAGCATCCCCCTTTGTCTTATTTATTGTGAAAGTTTATGTCGACATGTGTCGCGCGCTCGCTTTCTTTTCTATTTTTAATGCGGCATTACATGCGGTTCCACGGTGAGCTTTTACGAGCTTTTTCTATCCCTCGCTTTTCTGTTGCTCGTCCGCTCCGATTTCGAAGGAGTCTATTAGACGAACAACGTTCTCGGAGACCGAACCTAAAATAATAATAAAGTTTAGTGGATTCACAACGTTTGAGCAAACTTCATCACTTGACTGCACTTCTTGGTTTACATTCGTAACCGTGAATTTGCTTCAAGTCTATCAAAATCGTATATTTAGTTAACTTTATATATATATATATTACATAAAGAATATTTTTTATAAAGATATAAAATTTTATTATAACAACACTTTTTGATACGTATAACATATTTGTAACTATTACTTTTTTTTGTATTTAGTTTGATATGCTATTTTATCATGTATCGATTAACATTTGCACATCGTCTACAAATTGTACAATTTTTTTACCAAAAACATGGTTCAATTTGAAAAACTCGACATAATAAATTAATTTGAATAATTATGTATTAATTTTGCTTAACAGAATATCAGGCGTTATCGGAAATGTCATATAATTCAAACCAAAGAAACTATTGCTGTTGTGCAGCTTAATATTGGGGAAGATCCAAATGAGACCATTTTTTCTGGGACTATGTAAAATCTTTAGACTACACCAATATTGCTGCAAAAAGTGATCAGGACCTCAATTGCTACTAAAAATAAACGAAAATTGGGCATCCCGTTTAAACATCCTTCGAACCAACTGAAGTAGCCATATGTGGGAAAATATATTTAAGAAAAAATAATGAATAGAATTATCTTTCGAATAAAGTTAAATAAGTAATTTTTCGAATCCGCCTCGTAAAGGAATCGAGTTTGCAATCGTCGCCGCTTAATATATTCACGTAAAACAAATTTATTCCGATCGTCTAGAATAGGGGGTGATTCAATTAGCGCGGCCCGCAGCGTTTGTTTTCGTCGAAAATTGGTTGAAATCAACCCTATCTCGTTTTTGAATCGGTTCGTTCATATGTCCATTCTCTCCGTTTTGCTCCCTTATAACCCCTTTGGCTCCTAAGGGTGTTCCGCCCTTAAAAATTAATCGAAAGTAGGCGCTGTATTAATTTATTCATATCGCAATATTGCGACAAAAAATGTTCTGATTCTAGTGTAATAACGTTATTTATTTATGAAAAAATTAAAATAAATTTTAATTTTGTATATACATATTTTGAGTGTTTTTTTTTCCATTTATGGGTATAAAAATGACGTCACATATTTACGTGCGTGGATCGCAAGTCACAAAAATGCAAAATTAAAGGACCCAACAAGCATTTGTTCCCATTTTCAGAGGTCAGCGCGAGTCGTGCATAATTAAGGACGAAAGCAAAGAACCCGAAAGGACAGGAAACGTTCAGGAGTGCTTTTGTTCGACGGTCATTAAAACTTATGAGCCTTGTTGACCAGATGCTGCATTCAGTCATCTTCAACCTTTTATATATATATATATATATATATATATATATATATATATATATATATATATATATAATCTTACATATTTTTTTATTAGTATAAGACGATCGTTCTGCGAAAAATTTTTCAGACTTTTCATCGGATCCATTTGGCAAAAGTGCAAGATTTTCCGTGATGCTTTTCGAAAAATATTACCAAAACGTCTGATATCAATTAAATATTATATAAAACATATAAATATTTAAATATTATATAAAACACCGAACAATTTCTTATAGAACGGAAACGATTGCATCACCGTATTGATAATGACTTACACGCACTTCCGGAACAATCGTTGTTCACAAGAACGTCACAGCAAACAAACAGACGCACAAAGAAACTAAAGAAAAAAAAAACAATTAAACGTCCAAAATGTTGACCCAGATTCGTCATCGTGTTCTTTGAACAATCGTCGTCTTCAATAAGGGATGAATCACAAAACAGTGAGAGAACAGAGTACATGCTCTACTTGAAACGTTATTAACTTCATTATTCTAAATTCAAACCGCTGTTGACTTTGTCACCGACCAGCGATTCTCAAATATATATTCACGTCTAGGAACCGCCCTTATGACGACAATACCACGTAAAACTATTTATATTATAATTTAATATAAAGTCACGACTGAAATGTATATCGTTTCTAGTTATTTTAATTATATATATATATATATATATATATATATATATATATATATATATATATATATATATATATATAAATTATTAGTATTAATTCGATTGAATAATAAAAACGTTATATTTAGAAAATAAATGATGTTTGATCTTTAGTCTTCTCTGAACTACATCGATTAAAATTATCTAAAAATCTTATCTTATTAAAATATGTTTTTAAAAATCATCGTTTTTATCATCTAAATTATAATTCTTCTAGTTTGAAGATCAGATAATATTTTGATTAATAATTTTATTTAAACTTATTTTCATGTGAACTGAGCGAGTAATAATTAAAAAACGATTTTTATATTATTTGATAAATATTAAATAAATTTACAGTCGTCGGTTTAATATTTGAACATATTATTTCTTTATATATGATTTTACACATTGTTTTAAATATATAAAAATAAGTAAATATTTATATTTCAGAATAATTTAAATCAATTATATTATTCCAATAAAATTAATTATGAAAAATCTTTTAAAATAATTGCTAATAGTTTATAAAAAATTTGGTTAAAAGAAAAATACTTTAATTTTGGAAACTATGCTTATGATTTTAAATATAATTATAAGAAGATTTTTCACTTTCAGTAAAAAAAAATAGTTTAACACGAAAATTTGAATTTAAAGTTAACAACTATAATAAATTAACTAGATATCATAAGCTTTAAAATAAACTATCATTTCTAATAATCGTTGAACTAATCTTTTCATTGTGCGATAAATAATTATCAGTTTTTTTTTTAAATCATTCTTAAACTACAAATTATGAATTAAATTAGGCTTGTAATCGATCTAATCGCAAACTACCGACATTGGAATAAATTTTAACATATTTTTTTTTTCATCATTAATAATATTTGAAAGACAAGAATGTGTCCTTGGAAAAAAAAAGTTAATAAGATTTTTTCAGAGTATATCTGGTTAGATATAATCGTTTCCAGAAATTGTGACGGTGCTCCGATTTATCACGAGAACACTTAAAATTCAGACCGCGACGTTCACGACTATATTCTTTCGATATCGCTGAAAAGTTTCAGCCTGTCGTCCGACATAATTGGACGTGTCGCCTTTGCCACGGCACGAAAACGGCAAACGGTATGAGTGTACGAGACGTATTGTACCCGAGGTGTCACACGGTCTTTATTTAAACGAGAAAAGACTCGTACTAATAAATAAAACGGAGACGGTCAAAATTCAATTATGTCCGTCGTATGACGGCCCGAGTGGAACAACAGACAAGACGCGCATAATTTGCAAATACGCGCCGGATAATTATTGCGATGTGACATTAATTGACTCGAACGGCGACCCACTTCATATAGCGGCGCGGCGTAAAGGCGGCCGACTTTTCATCGTTCGAATTAATTAAGTCGACAATCGAACCGAGCGTTTTCGCTCTTATTCAAATATTAATTGCCCGTTAACTCTGACTCCGGTTAAATTACATTTTCGATTTGTTTGTTTTTTTTGCGAAATTAATAACGTAGACGGAATCGAATGTTTCAGTAATGCCGCTTATTAACGACACGAATACACAGATCATATACAGATTAATTCAAAAAATAAAAAATATTTTATATTATAAATTTATATTAAATATTTAAAACTTTATGTTTGATTAACACTTAGATTAATTTGAAAAATCGATATATAGTAATGTTTAATTTCTATGTTATAAATTACAATATTCTTTCTGTATATTATTATTATTAATAATAAGGATTACAAAAATTAAAATTTTCAACCTTTATAAAAACACAGAACAGAGTAGATCAGTATACCTCAATACAATGTCTGTATATTTTTGGTTCAGAAATTTGTTCACAGAAATATATAAAATTTTAAAATAAAAAAGTATATATTTATTTGTACAATAATTTTAAGTTTTGAGTAAAAAATTCGCCAATAATGCTGCTAAACGTTTTAATGTTATTAATATTTAACTGCCGAAATGCGCAGTTTAAAAACTAGATATTTTATCTTTGTCTAACTCAGCGCAATATATTTCGACGTGTTAATTAAAAAAAAAGGATATTTCGGCTGCGTTAAAAAGGACTCGTTTTGCAAATGGCAAACAAAAACATAAAAAAAAAAGCATAGATAAATCTCCATTATGTTGTGCGAAGAAGACGAGTTATCTCATCAACCGAGGCAGCCACCGTCTCTTATGAGACCTTGCACAAACATCCATTAACAAATTAATGTTTGTTTATTTAGAAGGTGAAAGGGCCGAAAGGGCGGTGGCGACAGTCTGTGGAGATACCTTAGAGTCACCCCCGGAGTCACTCGCACCACTGATCAGATGTCGTCAACTGTCGAAAAAGACATTTGGAAACTGATTTATTTTAAATAAATTCAGACGCTAAGTCATACTTGTCAGAAACGAAAATGTTTTATAATATATATATATATATATATATATATATATAATTATTTTACTATTTATTTATTTTTTCTGAATCATCGAGTAATGAGAAATATTTAAATTACTCTTTATACATTTTAGCTTGATATGAGTTGACATAATATTAATATAAATTTTGATTATTAATTTTATTTAGATATATAAAAATGCTGTTCAGAATATAAATTTAAAATTTTAAAATGTTTTTTTATTTAAAAAAATATCAATTATAAATTAAAAAAAAAGAATAATGCAAAATATTGAAACAAGCCTTAGTGAAAATATAAAATTTGTTTGAAAGAGGCTAAAAAACCTCATTTATATATATATATATATATATATATATATATATATATATATATAAATATATATATATATATATATATATATATATTATGTGTAACTATTTGATGGTGAATATATTAATTTTATTTATTTGATATAAATATCCAAAAAAAATAATATAATTTTATACTGAAATTGTTTTAAATATGATTTTATATAGAATTATGTAATAGCCAGCGCTAAACAAAATTTATTTAATATACGGTTAAAATATTCTATAAATAGAAAGTTAAGGAAATTTTCACATTAGTTAGATAACCATCAAAGTTGGCTCGCGATTCGGAAAAATAACATATTTCACGCGCCGTGGGAAAATCGTTGCGGAAGCGAAGCGACGTGCGAAAAAATCTGAGGAAAAACTCTAACGAATTTAAGCGAGACACTTTCCACTAACACAAATCCCATCCCCGCGTGGCTGTCCATTACGAAAAGCATTAATTCCCCGGCTAAAAGGGCTAAAAGGCTTCGAGCGCGCGATGGGATTTCCTAGATTTTTCCTAGATGGTTAGAAAGTTTTTCCGGGTCCGTAAGTAGCGCGCGAAAAAAGCTTCCGCCGACAACGAATAAAAGGACCGACCGAGTCGGAAAAGCGCCGTCGCCAAATCTCGAACAGCCGGAACAAATGAAAACGAATAGTAATGGTGAATATTTCTCATCGGAATTTATGTACGGCCACTTTTACGGAACGCGTGAAAATTGTCGAAAAATATGTTTAACGAACGAGTATGTGTGCCGTGAAAAATCTTGTTTTTCACGCGCATTTCCCCGCGGCGAGTTTACTTTGGGAACGTTGAAAAAGTGTAGGCTTAATGGCGTTGTTTATACAGCGAAGTGAAATTAGTGTGATAAAAGCTTTGGAACACTTCGACATTAAATCACTATGTGCTTATACGTATGTGTTTAAGGGCATAATCTCATTATTGTTTTAAATTTACGTGTCAACAACACTGTTAAATGTCAACCGAACCAAAGCTACTACAATATGAATAATAAAAAATGTAATATATCTTATAAATATAGATATATGTTTTTTTAAAATGAAAAAAAAAACAGACGTCAATAGATGGCGCCGTTTTAAATTTATAACAAATATAACTCTTTAATCAAAAAGTAAGTTGAAATTGTTCATAGAATGTAAATTCTTTATTTAAAACAATTTCATCCCCTTCAAAACAATCTCCGTCCAATAAAACGCACTTTTACCAACGCTTTTTCCAATTCATAAAACAGTCGAAATAGTATTTTTATAATAGCCTTCAAGACCTTCTTCGATTCAGTTCAATCGTATCAAAACAGTGTCCCCGCATTGGTCTTTTGAGTTTTCTGAATAGCCAGAAATTGCACGGAGCCAAATCAGGTGAATGCGGTGGTCGCGAAATGATATGAGTCGAGTTTTTGGCAAAAAAGTCGCAAAGAACCAATGCAGTATGACATGATGCATTATTGTGATGAAGGAACCGAGAGTTGTAAAAACACATATAACTCAGTGATAATTAAACCTTTTGATAAACAGACGCTTGGCAAATGTTATAGACAGTCCTACCAACTTAGAAAAAGAAATACAATTTACCTGTCTTCCTAATACCTGGGTGTTTTAAATGACAATTTCACCTTACTTTTTAATCACAGTAATATATTATGGTAATAAATCTAAAGTAATATTAGTAAAAAAAAATATCATTTATATAATAAAATTTTTTGTTAACAATGTATATTACTATGAATAATAATATGAATTAAATTCCTATTATTCTCCCTACTGCCCTATAGATAGATTAGGAAAAATATAAAACTTCAACTCCAACAAATAATATTAATATTCATGTTTATGTAAATGTTTTTGTGTAAGTGAACATAGTATTGATAAAATTCCTAATAATATACGTATGTGTGTGTGTGCATAAAGATGGAAATATTTGACTTCGAAATTTGCTTATCAAAACCGTTCACATATCCGAAAACAACTCTGTATATTATCATAGAAAACAAATCTGCATGAAAAACA
Organism: Leptonema lineaticorne; assembly: GCA_024500535.1. NCBI lineage: Eukaryota > Metazoa > Arthropoda > Insecta > Trichoptera > Hydropsychidae > Leptonema > Leptonema lineaticorne. The sequence goes on from JANIJI010000021.1 coordinate 2,507,409, forward strand.
CGACGCTCCGGCGAAAGGTGAACGAAATTTTCAGCTGAAAATATCCCTTCTGAAAATATGCCTAGCGATCGTCGATTATTTTTGTTACTGTTTTATTATTGTTTTGTACATAATTATATTCATGATTATTCATTTTCACCCTCATTGAATTCGAAGACGCGATTATTTTGTAAATAAATACGATTGTTATCTTGCATTTTCCATCTGAATATTTCATTTTATTGGGCCAGTAAATCATCACGATTTTTTACTTTCTACATACAAATTTTTTATCATAACATTAATTAGACATCACGTATGATAATTTATCATCAGAAATTCGTATCAAAATTCACCCTAGATAAAAGCACAACCGCCGTCGTACAAGGTTAAAAATTCGAATAGCTATTGTACGACTTTTCTCGAATTTCCAACCATTACAGAACATGAATTTAAACGATTATTACGTAAAAAAAAAAAAAGAAAAATGAAAAAAAAAGAAAAGAGAGCCGTCGAGGCACCGGCGTAAACGTGCACAAGATGGAAAAACAATATCGGAAAAGCAGTGAAAATAGAATGAAAAGCCACACGAAGAAAACTACCGGGCGTACTCCATAAAGGTGGAAAGTTTTTATGTTTTGAAAGTTGATGGGCTAAGGTTTTGATTCACTTTAATATACAAAGAGCGATTCGTACGAGGAAAACTTTCGCGGCAGTTCTTTCTCTGCATTTATGCCGAAAAGTTATCGAAACCACCGCGGCGCAAATAATAATGGCAAACGATCGTGTACTAAATCCTCCCCCCCCCATCCTATTTTTTGCGGCCCCCCCTTTTGCAAACCCCTGCCATCAAACGACTCACTCTTTTCGTGACCGTTTTATAGCTTTATATATCGAATATCAACTATCAAACCATAAACATATCTTATTTTTTATTTTATTTCATTTATTTTTTTTAATATTTTCTATAATAATTAAAAATTCGGTCATAATTATAATAAATTATTTTTTAACAACATCAATATAATTTAATTATATTATTAGTATTTTAAATATAATGAAAAAAATTTGAATAGAAAACCTTACAAATGATTTTTTAATATTATTTACTGAAAAGTTATTCTGAAATTGAAATATTGTAACTTTTCATAAATTAGATATAAAAAACAATATTCCAAATTTGAATATATAAACTAAAAACTGAATTAAAATCATAAATATAAAAATATTTTTTATATGAAATAAACTCATAGAATTCAATTGTCTAAACTATATGAAATAATATTAAACATTTTATTATTTTTAATATAATATTTAATACTAATTTTATTTTAATAGCACTCTAAAAATTAATGCAATATATATATAAGCACTTATTATATATATATATATATATATATATATATATATAATTTCAAACGGGCATTACGTTATTTTTTTACTACCCTGTATATGGTATATTGCAATTATTCTGCAGCAAAAATGGAAATGACATCACTCGGCACATCAAACACATCGGTTTCGTCAAGCATTTTCCAAAGTTTTTCCGACACCCGCCCACCCCTCCCGCGTTTTCGGCTTATTCGCCTGCACTTGCGAAAATTTTTTGATGGATCGGATTTCCAACCGAACGAACTTAACTCGAGTTAAGACCACGAACCGTGAGCAGACAATGAGAATTCCGGGAAACGACGACGAAAGACGAGGGTGGAAAGAAAAAAGAGGAAGACCAGCAGCCGCACCGGTCTGGTGGGTAGGGGGAGGGAAAAAAGCGGCCGGAAAACGGGGAGAAATAAGAAAAACATATTGATACGCTGTCAATATTACTTATTAAAATATGACTTTGCCACCCCTGCGATTTCATCGCTCTGCGCTTTATATTGGGTTATGAGTGTGCTCGAGACGTTCTTGTCATTTCAGGGGTGACACTTTTTCTACAGGTTGCATTTATGATTTAATCAAATATTGATCGATACATATTATGTCTAATAAAAAAAACGATATCTTAAAGAAATTTTGTATATAATATTATAATTCATTAAAATAAATTTATGATTTATTTTATATACATTAAATGTATGTTATACGATGAATTTAATCTATCGTATAAATGATTTAAAATTATCCAAAATGAAATTAAACCTTCTATATGTATTCAAAAAAAAATTAAAAAATAAAACTTGATTGAAAATTGTTAAATTATAACCATAGATGGCACTGTATCGTGTCGCACTATTAATTCGAAAGTTTTCACGAGTCGGTTTTCCAAATGATAAACGACGCAAACCGGGCGTCTGTTTATTCACAAAGTTGCATCACGTCGATGATGCATTACCCTGTCTTAACGGAAGAAAGAAGGGTCTTTCGGGGTGACAGCGAATTTCACCCCTTTTTTTTCTTTTCGACTGCCTTCTTTCTCTCCGCCTCCATTTTCGCTTTCGCGTCTCCGCTATTCCTTCTTTTTCGCTTGCATGTCCTTTCATAAGAATTTTCCGCGTCCCGATGGGAATGTAACTCGACTGCAGATTCTCATTTTTGCACAAATCTTTCAGATATGTCGATGACGTTTTTCACAAGAAAAAAGTACATATTTCTGACGCGAAATTGCATTAGAATTAAATATGATTTTCTACAAAGTGTATATAGAAAACACATAAAATATAAATTTTCAAATTATTTAGACAAGGGTATGCTTATTTATTTACATTTAATTTAATAAAAAGGATTGAATAAAAATAAATAAATTATCATAGCTGTAAAAATATCAGTAAATTTATATTATATATATTATGTGTTATTTATTTCCTATCGTATAATACTTCGAATATTTGAGTGCACTTTTCCGATTTTCGCACGTCGAGTGAATTTTCCTTGGGAAAACATTTACCCCAAAAATGTCAACCATATGAGATTTTCCGTTCGCTATTGACTTAATCCATATTATGTAAATACGTGAGAGGGATGACACTTTTCTTGTTGACACGAACTTCACTTCACACCGCAAATAATCCCTTGTACTTTTATTTCATCCCTCGATTCACTTTTTTCACATTGCTTTATCATTTGAAATTTAAATATGCCATTATTAAAACAGATTTATTAAGAAATATATATATATATATATATTTTTTTTTTCAAATAATTTAATCTAAAATTGCGACAAATTCGATTCGATTCACATATATTTATATCAAATCATCTCGTCTTAACATAGCAGAGAATACGTAATAATAGATCCCATTTGAAAGCAGAAAAAAAAATGTAGAATAGAATAGAATAACGACGGCAAAATAGCTTACTATAATAATACAAAATGAGATTTTTGTACGTTCGACGGGTTACTTTATAAATGAATAGAATTCAATGCGATTCGAAGGCAAAATGTTTACAATATCGTTCGATTTTTCAAACCCTCGACGAAATCGTATCAAAACAGGTGAATCATGCATTGATATATGAGCATGCAGGAAAACTCGTTTGGATTTTCCGTTATGATGCCGGAATTTTCCTCGCGACTGCAACTCAATACATATTTTTACACAAGCATAAATATTATACATACAAATATATATATACAAAGAAACATATAAAATGATATATATATATATATATATATATATACATGGATATTATAGATAGACTCGTCTGTGTCATCAATCATGAAACTAATCAAGAAGATTCAGAACCGGATGAATAATTCAAATGAGAGACAACATCTTGCCGATTGCATTCGAAATGTGTATATATAATCCTCCACTTTTTTTTCTGAAAATCAAAAAAAAACGGGGGGAGGGATGAGAATCTCTTAAAATTGTATAAAAACTCAAAAGAGCAGAATAACTTTGCGAACGCGGCGTATTTCATTAAATTCGAATTTTTCACGGAGGAGGAAAAAATCGCCCTTCCGGTTTATTAATAAACGCAACCGAAAGATTTATTGAGTGTATTTTTTTTTTTAGAACATTATGAAAATATTCGTTTCTAATAATAAGTAAATTAATTTTATATATATATTTTTTTTTAATTATATATGCATGAAACGTTACTAAAAGTAGGGTGACCATACGTCCGTCTTTTTGTAAATTTTTCCATTCGATCAATTCTGATTCTCAATTTATTTTACGAATGTCATAGTTTTCATCGCGTTCCACTTTTTGTGCGTATATTGTAAAAAAGTTGGTCACCGTACGAAATAAAAAAAAAACAAAAACAAACAAACCGTCGTTTCAAAGTTAATTCGGTGCACTTGTATCCGTCTCGTTCTACGGATCTATACGCTATAGTCGATCGATATAATAATAATAATAATAAAAAATAGTATATTATAGGTATAGAAATTCTGTTTGCCGGGAGTTGAACGCGATGTAGCGTAACAGAATAACAAACTGTTGACGCAACATCGACGTTGCAATATCAGAATGTTCCACTCGTTCGACCGATGCAAATCGATATTTTTGTGTGCGCGAAAAACTTCGTAAACAAACGCGTATTGCGGCTTTTCACTCAGTCGACGATCAACTTTATATATATATATATATATATATATATATATATATATATATATATATATATATATGTAAATTTATTTTATTTTATATCAATATTTTTCGTCAGTTTACAAAGTTATTGTATTTCGACTTTTTTTCCCCCCGCAGTATATTTATTGTTCAATGAATCAAAATATCAATATATTTTTTTTAATATTATAAATGTATAATTAAAGTAAAATATTTATTTATGTTGAATAATTTTTTTTAATTGTCAAAATTATTATTTTTTTTTTATAATGTTGTGAAATTAGATCGATTCAAAAAAAAATATATATTATTAATGTTTATTTAATGAAATTTCAAGATTGAAATTAATTCTCGAATTGTAATTCGTTTATCTAAATAATTAAGATGTGTAATTTTAAATATACAATATCGATCATTGTAAAATTAGATATTTTTAATATAATTTTATTTAAAATATTGTTGATTGGTCGATTATAAATCTAAATATTTGATTATTTATATAGTATATGTATGAAAACTAAATTAATAATTTATTTAATAAAAGATTAATAATATTAATGGTTTAGAATTTTTTTTTCAAATTTTCTGAATATTGTAAAAATATTTCTGAAGATTAATACAGAGCTGGCGATTCTATCTCAAAAATCATGTAGATATAAACTTTTATATATATATATATATATATATATATATATATAAAGACAAAACTATCTTTTTTTAACTTGATTGAAACTTTTTTCATTTATTTATAATTTAATTAAATATAAAATAAAAAAACATTAATATATCTATTAAATACTGTTTTAAATGTAAAAAAATCAAAAAAAATATTGCATATATATATATATATATATATATATATATATATATATATATATATATATATATAGTATGTGTGAACAATTTAAATAAAATTCCCTCTCACATTGATGTGCTTTTCGGCATACCCGTAAACGGCAAAGGCTTTTCCGTGGGATTTTCCAAACGCGAAATTTCCGTGGGAAAATCGTTTAACACTATCGTCTAACGGACGCAGTTTGCAAACTGTTCTACTATTCAGCGAAAAGTTTAAGTCGAAAAGAAATACGACGGCCAAAAAATAATACGGAAAATCGCATATATATATATATATATATATATATATATATATATATATATATGTGTGTGTACGCGAAAAAAAAATAGAAAATATATTCGCCGTAAAAGAGAAAACCGGAAAAGACCAGGTGAAAATTCCGAGTCGATATTTGTCAATGCCGAATTTTTATCGATGCGAACATTGCACGAGAATTCCGAAATGGATAAAATCCGAAATGCCGGTATCCGGCGGTCTTGTCCAATTGGCTTCGATGGGCCGCAAACTGAAAGACCGGTCCGGTTTAATTTGGGATTCTATAACCTGGCTGTCCGTTTCCGCCGCCGTTCGAAACCTATGTCTATCTCTGAAAACGGATTTTTCAGCGGATACGCCATATATACATATTTTTTTTTATATTCTATAACATCCATTAAATAATCGATATTTTATAGTACATAAACAATTCGTGACGAATGTCTATTTCTATTTTGAGACTTTTTTTTCTATTATGTATTGAAGTATAACGTACGCCAGAATCGTATGAATAAATATTATATAAATTTATTCTATAATTTACAACAATAAATATAATGCTATATAATTTAAAATTATTTTTAATACATAATTACCTACATTATATTAAATTATCATAATAAAATTGTTTAATTTCACTATATTTTTACACGTTTATATGTAAAAATATTCGATTTCAATATATAGACGTTAAATTTTGTATACTGATTTATTTAAATTTATTAAATTAACTCTATTTATTACTGATGATGATACAAAATTATCACCAATTGTCATTGATAAAGTATAGCGCATTATACAATAATTATTCTTTCGATTCGTGTTCGATGCGATGAAAGCGCAATTTTTGGCTCTTTTTTTTGGCTTTTTTCTTTTATCGAAATGCCAAACGGACATTTCGATGTCTTCAACGATGCGTAAAACGACATCACAACAAAAGAATTCGAGTACATGTCGACAAATCGCCCGCGGGCATCGAAATACGGACAAAGAACGTGTCGACCCTTAAAAGAAGATACCCTCTGTATAAAGGTCAAAGTCGGATTAACCTTACATGTAAATATCACGAAAGCGCTCACGTAATTCGACGCTATTAATATCGAAATATTGACGATAATGTTAGAAAAAAAAAAATCAATGCAAACTATTTCTTTTTTTTTTGTCTTTAATAATTTATAATAATTTACTATAAACGTCGGTTTTTGAATATTGTACAAATTTAAAACGTTTACTATAAATAAACAAGCGTGCACATTACTATTTGTCCACAGTGTATTTTAAAATATACAATATATATTATATACGAATAGATAAAATGATAATTCAACATACGACAATCCGATTATATATATATATATATATATATATATATATATATATATATATATATATATATATACATGTGTATATCTAAACTTATTTCTAGATATGATGTATATTTTTTTTATTCACATTGTGTATTCGTAATCGAAGTATTTTGAGCGAAAAATGAAATCTCATACCGGGATATAAACGTTCGTCTATTTGTTTCGAACCGTACGAAGGATAAGAGGGTTGAAGATTTGAGTTTCTCAAAATAAAAAAATAAAAAAATACAAAAATCGAAGAGTACCTTCGCCGCATATGTTCACAGTCGACCGAATTTGTTATGAAACGATTTTTGATGAAAAATAATAAGAATGAAAAAAAAAAGTCACCTCTTCGGACCCCGCGCGGATTTCATCTCCATGCTAAGGGATGAGACGAACGAGCTTTTAGAACTGGGTGGGGTAGGGGCGAAAGTCGAGTCGGGAAGAAGTCAGCGAAGAATGAGGAAAACCCTGGATGAATCCGTCTCAGAGAGAAACCTAATATAAATATCAAATCAGCGTGATAAATCGAATAAGGGCACGCAATAGCGAGAGTACTTGAAAAATGAGGGTACATCTCGACGTGACAGGGTACATCTTGAACGTATCGCGAACACGTTTTTTTTTTTTTTTTGCAGTCAACCCTGTGTTAATAATTCGGATCGTATGACTGAAGCATTATATACCAGGTGGTAGATGATTTTAGGACTATTAGTACAATGTTATAGGACTATTCAAATAATTCTAATTTAATTTTTAACTTTTACATGATTGAAATATTTTTTTTTAAATATTGATTATTTATTATTAGAGAATAATTGAAAATATAAAATATTTATTTATAATTACATATTTCGTATGCATTACATCAATAATTGCTTCATACAAATGCAAATACTCTCAATTATGACTGCGGTTGCTTCAATACATAAATCACATACATATTTGGTTTAACGTTTCTCACATTCTGTATCGATTAACTAGTATCTGTCAATAAATTTAATCAACCGTATCTTTCGCATAAACATGTTAATGATCGTAATTTATTTAAGAATTATCACTCAATTATAGTGAAAAATTTCAATAAATAATCTTATTAACACGAGAATAAAATCTATACATGTACAAAATGTATTGAACATTTTCATTTTTTTCAAATGAATTTTATAAATAGAAATTAAAATACAATATAACTCAAAATATTTAAAAACATATTAGACATTTTTGCCAATATAACACTGAAAAAAATCAAAAAGTAATGAGATTCCTGAACTTTTGACTACCTCCATATTCGCCAGACACGACTCCGGGCGTATAATAAAAGAAAAACTTTAAAGATCCTAAATATCTAATTCCGAAAGTGTTACATTAAATACATTCGAGAATCGACCATTTATATTTTAATATAAACAGTAACAAGTACAGTATGTCACAGCGGCGTATTAACAATAATAACCGGAATGTGGCAACGTTTCGTACAACACAAGAACAATCGTAATACGAAAGCAAATCTTGTTCCGAATTCAAATCCGTTTACGGGCTAACAGCCTCTCCAATTAGGCAAACTTGTCCAAACTATTGATATAAACTCGAGACGGTCCGCAAGATGGCTATTGATGCAAAACAACGGCGACGTTTCGCTGATTTGATCGCGACAACGACGAATACAGATTTTGCATTATATTATTATATTATGTTATATTATATTTCGATAAGAGACAACGTTTTCCAAGGTTTCTCTCGGACGTGAAACTGATAACTGTAAATTCGAAATGCGGTTTGAAATCTCGAAGGATTGCATATATTTCCATTGTTCATAATATATATATATATATATATATATATATATATATATTTTTTTTTTTTATTAATTTATTTTCAAATATAATATCTTACTCGAGAATTTAAATATATATTGACTGATAAATATTTTTTAAATTTTTAAATAAGAAAAATATTATATGATAAAAAAAAGAAAAATAAAACTATAGATATAAAAATTCTGATTATATAGAATTTTTATACCAAAATATTTGATCTTAAAAAGTTTGCAAAAAAAAATAAATCTAAATAATTTGACTGCTCTTTAAGAGACAAAAAATATATATAGGAAGAAAAGATCAAAATTAAAGATGAATCTTCTTCTCGATCAAAATATAAAATTATAAATACTTATACTTCGAATTTCTATAAAGATATATCAGAATGATAACTAAATATTATATTTATAATCTAGTGTTAATAATATCAAATAGAAAATCTTTTAGATCATCTATAAAATATTTAGATTGAAAACTATTATATAAATAATCAAATTAAATTAAATTTTAAAATTATTAAAATATTGCATAAGGTCCGAATTAAAACACAAAGTATACACAATAAAATTTCAATTTGTAAACCTCCCCCCCCCACACAATCCCTCCCTATCTACCGTGCGTGCGTACGTTCACGGCGACGGTCATAACGCTACCAATTCCGGCCATAAAGCTTTCGCGTGTGGAATTCGCAAATTTATTGCATTTCACTAAATGCATTTCGGTAATTTGCACTAAATCGTGTACGTCATTTTGGCGAAGATGCGCCAACATAATGTCGCATTCGAATTGCGTTTTGATTAAGCGTATAAATCTTCGGTGCGAACGAATTCTTCCGCGATAAAATGTCACCGTGCACATATGCCCTTTGTGCATTGCAGAACGACAACAGTTTAATCGTTCAATTTTACACGATACGTTTCTATTTTATTATATATGAATTCGAATGATGGAATGAATTTTCAACGCTACGAACCTAAACGGACCTGATTATATATATTTACATATAAATATTTTATGAGTCTTATGGAAATATATTATATATATATATATATATATTTTTTAATAAAATTTCATTTTTATATTATATTATATATACGATACAAGATAACGTTGTAAATGTGCGTTTACATACATTAACTGATAAATGAAGATTATATTTTCGCGGTTTGTCGTTATCGACGCCGTTCAAACTATGTAAATTTTCCGCACACAGCGCTTCTCAAACGTCGCAAATGCACAACCCTTCGACTGCGAGCCACCGTTTAACCATTATTTTCTTTATCGGCCGCACGCAGGATGACATTTTTCTCTTTGTTTGGCACGAACACAATATCTCTACACAGTAAATTGACTTTGCGGAAGCTGTTATTTAAGTTTTATAAACTTACCCCCACCCCTATTACCACCATCGTGTTGTCTTTTTTTTTTCTCGGAAAATTTAACGAATTTGCGAATGGGGTTCGACTTTGCCAAAAACAACAAGCTGCTTATTTTCTCCGTACGCTATTTTTTTTTATTCGTGTTTTATTTCAATGTAAACATGGCTTTGAAATATAAATATGTGGAAAATTTTAAGAAAAAAAGATCCCAAAAAAATAAATTAAAACATTATAAATTCGTACTTGTTACATTTTATTATTTATATATAAAATTATTCTGACTTATTTTATTTTTTTTAATAATTTTTAAACAATTCAGTTATAGAATTGTCATAATACTAATATACTATGTATGTTAAATCATTATAAGTAAATGTTGTGCAATTTAATATTAAAATTTAAATTATATAACACATTGAAAAGTGACATGACATAAAATATAACCACAAAATATTACCTTTTTATTTTATTATATAAAATAAAATAATATGCTTAATTATTTATGTAATAGTTGAAAGCGTTTATCTAATATAGTAAAATACGACGATCATCGTTAGCTGTCAAATTGTGGTCTTAACAACACAAATTATTGCCATTACAAAAATAAATAATAAAATAAAATTTACAGTAAAAGTAATAATAGATTAACTTAAATGATTATAATGAAAATAAAATATAAAAATTTAAAAATCTTATGTCAAAATATTATATATCAAAATGAAAGAAGATAATATGTTTTTAGAAATAAATTTTACAAGGTCGTATGAAACGTATCTAAAAAAAAATATTTATTTTTCAATTCAGTAAAATATAATATTAAAGATAAAAAATTTTCATTATATTATATAAATGGTGTTCAACAAAAAACATTTTCTGTCACGTAATATAATATTAACGATTTATATAAACATTTATTGAGTCACTATGTATTACAATATTTTCAAATACCATATAAGATAAAAATTAAGAAAAATAATAATAATGTAAATTTCGCATTCAATAGATTGAACTAGGATTTAATTCGCATTGTACATCCCTTCTAATATATAAATTATTATTGTTTCTATCTGATGGTTTTGTATATATATATATATATATATATATATATATATATATATATATATATATATATATATATATGCGCATTGGCAACACATGTTATTAACCGTATCACGCGAATCGAAATGATATAATCTAGCAGGGCGTACGGCAGCTTCCAGTCCTGGGACTCAGCAGTCCTGAGTCCCTGGGGTCTTCAAAAACCCCCCCTTCAGACTCTCATACGTATTGAAGAGAAGAGATGGGCGGAGGGTCAAAAGTGGGACTTTGACCCCCCCCCCCTTCAGACTTTCATGCTTAGATGACGGTGGGTCAGAGAAACTGGTAGGAGGTTTCGGTACGGCATAATATTCGGCGTTGTGATCTATCTACGGTATCCCCTCAGAGGTTCCCCTTTTCCATCCTCGAGCCGGTCTGAGTAATGAGAACCATATAAATGCTAATGTGGACGGTCGCCGGTGGCTGAGATTCCTTGGTACGATAGCAAAGTTACCACCGCAACCCTTACCAAGAACCGGCACCGACATCGCCATCAGTGACATAGCCACGAGCCATCGTCTAGAATATTGGAGATGTCTTCGGAAAATCCAGCGATGACGCCAAAACCTAAACCGTCTCCCCGTAGAAGACTCAATAATCGGATTTTGGATTAAACCTAAAATTAACCGCTCCTGTTCAATGTTGTATCGATGCAAATAAGTCGATAGTCAATTTATATCACTAAATATATATATATATATATATATATATATATATATATATATATTTTATACGTTCAAGATTATATATTTCAAAGTAAAAATCATAATAATAATAAATTTACAACACAAATAATTTAATTTAAAAATTATAAATATAGAAAATAATTAATGCAAAACAAAATTCTATTTCGAACACTTCAACCCTTTAACGACGAACACAAAAAAAAAAAAAATAGAAACGCTGCATATCAATTTGTGATGGTAATATTTTGTCGTCGTGGTGATTTTGGAAAAGCATTAATATTTGGACCGAATTTTAGGGGTGGCATAAAACATCCCTTATTCGCTATTTGCCCCCCCCCCCACCACCACCATCAGATCACCCCCCCCCCCTCCTTTTTCGTATAATAAAGCGCAACTGACGTATCGTTATTATTCACGGGCTAACGCGTTCACTCACCTGAATATTAAACGTCGCCCATTAGCCAGCTGATCAGCGTTTGTTATTGAACTTTATACGCTTCTTTGACCCCCTTATACGAGGGTTTTTATTGCATGCATGAGGTCCCATCGATCGTGAATGATCATATCGTAGAATTGTCTGTAATAATACTCAAGGAAAATAATGTTGATCTAGGATAGAAAATGATAAAAATTATATCGTGAAATTCATTTCATTACTACTGTATTTAAATATATTCGGCTACTTGTGCATCGTATGACGATTTAAAAAAAAATATATATATATATATATATATATATATATATATATATATATATCAAAATATATAAAACACTTCAGAAAGTGTGAATTTGTAGATTATATTGAACATATTTACAATTTAATCTTACACCTAAAAATAATAAGATAAAATTTTATAAAACAGAAAATTATCTATTCAACTAAATATGATATTTATATTGAATTTATGATGACTGTTGATTAATGATTTCAAAATTAAATATTTTATCATTTATATATATACATTAAAATCAGAAGGATCAGTTGTGATCTGTAAAACATATATGTAATATATTATGGAAACGGATTCGTGGTATTCAACCGTCATAATAGATTTGAAAAATATCATAAATACACAGTCCAAACTCGTCTTGTATGAGAATAATACGTGCCAGGGACCTCAGTGAGGTAATTATTCTCCAAGTAATCAGAATTTTCGCTATCAGATTAAAAGAACACTGCGAGTCGAACACCTTTTGAATAAAAGCCGAGCTCACGCGCTCTATTCCATCTTTTTTCTTAGCTTTTCACAAACGGAAATATATATATATATATATATATATATATATATATATATATATATATAATAAAAATCCACATTTATTTTTTCATCAATGTATACATCGTCGTAGTATTTTTTAACGATGGCAACACATAGCCGGCGGGAAAATCTAAGCCACGCGAAAATTATTAACGAAAATCAAGGATGCAATGGATTTTTTTTTTCACTTTGATGGCTTAATTATTGGAGTAGAAAGTGTACTTTCTTTTTATTATTTTAGAATTATTGAAAAAAAAATTATAAATATATTTTAATATAAAATTTTAAAAATAAATAGAATTACTCCAGTTGATTACAATATTTTAAAATATTTTATTTTTTTTTTATATTATTCCAAAATATTATATTTTTTTAATTAAGCTCAAAATTAAAAAAAAATAAAATTATTTTTCTATTTTATACATTTAGACGTCGAATTAATATCCAATTTTCATTTCATATTCGTCCGTTGTATAAATTAATTTCAAAGAAATTAACCCTGCAAAAGAAGCACGGATCGTTTCGGGTGGCACATTTTTGCATTTCGCGCCCCGGGGGGCTTTTCTCACCCCGGTCGTTCGAGGGTTCGACGACGTGATTTCGCATATAAATCCCAGATTTATATGTTTTAATATCGGCTAAGTCAAATTGAGTTAGCTTCGGGCAGGTTGCCGTCACAGACACGTGACCAGTGACGGCTCGTAGATATCTGGATGGCAATAAACATGTCCGTCTATGGAAATGATTAAATACAATATTTTAATACAATTATTAATGAAAATTAATATTCACGTTCATAATCCTAGAAACCTATATTTAAAACTAAAAATTTTGATTAATACAATTATAAATAATTTGATGATACGACAATCCTTACAAGCCAATCGTATTAATTATATTAATTTTATACCACTTCTCTCAACTATTGATGAAAAAAATCATTATAAAAATAGATATACTATTGTTATCAAAAATTATGAAATTGTCATTTAAAACTTCGTCATTGGGAAGGTAGGTTCTAGATTGGAAGGACTGTCTTTAACATTTGCCAAGCGTATGTTTGTCAAAAGATTTAATTATCTTCGAGTTACATGTGTTTTTATAATTCTATGTTCCTTCATCACCATAATGCACCATGTCATAGTGCATTGATTCTTAGCGACTTTTTTTGCCAAAAACTCGACTCATATCGTTCCGCAACCACCGTATTTGCCTGATTTGGCTCCATGCGACTTCTGGCTATTCAGCAAACTTAAAAGGCCAATACGGGGACGCCGTTTTGACACGATTGAGGAAATAAAAACAGAATCGAAGAAGATCTTGAAGGCTATACCGGAAAAAGGCTATTTCGACTGGTAAAAGCGTTGGCAAAAGTGCGATTTATGATAAAATTGATTTGAAAGAATAAATAATGAATTTACACTTTATAAACAAATTCACCTTACTTTTTGATCACAGTATTTTTTCTATTACATTTTTGTAAATTTAATTATCAATTCTATCTCAAATCTTTATACATTTTTATTTGCAACACTATCATTTTCAGATCCTTTTATTATCTAACATTTTCTAATATAAATATATATAATAATATATATTTTAATACGTATCAAAGATTAAATACATCTATTAACCTTTTTTTATTTGACAAGTATTGAAATCACCCCTTGCGGATACATGATGCAAAATCCCATTACTGAAAACGCTTAAATTGAATCTTAAACGCCAAATTAATTTAACCCTGAATTAGCGTGTTGTGGATTCGGCGACACTGAATAATACAGTGCCGGGGTCTTTAATCCCCTCGTCCGAAAATCCGACTCCATACCCGCCTAAAAACCGCCCGTTCTCCTATAAGCATCGAAAACTTCGCCTTTCGACCGCCCTCCCACTGTAGACGTGGAAAATCCGCGAAAATTTCGCGTTTGTTTCCTTGCTTTTCCACGATGAAAATCCCTATCTCACATAGTCATCGTCTATGCAATAAAACCGTCCCTCCATCTTTTTGTCGACACTCGATTCAGCACTTTTAAATTAAATCCATGAATTTCATATTTGACAAATTTCGTCTATAATAAATCACCCTTAAAACATCTTAATAAATAATATCAAAATAAAATATTTTTATCTTCACACTACGAACGAAATTTCACTATCAAACCTACAGATATTTTGAATAAATTCATTATCAAATACAATAAATAAAATAATTTATAAATAAAATTTAATTAATTAAAAAAAACAACATCCAATCAGTAGTTTTTTTTAATATAAAAGTTATCCAATTATAGTTTTCATTGATATTGTTGAAATCAAAAGGCAATATTTGATTGATTTCGAAACTTTTCAATTCGACGAACGCAGCACTAACATAAAACAAGTTTTAATTACCTCAACTTCTCTTAAATCGATAATAAAAATAATTATTTTACACACGATACACGAAATAATACAATTAATATTTTAATATTCAATTCATAGATGTGTCGATTATTTTAGAACGAAATTATACATAAATATATTTAAAAGTTGGTCATAGAGCTGGTGACTCGATATCGTATAATAAAAAAAAATATTCCTAATTAATTTCTCCATAATTATCATTCAATTCTACATTATTTTATAAAATCCATTATTAATATAATATTTATTTTATATATATTGAAATATTATTATATATTTTTGATATTATAAAATGTTTTTTATATATTTATTAATTGCTATTCAATTAAAAATATCTTAGATAAAGTATATTTCAATAACTATATTACTGTTCGATCTAATATAAACATGAATGCGAACCGCTAACTAATAAAAATTGAATATCGCTGACATAAACTTAAATAAATAGAAATTTATCATATTGATTTGAAGTATAATATATAACATAATTAATAATGTATATATATATATATATATATATATATATATATATATATATATATATATATATATATATATATATATTTAAGGATAAAAACATATATGTAATACTATCGACGCAATATTTCTGTATAAAAACAAATAATCATAACCATTTTGAAAATTATCCAAAATCGACGTCGTGGAAAATGAGTGCGAAAAATCGGCGCATTATCAAAATGCTCGAATTTTCCGACGTACGTTCGAAAATCCCACGATATCGCGCAATGTATGCAGGTCACGGAGAAGATTAGCCGGCAAACGGACGCCGGCATATTGCGCAACCCGTTGCCTGCCGGTCGACATGTGCAACCACCTCCAAAAGTGCACAATTTCGTGGAGCAACTTTCTAATTTCACCGCTGTTAAAATTACCCATTGCCTCCCCCTAAAGCCGCCTCCCCCTCGTCATTTTATATTCACACGTTTCGGTCATATTTAACTATTAAGATGCTTCCTTCTTGTATATAGTTTTGAATATAAAAAAAAATGAAAATTTCGCCGTTTCATTATTGTGCAACTTTTAATTTTATTATATATATATATATATATATATATATATATATATATATATATATATATATATATATATATATATACACCGTCATTTTCACGGTTAAAATATATTCATATTTCTTTCTCGTTTCTTTGTTCATTTTATTTTTAAATATTAAATTCATAGTTGAAAATATGCGATTTTTCATTTTTGAACTGAAAAAATTACGTCAGATTTTGCTTTTTGTCATAAATTTAAAACTGTTAGATTTTCATGATTCTCTTATAAAATATTCTTTTTTAGAATTAATAATGTAACTTGGAAAAACTAGATTTAAAATTTTTTATTTAAAAAATTGTAGTCTTTAATGATTATCACGTCTATATCAAGTTTTATATATTTTCAAACAATATATATCTTAAAAAATATTCTAAAAATGTGATATATGTTCAACCTTTTAATGTAAACATATTTTACCAATTATACATTATAATTAAACTGAAATTGAAAAATATATATATATTTGAAAAAAAGCAATATATTAATATACATATTTCTCAAATTAAAATTATTTAATATATTTAAAAAATATGCTTTATTTTTTAATTAAATATAAAATATGGATATATATATATATATATATATATATATATATATATATATAATAATTATTAACAATAAATTGATATTAACTAGCACAAATATTATTGTAAAACGTAAAAAAAAGAAAGAAATAAAAACGAAAACGAGGTCATAAAAACGATTTTAACACTATAAAAACGTTAATTTAACATCATGAAAACACGAAAAATTATAAGGGACGATTCGAGCATTAAATGGGGATGAGCAGGATATGAGTGGGGAGTGGCGGCAAAAATTTTTGAAAATACTAAACTTTATCATCGCAAAAGTCGTCCATGACCGAAACGTTTCCTTATTTCGTAAATAATATTTATTTTAATCGGTGTACAAACACACCGAGCAATGAATATATATATATATATATATATATATATATATATATATATATATATATATATATAGTATATAAAGATCATCGTTCTCCGGAAACGCGGCCATTTAATCTGTTACAAAGGTTTTATTAGACGCTTAATGGCTTCCGAGTGGCTTCTGAAGACGAGCGATTAAAATTCATATTGCCTGCGTTCGTTGAATTTGTCCACCCTTAAATGACGACGACGCCGCCATTTTTCTCCTTTTTTTCCCTTAAACAACCCCCGTCCTCGACCTCGTCCCCGTCCCCCGCTTTTTTCTTTTATTTCTCGAATTTGAACGATGAAAAACGGAACGACGACGATAATCGTTGAATATTAAAAAAATATATATATAAGATCTATTTTAAAATTATTAATCGATGTTATAAATAATAATATTATTTCAAGAGAATTTAATTTAATTTTTTTTTCAGCAATTATATTTATTTTTAATATGAAAGATTTATAAATTAATATTTTTTAGTCCTATGAGAGCTTAGATCTGCACTTCAATTAGGATTTATTTTATTTTATTTTTATAATGTCCAACAATATCGTTAATTAAATATTAACTATCTGCAATCGAGAGGTATCGTTTGATCACCACTTAAATTAATGTGAAAACTCGATGCACGGCAATAACCATTTATATAATATATAACAAATTCCCATACTTTTCTGTATAACATTATTAATTATAAAATAATACGCTTTTAAATATAGAGAAGATTTTTTTTTCTAAAATTATTCCACAATCACCAAACTTATTTTTGGAATTGAAAATTTGATTTTTTTTTTATTCAAACTTGACAATCTTACCAGAGGGAATATTAAAGTTGAAATTTTTAATACTTATAAAAACAGAACGATATGTGTAGATCAATATATTGTTTTTTTAATAAAATTTCTGAAATGGTGGCAAAACCGCTTTTTTAATTAAGAAATTTATTCAATATATCCATATATACATTGTATATAAAACTACTAAACAGCAGATGTATATAATGTTAAATTTATTTAAAAAAAAAATGTTTAAAATTTAGTACGTTTAAATCAGTGAGCACACGTAGCGGAAGTTATTGGCAGTAGAATCGACGACGGCTATCATTATGCGTTCAATGTCTTCGGATGCAGGAGGTACCACCGAGGTCAGAGGAAAGGTGCCGATGGGTGGTATATGGTCAGAAGGTGGTACAATTTTGAACGCGCCAGCAGTTTAATCCAAGAATAAGACGACTAGAGGCAGACCTCTGGCTAGGGTCGTTTTTGAAACCACAAAATTGCGGTTTCCCATGGGGTAAAACGGGTGCCACACCACCGATCTCTCCTTTTATTATATATATATATATATATATATATATATATATATATATATATATATATATATACATATATCCAAGTTTGACTCCAGAACACGTACGCGACAGTCTTGGCCAGAAGGTCGGACGACGATCGTCGTCGTCCCGAAGCTGGGAAAGTGGTGAAGCTCCAAAATCAACAAACGGCACCATAATGTGGATAAACGGTTAACCGGTTAACCGGGCGTGTTTTGCCAGCTAAATGAGAGAAAAACAAATACGTCCCGAAAATTGGTAGACCGCGCTCGCGGCTAACTCGCGCTCAATTAATTTTCACCACGATTATTTGTACGGTATTTGGTCCCTTTGAACAGTCGAAATCTTAATAAGTACGAGATGTATCGCATTCGCGAAATATGTATCGCGATAATTTCTTGCATTGTTGAACATTATAAAACAAATATTGGAATGATGATGTAAAAATGTAAAAATACTGGTGTATAATCGTATCATTGTAGACGTTGAATATTTAAATATAAAATAAAACGACCTAGATGCGGAAAAAGATGGTCCGTTTATATAGTGCTTAATTAAAGTAGATAATTGGAAAGACGGAGAAAACGATGGACAAAATAGAAAGCTGTTCGATTTATAGATTTAGAACTGTTGAATGACAAAAACTTTTTCGTTAGTAAATATATAACTATTATGAAAGAGTATCACTAATAATTTGACTATTAGATTAACAAATCTTAATCTGGATTATTTTTACTAGATATTTTATTATTAGATCGATAAATTTAAATCTGGATCAAAATTTAAAATTGAATGTAAAAAATAAAAAAATCTTATCTACGTTCTTGTTCTAAAAATGACATATTTTTAAGAATAAAAACGAAAAAAATATTTTGCACACTAATTATTGTTTTTTAATTATTTAATAAAGTAACATTAATCATTATTATAATTTTTCTTATATTTTATTTATATTTTTTTTTAATTTTAATACATTTTTGAACAACGCAAATTATTATTAATTACATAATATTCTTGTTGTTTATTGTATCAACGTTTTTAAAACATTTAAAAGTGGAAATTTCATAAATTTGAATCATTTTGAAAATATATAGAATGACTTTTAAATATTCACCATTTTTTTATAAAATTATATATTATTTTTTAACTACATATAAATACAATTTCAATAAAAATAGTTATACGTTATTCGAGTGCGCTCCATATTTCAGCCGAAAAGCGAACGATATAGCGAAATTTTTCCTTCCCCCACGAGTGCCCGTCGAAGGTCGGTCACGATGTCCTAAGCCTGAGGGCTTTTCCGCGATATCGGAACCACGCCGATACGAACGTTCACTTTTACGTACAACGTACAACAGTTAGAAAAGAAACTTGGAATTACCTTTGAGTTTCGCAAACGACACCGCCCCCCGCCCCCGCCCCCATCCCTCTTGCGCTACCCGGTTTTTAAGGGTGGTCTAAAAGGTAGTTTCGACCGAACGGAGACGAACCCCGAAGGCTTCTTTGAAAATGGGGTTGGTTATTCTGAACGCGTACGTCCACATCGCAATTAGGTTCCAAGGTACTAGAGGCTAGGGCACGGACGTCGAATTAACATCGACTCGCTTCCACTAATTCGACAAACGACATCGATTTTATTTTATTTCAACCCTCCTCCCCCCTCACACTCTCGAGCCCTAAAATTTTGTCCTTTTCTTATGGAGAAGGTAGCTCATCTCGTAGCCGGATATCCGGCTCGATTTTACAGTTTTTACGGTCCGCTCGTGGCGATTGCTTAATCTTTTACGAAAGTTTAATTTCCACCTATTCCACTGTATAGATGAAAATTTCTTATACATATATATATATATATATATATATATATATATATATATAATTCAACCTTTTTGAAAAAAAAATTAAATTATCTAAAACTTATCAGATCATATATTTTTTACATATAAGCACATTTAAAAATTATTTTTTTTAAAGTTGGCATTAAATATAAAATCTTAATTTATAATTATTATAATATATAGTTTATTAATATATTATACTAATTTGATTCACAATAAATTTTAAATTTTCTAAAATTAATAGTAATAACATTGAAAGAATGTTATTACTATTAACATTCTTTCAAAAATGAATAACACGATTCAAACAATTCATAAGAAAAACCTTATGAATTTTATTGTATTATCACATCATTGATTTATAATATTAATATTAATTTATATAACACTTCTAGATTCATTTTAAATAATTAAATTTTTCAGCAATATATCAATCAATCATATACCATATAACGTCTATCAAACATGAAAAATATTTTTAATTTAATATTATATATTTTTAACAAAATATCGATTTATATATTTTATAATATTCTAGTTAAGGATTGTATATATATATTTATATTTTTTTATAGTAACAAGGTTCGATATTCTTTACGTGGCTCTTCCACGAGTGCTACGAATGTCGAGCACGAACTTCATATTAATATAAAAGGTCTGACGAAATTTGCTATATACGATACGAGTAAAGGCACTTCTCCCCCCCCCCCCCCCACAACCAGGTGACATCAATACTTTATAAATTCAGAAGCAATTAAAAAGTTTTTAATATCGTTCAGACGTCGAGCATTGTGGGTTCGCGAGCGCTCCGTTGAAACTTCACTGGCGCACAAAATCGATATCGTTGCATTCGACAACGCGAAAGCTTTCCCGTGCGAATTTTTCACGAAGGCTTCGACGCTTTTTCGAAAGTAGATTTGAAAAAAAAATATCCGAATTGAAAATGAAAGTTTAGTATAATATTATTAAATTAAATTTAAGATCAGATTTGATGTGTTAAAATATCAATATAAATATATCTATTATCAATAAACTATTAACTTATGTTAACAATAGAATCAACACTTTTATATTATATACATTATATATCACTATGTAATAACGTTTATAAATAAAAATCTAATATTTTTTTTGTATTCTGAGAATTCTTTCAAAATATATTAAAAAAAACTTAATAGTTTTTTTTTTAATTTTTAATTAAAAAATTCTTAAATTCTTCATAAATTATATCTGTCGAATTGTTCCATATTAATAATGTTTCTATTTTTTTTTTGTTTGCTTATTTATCGCTTTCTATAATTATATCACAAATTATTTTGAACTACATACAGTATGTTATATTAAATAGAAATAAAATCTTATAATTATTTTTATCACTCAAAAACTTCAATAATTGTACCTAAAAGGATCGCAAAAGGGATGCAAATAGTTGCAACAAATAAAGTAAATTGCTAGTTAATTTACATTTACACTGAAGTTAATAGTAAATCGCTAATTTATTAATTAAAATAGATAAAAAGTTTTCGCTTTTTAGTTAGACATTGTTTTTAAAGATTTTATCTATCATATTGATGTATTAAAATTACGCAGATATATCTGTAAAAAATTGCATAATTCTATATAAAGTCAAATATATGAAACATGGCTATTGTAAATCACACTCACGTGAGTTAAATGATATATTTAATAATTTTTAATTGAGAAAATTGTTATTTTATTTGACTTAAAAAAATCGTTCAATCGTGTCGTCGTTTTTATTTTTCGAATATCCTGCGAGAGGTTTCCTTTTTATTTACGGCCCAGCATTAAGATCGACTCGTTCGCCCTGTAAATTTTTTACCCTCTCGAATAAATCGCGAACGTACCCTCGATACGGCGAACACTAAATCGCCGTGACGCACCGGGCACACCGGAGCGAAAATGCACGCGCAAAACCGTTACTCTTCGACGATTTCCCGAGACGTAAGAGGACGACCCGTAACACAATGGACCGATTCTAAATAGAAAGAAAGTGAGGGTGAAAAGAATCGGAAAGAAAACGTTGTTAAAAGAATGCCAAGAAGGTGAACGGGGTAGACAGGATAGACTGTATACTCTTGAGTATTTGCTGAACCATTAGGTTTTGATTGGCTTCTGTGCTTCGTTCAGCAAAGAGAATCCATTTGATGTACCTTTCGGATTTTTATTAAGTTTTTTTTTCTACTTTTTCTTTTTACTTCACTCTTTAAACGTTCGTTATGTCTTATGAAGTTCGAAGAAATTAAATTGTTATTTTTTATAACGTTAAATAGAATTGATTTTATAATATACATGATAAAAAATTTGACATTGAATTTTTTTATGTTGAACAAGTCGACCCTGAATATCAAATTCGTGCACTGAGCTTATTGTACTACACAATGTAATAATTATATTTCACTATAAAACAAATAAATTCTATACTACAAATATATACTCACCAATCTTGCAAAATTCATAAAAATTAATTTAATTATAATATATATATTCATCTTTCTTTTTTAAAATATATTTTCTTTCAAAAATTGATAATTAATATCCTTTATCTATAATATTATCTGTTTATTTATTTCCTAGAATTTTGTCCTTTTTGTAATATATAAAATTAAAAAAATGATAGATAAATAAAGATATCGACGGAAGAAATAATCTAGATAGAAAATAATAAAATAATGACGATAGTAAAAAGATTACGATATAAAAGAACGAAATGAAATAATGAATTTCATTTTCTTTATTTTATTTCTTTCTAGATGAACAATAATCCGGATTTCAATCAGCGTTACTCTGAAACGGGCGATGTTTAATTTTAATCCGGCATTTATGTGATTAAAATCGTAATAACGAAAGCTCGAACAATATCAACTGCAACACTTGGAAAGTTGCATCAAAAGAAAAGTTGGCCCATTGTCGGGGAAAACTGGAGCTGTCGAGGAAAATTCGCCGCGGCGTTTCGATTGTAATATTTTAGCATTTGAAACGCGACAATCGCGGAAAATATCGCGAAAAGATTGCGTCATTTTTTTATTTCGAATTGTTGCAGCAATCGAATTAAAAGTTTTTCACACTTTTAAATTTTAATAAATTAAAATATTTTTATTATAATATATTTTTATGCACTTATCAATGAAAATATAATAAATATATTGTATTTCAAGCTTCTCTATAATTAACATGTATACAAAAATAAATTATTTACAATACAAATTACAAAATCAATTTTCCGCCTATTCATTTATATAATTTTTAAATATATATATATATATATATATATATATATATATATATATATATATATATATATATATATATATATATATATATATATATATATATATATATATATATATATATATATTATTGAAAGAAATATACACTTATAAAAAAAATAATATTGGGAAACAATTGGGAAACGCTGATCTATCTATGATCAAATTTAACGAAAACATACATATAAGGGGTGAACGATGAGATCAAAATTTTGCATGTATTGCTTATTTAAAATGAAATTTGTCGAAAAAACGCACGCACTGCAAATGCGCTTTTGTTGGCGAAAAGCTCGCCTGTCTCGCGAGCTTTCACACAGAATCACTAACGAGTTTCGACTTTTAAGTCGCGAACGAATGACGTCATCGAAAATGGACACTTTTGAGTATTAGTATTTTTTTTAATTTATTTAAAATGAAATAAAATTATATTTTTTAATATTTCTATATTTATATTTTTTGTAAAATAAAATTAATGGTCATGAATATAAAGAAAATTAAAAATATTTTAAACATTCTTTGCAGGCTTCTTATATATAAATAAAAATGAATTAATTCTTAATATATTATATATGAATTCATATAATATTAAAAAATACATACATGAAAATTCCTCTATGCGATGAAAAATGAAACAAAAAATAATCAAATTGAAAACGGAACGCAGAAGGAAAAAAAATACAAAAACAAATTTAAAGGATTCGATATCGCCAAGAACGCATTTCCATTACGGAAAACTGCAAAAAAAAAGAAAAAAGTACGTGCGTCCGTCTGTGTGTTTGTGCGCTTTTCGGGGTGCGATTTTTAGAGTCGGGTCGTAAATCAGAAGCCTCGTCGTAAGTGCGAGAGGAAAACTGCGATAGTGAGATTGTTTATCTCGCTAATAGCCAACGTCTCCTAGCAGAGGGTGTTAGTGTCTACGCGCCATTAGAAAGGGGACGTAACGCGGGAGGGGAGGGCGTCGGAAAATGTCGGAAAAATCGAGCGAGGCGGGGGAAAATGGCGCGCTTTTTAAATCGCAATAATCGTAATGCGGACCATACATCTCTGCCAGTCTTGTCTTTTTTCACCCCTCATATACATACATACACACATTTGCACGTATATATATGGTATGTATATATATATATATATATATATATACATACATACATATCTTTCTGTAATCGTATTAGTAAATTTCCAACGGGAAAACTAATAAATTTTCCGGAAAATCGAAAGATTTAGCCGCTAGAACTCGCGTCGAATTAGCGCTTTTAACCGTTATTTTTCTCGTAAACCGGTCGTCGGATTTAATTATTTTATAAACGACTTCGACACCGATTTCAACTTTATCTATTTAAAGAATAAACTTTTAACTCTAAACTATTCTTCTATTTTTTTTTGTCTACAAATAATTATATAATAATAATAATAATAAAACAATCCCTCGTTTTTTTACTATTTCATTTCGCTCGCGTTCATTTCAAAAGAAAGGCAGTTTTCTTAATTGAAGCTCATATTTCAAAAGTTTTTCATTATTCATTTCACTTTTGTCTCTTGAAAATTCTTTGTAGTGCAAGCGAAACTTTCAAATATATATTTTATTAGTATTTAAATTTTAAAATATAAAATTTGATTTTTTTAATATATTTCAAATGAAAATTACTCTATTATAAATTTACATATTATATATATATATATATATATATATATATATATATATATATATATATATATGATTATTGAATAATTTTAACAGCCTTTGAACAAACAATGGTGTGAGTTTGCACGAAAGAACGAAACCGATGTAGGGCGGAGGGGGAGGAGAGCCGTCCGCGAACCGCCGACCCGTACTTGAACACCCCTGGCCGTTTCCCCGGAGCACACGTCGGCTTATTTGCATAATAAGGAAAGCACAACGTTGATCTTGGCGCTGCCAAAACAAAACATTGGTTTAATTAAATCCCCTCTTGCCGACGGGCAACGTTGCGCGAAAGCACGAAAGTTTACGCATCACGAACAAAATACTAAAAACGTCAAACGTTTTAATATCCAGCCTTAATGAACGATCTTCGGAATGATGCCCTTTTCACTATTCTTATCTAACAATTACTATTTTTAAAACAAAAATAATATATTCATAGATTTTTTTATATACTCTATTCACGATGGTTTAACGATAAGCTAATGACTCTTGTAAAATCAGTATGTATGTTTGTCTGGGTGGAATTTTGCGATCGATTTTTCGAGCACTTTCCAATGTTCGGTTGAGCTGAAACTTTGCATATTTGTTCATTCTCAATGACAATGTAAGAAACAATTAACAGATTTATAAAATAATTGACCAATTAATGGAAATTAATTATAATGCTTTTAAGATATAATTACCACTAAAAATGCAGTAGTATTATACAATAATGCGATATGACGATAATATAGTAATATTATTGTAGTATTAATAATACAATGGCACTATTGTTATTATTAGTAATACAGTAATACGATATAAAAGTGTCTTTATATACATTGAACATTTTAAATGTATTGTATTTTAAATGTAATTCTTAATGATTTAAGATCTAATACAAAAAAACGTCTATACAATTTACATATTTCAGTGAATAATAAAAAAGACTTAAAATACTTTTGAACATTGATTATCATCAACCAAATATATATATTTTATTTATATTTGCATTAAATATAAAAATAGATTTCAAATTTTTGATCTAAATGTGAAGTTGATCTATTATTATTGATCTACTTTATAACTTGTGTATATTTTTATAAATATATATCTCTATAAAATGAATTAAAAACAAAAAATATTTCAAAATTTATTAATACAATCGATTCATATTATATATCTAATATATATATATATATATATATATATATATATATATATATATATATATATATATATATATATATATATATATATATATATATATATATATATATATATATATATATATATATATATATATATATATATATATATATATATATATATATATAGAATAGATAAATAAATTAATTATACAATAGTATAATAGAGATTAAGGCTTTTCTTTCGAATTCCATTTTTATTTAAAAAAAAAAGATTTTATAAGTTGTGGCATTATTCACATGAGAGTGCAATATATGATGAACGTATAATATAATAAAACTTGTCAGACGCGAATCGAGCTTATTATTATATATTATATAAACTTGTTGAAATCGATATTTAAATGCATAAGTTTGCATTGTCTTCGAATTTTGCTACCGGCGTCGAACAACGCGTATGCGCTTAATTAAAACGGTCGTTCTCAAACTGTATCGTTTTAGAAACGAGAAGGGTGAAACGTGATGTCCCTGGGGAAACCCGCGGTGCCACTGCATCGTACAAACATGACCAAAAATTAAATAAAGCTCCCGCGAATCGTACAAAACGAGAGCTTTTCCCGTTGTTTTGATCGATCTACTTAAACTTCGCAAAACTCAATTCGAAAGATTTTTATCACTACATAATATAGATGAAAATGTAATTTATTTTCATATTTTTCCATAAATTTTATAGGATGTGTAAAATTATAATCCTCACACACTTATAATAAAATATTACAAGTATAATTAATTATGTATAGTATAACTGCAAAAAAAATGCACCCAAGACAATCCGGACTCCGAATACATGTATAATAATAATGTACTAATTAAAAGAAATAATGAAAAACTATTTTACACATTTAATAGATTTCTTTTCTTATAAAATTTTCATAAAATACACATTTAATAGATTTCTAACACGATTTTTAATCGAGGCAATGGTATAATAATGTATCATAATTATAAATATAAATAAAATAAAATGTAAAAAAAAGTTGTCGCGCACATCTAATAACGTTCTACAAATCTACCCGCCGTTAACGTGTTAAAGCGTAGAAGTGCGAATAAAAATAAAAATAAAACAAAACAAAAAATAGGACGCGAATCGCGCTTTCGAAGTCGAAAACGCAAAATAACTCCATTAACCCAATTTCGAATCTCGGAATCAAAAGTGACAAGTCTATTAAGCTAGATATCTAATCTTGTATCCGCGGCCGAAGCCATATTGTTGCTCTCTCTGGCTGTGATAAGATTTTCCGCCGGCAAGTCGAATCGGAACCGACTGATTTACATTCCCGGTAACATTCCGAATTTAGAGGGGTGTATAAAATGCACCCTCTACTCCATTCATCCCCCCCCCCCTTCACCCCGTTTCGAAGGTACCGACGTGCTGAGAAATGAGAAAGGGATGAAAGTTGATATACGACGAAAAAGCGAAACAGAGACGGTATACAACGACGCGCAGATACCGAACTGCTAGGGAAATGGAAAACTCCCTTTTCGTGGTATTTCCACGCCAAACAAACACGGCGTAGTACGAAAAATAACTTTTCTCAACCCTATCTGAGCGGGTTAATCTAACAAATATACCGTACAAATAAAATTTAAAAAATCTATTCGAACGCATAATATTAGGAAAAAACCAAATCACAGTTTTTCGCATAAAATTTTTCCATTTTTGCACTAAATTATATAAGAAATAATTAATTAATTGATTGATTCGTGTATTGTCATTGATAATGAGCAAGTGTGCAAAATTTCAGCACAATTGGATATTTGTAAGATGTTGAAAAATCGATTACAAGAATACACTCAGACAAACAAACAAACCAACCGAAAAACGGTGCAAGTTAAATAAAAAAAAAATATGTTAAAAAAAAATAAATCGACCCGCGTTTGGAGGGTTAAACGAATATGCTTATCTTCGTGGCTCCATCTCGTCCCATTCCTCGTTTCCTCCATCGCTTCCTATCTCATTTACGGTAATCTAAATATCATAATATCAGAAAGGCATCTCAATTTATTAATGTCTCCGCGACGGCAAAAGGTGGGAAAGCTCATTACTACAACTTTCTTATTACTCAATTTTGAAAAGTTTGTACAGAATACTCGCCATCGTTGAACGTTCCGAATTGCGTAACGCTCAATTTCCGCAATCTTCTACCGAAAAACATCAAGTCTCCTCTGTACGCTCGATTTACATTAATAAATGATATTATTCGTTTTTCAAGACCTTGAAGAGTTTTACAATTTTTTTTTTTTGTAAGGAAAACTTTCAAAATTTTATTTTTTTCTATCTATACCACGTGATTAATGATAGCGAGTCAGTAAATTGCTATATATATAGTCGAATAATTATAAATCAAATTTTCAAAAATATAATATTTAATTTCGAATTAAATTAATAAAATTAAATATAGCAATAACACTAGTTTAATACTCTTTAATATAGAATAATTAAAAAAAAAATGGAGAACAAATACCAAAAAGGAAGACATTTAGGGGGACACTCTTCAAACGAAGAAATAACTTACAAAAAGAAAACTGTCCTTCCAATGGCGGTCGATTAGTCACCTTATATTCATAAATTAGTATTGTTAGTATGACAATTTGAATAATGTGACACATCTAGCATTTTATAATTTCTAATCTATATTTTATTTAAATCCAACTAGTATAATACTACATTTCATATGACATAATATATAATCACTACATAATCAAACTCGTCTGTTTTTAATTACGATATTAATTACTGTGAAAATTTTACAATCGCTTTAAAAATATTCTGAATAATAATCAATCATAATGAATTCGATAAATATATTTTAAAATAAAGATTTCAATCACATTGTAAATAATATGATAATACACACAAAGACATGGTATATATATATATATATATATATATATATATATATATATATATATATATATATATATATATATATATATATCGCTTGTTTCAGTTTCACTATTGAAGTTTCGACTGGAAATCAACTTAAATTTCAACTCCAACAGCGGTCTCCGACTCCCGACGCCGGCTCCAAATTTGCATCCTTGGAACGTAACTCGCAGATTACGAACTTACACGTGCGAACGTCGAGAGATTTAAATAAAATGAAAGCTCGGGATCGAGGAGTTGCCAACGTAATTTACAGAGCGGAGACGGGCCCCAGATAAGCACGTGAGCTAGCAACTCCAACGTTATAGTTGACACATCACGATTTAGCCGAAGTGTTGGGCGGGGGACACGAGGGGGAAAAAAAATGAAAAGCGGGAACGAGAGAAAAAAAGAACGGCGACAACCCCAAAGAAAAGGGCCGAAGTCGGGTTTGAGAATGAAAAAAGTGCCTTTTTATCGAGGAGGAAAAAAAAAACGAACGTGTATTATAGGTTATACGGGTATTATGCGGACGTGTAAGGAACCGGTGGACATGACGGAAGTGGACCCGGCGTCGAAGCCTCTCCTTTTTTGCGGTAAAACGAAATTCCTTTTCATCACCTCATCACACGATTCCCCTTTCTGATTTTTCCTTTTTTTTTTGGAGCTCTTCTGTCCCTCCCCGTTTTCTCATACTTCTCGGCGTGCTTGACTTCTTTCTTAATAACGTTCTGGAACCCTTCGCCATTCAGGATCTGACCTCCTCGTGGCCCCATCGTCTCGAACTCGCCACTCTTTCTCACGATCGCCAATATCCGGTCGTGTCACCTGGTCGAACAAGCGTTCTTGCTTGTAACCTTATGAGAAATAGGTCTTTCAATTTTTACCCTCTCCCCTCCCTCCCATTTCTTCCATACAATATAAATATATAATATAATATTTTTCTTAGTCATTTATAATTTCATTTTATGTCTAAAATATTTTCCGTATATTCACCAAGATCTTACAGGTTAAAAGTGGAACTCAAATTTATTTAATAAATTTTTCGGTTAATATCAACTAATATTTAAGTATAATATATATGATCGTAAAGCTTAAACGAGTTTACGTGTATAAAATTTAATTAAAATATTGTTATAGTCAAGCCAGTAAAATATATTATCAAAATATTAAAATTTAACTATATTCAGTTATGGTAACTTAAATTACTGTAAGATACATAATTTAAATTATACAAATTAAATTAACAACAAACCGCAATTTCCACTTTCATCCACCGGAAAATAAGTAAGATGTGCCCGCTGAAAGATAAATAACCGTCTGCAAAATAAGCTTCATCCCCTATAATATCCTTCGAGTTACAAGCATAGAACTGAAGCAGTCCGAAAATTAAACGCGCATCAAAAAAAAAGGGAAAATTCTATAAGTGCATTTTCATATATGAAAAAAATCGAGGGAAAAACATCGTGTGGGGTTGATATGGAATGATTCGACAGCCATAAACCTCCTCTGGGCATTATTATCTGACGATGTTATCTGAAGGTGGACAAGAAGCTGACCGACCCCATGCCATGACATGTAGTCCAGTCGATAAAAGGGAATAAACATAAAAACGACCCCACGGGAAAAATTTCACCTGAAATGCTCCTAAAACTCGATAGAATCATTTTTTTTTCATTTACACACAACGGATGTGTTAAAAAAAATATGAAAAATATATACATTTTTTTTTAATTTTTAACAAAAATATACGATAAAAATTATATAAATATATTTTTAATAATGTTTATTTTTTTTTATTGTAACAATTATCAAAAGTCTTAAATTTAAATACATATATACTTTTAATAAGACAGATTTAGATTTAATTCTATTAAATGCTACCTACATATTACAATATGTTTCCAATTATATATATTAACAATGCTATATAACCATGAAAAAGAAGAGTTAATTCAAATTAAAATATTTTATGCTGTAAAAATTTATATTATATATATATCAGATGTGGCCAAACTGCGGCTCGCAAGCCACGTGAATAATTATTTGTGGCTCTCGATAAATGTACCCGAGTTCCCTTTTCATTTTTAATTATAAAAAATTATCAAATGAAATAAAATACATGTGTTTAATTTTTAATATTTAAATTCAGTTTTCAATAAATATAATTTCTGTAAAAAAAAATATACTTTTTTAATATGTAATAAATTGTGGTTCGAGAAAAATTTCAAATTTCGAAAAACTAATTAACATATATAAATTTCGCTTTTTTTACGTATTGTAAAGATAAATGAATTCATTTAAAATATGATTTAATTAATGAAGTTATTTTTATCACAAAAATGTACAAACTTTATGAACAAACCTAATATAGATAGATGATTGGTATTTTTTTTTTATTCAAAGCTATTTTTCGAAGGAAGAACCCATCAAAAGTAATATCAATAGTAACCTTAATATCAGTAATGGTTTGTAAACTGATTTTCCTTATACTTCCAACAAATAATACTAAGTCTCAATCTTGAAATAAATTTGTCACTAATGCACCAAGTTGTAAATATAATTTGTGTTAGCACCGTATTTTTGTACACGTATGCGGGCAAAGTTAAAGAAAAACTTTTTAACGCTTACGTGACCGACGACAGACGAAACACCCCAACGGGGTTCGTTCGTAGAGGGTTAAACGAGAAAGAGAGAGAGAGAGAGAGAGAGAAGAACCGATGCTATGAAAAATTCGGATGGAAAAAGTCAAAATAAAACCGGTAAATGTGACCATTCATTACGAAATTCGTTCGTAATAACCGTCGAGTTAAAGTCGCCCCTAACGAGCCTGAGTTTTTCCCGGAAAAATTGTTTCGTTCGATTTTTCCCACGTCGATTTCCTTCGTTTTGATAGTGGACCGCGATTTTTATAAATATAGACGTCGCTTATCGTCAGAATTTTCGTATCAAAATAGATAAATGAGTCGTCATCCTTCTTATGATTAAAGATGTGAATTAATGCTTTCTATTTCCTTCATGTTTCTATTCATAGATCAATTTTACGCAATATATTTTTTTTCTATATTATAATATATTTATAAAAGAAATCAATTTTATTTGAAAATATAACTTTATTTATTGCATAAAAAATCTAAAATAATAATTTCACTATAAATATAAAATTATATTTTTAGAAGGTAGAATAAATTTCTTGTTGAATTAGATCTGAAAATTGATTTTATTCCCTCAGTTGTTCTTTATCATATTTATATATAAATGTATAATAACAACAAAATAAAAATGCTGATATTTGATATGATAAAATAATTTCAAAAATCAACTTATAAACGATGATTGTAGAATTATTGTATACTATTTTATATACAAAAAATTACAGATATATAAAAATTATATAAAATATTCATAAAAACACTATTAAACAACTACATTATTACGAATGTTTTAACATAATCACATACCTATTGATTATATTTAATCACAATTAAATCATATTATTACCCTCAACCTTTTCACTGAGTGTGAATTCTGTGATATATGATATGATTCATTTGATTATTGGTTATAGCATCGACATTCATAAAATATACATGAATGAATATATATATATATATATATATATATATATATATATATATATATATATATATAACGAATCGAAACTATCTAAAGGGTTGTTAATCCATTATCAAACCTCGCGTGGGTTTTTGTATGAAGCCTCAAGCCTCTGGTCCATCAACTTTCGCGGCTTTCATAAGGCCTTTGGGAGGGAAAATCCTTTGGTATGCGAACTAGAAAGCAATATAACAGTGGCGTACCATCATTTTCCAATACATAATTAACGACCGATCATATTGTATACATCATTCATTTTTCATATTATTACTATTTTATTGGTATATTTAAAATTATATTAAATAAAAAATAATAATTTTAATAATTGAAAAAATTATATCATATATCATATTTACATACCATATGTATATATATATATATATCAGAAAAATATATGAATTTAATTTATATATATTAAATACATTATAAGTTCATATATATTATTATAATATATTCATGTAATTCTAGTAACAAAATTCATAGATATTAATATGTTATTATATCATATTTAATTATCGAAGTAATTAATATTATGACATAATAATAAATGGACACGCCAATGGTTTCCTATGAAGAAACTTTGGTATTCGTCGACGTGACGAGATTCACAAAGCAACACCTAGGACCTCTACGCAGGTACAGGAACCACCCTATACGAACAAATCTAACCCCGCAGAGTTAAACCACCCCGAAGCCACCTTCGGGGTTAGCTTTACCCTTCACAACATAAATAACTATGTTTTTCCACCGTTGTGCGATCCCCGAATACGCATATAATTCGCATCGGAATCAATCGAGGCTTATCAGGCGTGTTCAGAGAAAGTTCATCCAGATATATTCCACAAAGCCAAACACATTCTATATTAAAATGTCCCGGGGATATAATAAATCCATCCATGATACACGATATTAAATTAAAACCATCGATCTTCCCGTGCGAAGCCGGTTCTTTTTTGGTATTATCTCTGATCTTAAACTTTTTTTGTTGCTATCTATTTTTAATATATATTATATATACCAGGAGTGTACCTTAAAGTTTGTCGGTTTTTTCGTTAAAAAACACAATTTTCAGGCGAATCTCAAAATATTTGGTGATATGAATCTCAAAATATTTGAATCTCAAAATATGAATCTCAAAATATGAATCTCAAAATATTTGAATCTCAAAACAAAAACACCATATGTATATATGGTATTTTTTATAAATATATAAAATTTTAATTTAAATATTAATAATTGGTATTATTTGACATGAATTTGACTTTATTCGAAATTATAAAAAATGTTAAAAAAAAATAACTGATCGATAAATAATCAAAACAAAAAGTTGCAAGAAAAAAATATGTTTCATCTTTTTTTTTAATATAATACAAAAAAAATATATACACATTAAAAACGAAAGTTTTACTCGTAGAATATATATATTTTAAACATAAATATATTTTACGTATAAAACATATACGGCGTTGCCCGAAAAAACCGTACTCACATCCGAATATTTCACCTTTGACAAACCCTTGTTTGACAAGTTCGACAACGCATCACATCCGACCGAAACGAAAGATCTCATTCATACGACGACGAATCGCAGAAAAAAAATGTCATGTTTCTGTCTACCCTTCGCCACCCTCATGCCCCCTCGTACCCCGTCATTTTTTATTATTATTTTCATTTTTTTTTAATATTATACAAATAGAAAAGACGTCTACTTCCGACGAATGACGCCACATTCGAATCTCATGTATATTACGCACGTATTACGATTTTTTTTCTTTCTTTCCATCTATCTTTCTTTCTTTCGCTCGAATCAAACTTGACTTTAGGCAAGTAAAAAAATCGTCATAACCATCACGTAGAAAATGAAAACGTGCATATTCTGTTTCTTTTTCACAAAAAAAAATTCTTTATACAGAAGACTGATCAAATTATTTAATATTAAAATAATATTATGGTACCGCGCGACGACATTGTATTATATAAAACATGCGGTATGTTCCTGTAAAAGTGTGACTAAAGCTATAAATTAATAGAATTTTTCTATCGTCAATAATTCTCATTTATATTAAATAATCTTATTATTTTTTTAGCTTAGAAATAAATATCTTAACCAATTTTTATAATATATATAATAAAATTTATGGTCTTTTTTAGCCATTATTAATTTAAATCAAGAAAAATTAAAACAATAATCATTTTAACTCAAAAAAGGTTCTAGTATATTAATTTATTATTTGAAAATAATCAGGAATTTTGCTGTTATACAAAATTTTTAACCTTTGTTTCGAATTTAATATGTTGTATTATATAAATAAAATAATACGTTTTTAATTATTTTTATAAATTTTTGATTAAATAAATAAATGTACTTTTACAGTGAAACACGATAAATATCTAATAATTATTATTTTATTAGAATGAGATGTATTTTAAAAATAAATGTTGATTATAATTATACATAATTACAAATAATGTACGTGTCCGTTTTTGTTTGCACGATGCGAATCATTGTGAATCCGATGCGAAAGATTTAACCCTCGCGCGTACTTGCAAGAAATTTTCTCGGGCGCGCGTGACACTAACTCAATTTAACCCCGGAACAAATGACGCGTTTGCACTTTGTAAACGTTGCGCTTTATCCGTTTTGAAAGCGTTAAATTTTGTTTTACAACCAATTTAAAATTCGCCGAGGGATGCCTTCACCTGCCCGTCTTCATTATTGAATTACAACAAAAAAATACACAACATTAAATGAAAACAATGAAAACTGATTGCGCAATTTAATTCGTCGAATTTCATTCCATTAACGTGATAAATTAGTTTGTGCATAATTAAAGATGTTGCAAATATATTTTGCACTATAAATTTAATCTGTAATATATATATATATATATATATATTTATATATATATATATATATATATATATATATATATAACAATGTGATCAAAAAGTAAGGTGAATTTGTTTATAAAATGTATTTTTTTTATTTATTCTTCCAAATCAATTTCATCCCCTTCAAAGTAATCTCCGTCTACTAAAATACACTTTTGCCAAAGCTTTTTCCAGTCCTCGAAACAGTCGGGATAGTCTTTTTCCGGTATAGCATTCAATACCTTCTTCGATTCAGTTTTTATCTTCTCAGTTGTGTCAAAACGGCGTCCCCGCATTGGCCTTTTGAGTTTGCTGAATAGCCAAAAGTCGCATGGAGCCAAATCAAACGAATACGGTGATTACGAAACGATGTAAGTTGAGTTTTTGGCAAAAAAGTCACAAAGAACCAATACAGTATTACATGGTGCATTATTGTGATGAAGGAACCAAAAGTTGTAAAAACTTGGAGAGGCCCTCTGCAGTGGATGGTATTGGTTATGAATATTGATGATAATATATATACAAATTAAGAAAAAAACATTTTTATAATAAATTAAATATAAAATAATAGATTAAAAAATACAAGTTTTACTCAAAATTTTAAATAATGTATTAAATTAAATAATATTATTAATTTTCAATTTATTTCATCAACGGGTTAAACTGACCTGAATATCGGTAACACGACGAATACATCAAAAAAACTTACGATTTTCCAAAAACGAAATTCCGCCTAACAAATTTTCACGATTTTCTTTCATCGTCCGCTCTTCCTTCCGCTAAAAAAATATCAGGGAGAGGGGGGACGGGGTAGATGAAAAAAGTGAAGGGGGCAAAATATCGGGAATAAAAAAAATCAACCACGCGACGATTCAGATACGCTAATAGTGGGGGTGGGGGGGGGCGGGGCGCAACGGCTGCGAATAATAATAAATCCGAATTTTCCGGCGAATAATTTACGGCGCGAAAACAGACTGCTAGAACGCGCGAATAGCGCGAAAACGGGAACCGAACCCGCACTGTCGGAAAATCGGAACGGCGCCTAATCGTTTTAATGCGATAATTGTTTACGGTGGGCCTCGCCAATTAGACAAATGGCCCGTTCGACGCTTTTATTTGCTACGGTGGCTCGCGACTGATTTATTACAACAGAGGTAAACACGGTTCTCTGTTTTTGTAACATCCCTCTTCCAACATCCCATTTCCACCCGACCACCCCGCCCCCCCCCCCCCAAAATACTGAAGAAAAAAAACTACCCGTCCACAGTTCTTTATATCCAACTATATATATATATATATATATATATATATATATATATATAATTTTATATCTAGTTTCATTTCCTCGTACCTACAGTTATGAATTATAATTTTGTTATCATCAAGGAAAATCAATTATAAAGCATCTTTTATATTATATAAATCGTAAAAATATATATATAATATAATATAACGAATTAATCCTTTCTTGACTATTATTGTATTGTTTTGTGAACGACTAAAGCCATCTATGCAATTAGATCAAAATTATATTTGTTTACTACAACAGTAAAAGAGATTAAGTCTTTTGTTATATTAAAATGATTTTTATAATCGAAATCTTGATAGTTTGTGCTTTATATATAGCTTCAAGTTTATTATTTTATATTTTATTGTATAAAAATAAATATTTTTAAATTATAATTATTACGAATATTTATATATAAATCTAATATATGTTTTTGTAGTTTGAATCTTATTAATAAAAATGTAACATAGTATTTGAAAATATAATCCATCCATACTAGTATGGATTATATTTTCAAATACTATGTTACATTTTTATTAATTAGTTTTTGAGCGTTATATTTTTATAAAAAATAATATATTTTAATTTTAAACTATTATATATATATATATATATATATATATATATATATATATTATTTTATCATATATATAATATCTGAATTGAATCGAATATGTGAATACTAGCGTAAAATTGATGACTTGATTCCCTTGTTATAATCTAGCTGAGATTGCGTTTATATTATATAATGTTCAACAGGTCACGGGTCAAAATTTCTAACTTATCTTCAAATATCCATCATATAACTTTATTATTTAATATCATATATATATATTTTTTTTTTCTAATAACTAAAATAGTAAAAATAAACGATTTCGATTTCTAATTTGCCGGTCAAATCCGAAACACGTGACGCGTCGGGTATGATTGAAAGGAGGATTATCGCCGTCAATACAGACGACGGAGATTAAGAGACGAACGGGCAGGCGTCGCAGGGTGATTTTGTAGTAGAAATGGGAAGGCGAAGGGTAGTATTCGATTGTTATGGATAGACCATAACGGAAATTAACAATATGGAATAGCCACTCCTAGCTCACACCATTATAATACCATTAATTTGAAATTGAGCCCAGGGCAACGACAGCAA
Organism: Leptonema lineaticorne; assembly: GCA_024500535.1. Classification (NCBI taxonomy): domain Eukaryota; kingdom Metazoa; phylum Arthropoda; class Insecta; order Trichoptera; family Hydropsychidae; genus Leptonema; species Leptonema lineaticorne. Next base: position 2,546,133 of record JANIJI010000021.1, read on the forward strand.
ACCCCCCCCCCCCTCCTCCCAAACACAAAATCCAACCGTAAATCAATCTCTCATATGTATACATATATTCGATTATAAAATATATAATATTTCAACCCATTTTTTTTATATATATATATATATATATACAAAAATAATCCACATTATTTTCGATTACTATATGAAATAGAAATTTCATAAATTTTCATATTCAGTTGACGACAAATTATTTTTTTCTAACAAAATCAATTTCGATCTTAAATATAATATTATCATTATATAAATTTATTCAATCGTTCAAACGTTAAAAATATATTTAAAGATTGACCATAGAACTAATCATCTGCGATATATGATGCTTCGTTCTTTTGATTCGAATTATATATGTTGCCAATTAAATATTAAAGTCACAACAGAAAGAAACAATTAAAAAACTAAAATTTATTAATTATTATACAACAATACAAAATATTCAAAATCATTTATATAATTAATATACATACATACATATATATATATATATATATATATATATATATATATATATATATATATATATATATATATATATATATATATGATTTCTTTGAAAACGACATACACACATGAATATAAGCTTATGGGAGAAGGGTTAAGCAAATTACGTTTGTCGTTTTAACGCACGCATTCCCATCACGTAGTTATTTATTTGTTTCTACGGTAAACACTCGACTCGAAAGAAAATCAAATAAGACATCTTCCGAACGTTTTCCGCATTATTGATTGCTTCAACTTTTGGCCGAATGATCATGCCGGGAATAAATTGATTTTCTTCGGTTCCACATTCTTACAGCGCGCCCGCGTTTGATGTGTTAAACTTTGACGGTTTCCGCGTTGACTGCGAAACGACATATTCGTCACGAATGCAATTTTAAAAAATAATAATAATTATTATATACTAATTATTCTGAATCACTTATATATGAATCAAATATTCATATGAATAAATTAGATTTTAAAAAAAAATAAATATCGGCTAGATTTTTAACTATTGCTAATAATATAATTAATTTATATTTTTCTTTTTTACTTGTCACATGTGAAAATCAATATTTTTGTTCTTCAAAAACAACTTTTTATTTCATATTTTTAATGTTTTATATATTTTTGAAAAATATGAAGATCAATTTTATATATAAAATATTTAGTATAAAAATATGAATACATGGGAAAATTTCTAATAAATATATAAATCTATATGTGCATAAATAGAATGTGAAATATTTACATGAATATAAATAAAATTTTCGAAACTTAACGTCATAATATTATATATAAATGTATAATTTAATTTTTTATATTCGACCGATTTTATTTATTATATATTATATAAATATTATTATCGTACAATAGAATATTTTTATTAAATATTATTCGTAAATTGCATTAAGTGGACCAAATGTCCCGGGGTCGAGGTGTCGAGCATGTCGCGGGTGGTTCGCATTTTGCGAAACGGGCGCGCCATTATTGTTTCCCGTATATAACTAATGCGAATTCAATTAGAAACTTCAAATAGGCCCCGATACGTGACTCAAATACAATGCGAGGCCAACGACGGTCCCCATAGACGGTCCGTACAGGTGACCCGAAACCCGACGGTTGTCCACCCCTGCCGCCCGCTGAACGCAAACACGCTTTCGGTGGAGAAGGACGAAAAAAAACCCGCAAGTTTTAATTGCATTTAGAGAGAACCGAAAAGAAAAAAATATATATATTTATATATATATCTGCCCAGTGGAAAAATCGAATTAATAATTTATTTTCACTTTTTTTTTTCAGTAGTATAATTTATATTATAAATATATATATATATATATATATATATATATATATATATATATATATATATATATGACGATCTTTAACCGTTTGAATACCAACAATTTTTTTCGCAGTTTGTTCGTAAAATAGATACAAATTGTAAACCTTTTTTAAAAAAATCATATTTGTCTCTGATTTGAATATTTTTTTTTGTTACTTTTACAGAAATAAAACAAGAATTATATAATAAAAATTTTTTTATTGCATTATTTTATATAAATACACACTGATCGAATGTCGACCTTTGGCACTCTAACAATTAAATTTATATATATATATATATATATATATATATATATATATATATATATATATATATATATATATATTTATAATTATTTCAAATTCATTCGCGTAGTTAAAATTAAATTTATTAGCGTTGCGACGTCGGATTGCCTATGCGAAATAGCAATGCTCGTTGTAAACGGGAAAGTTTCTTCGTTATAACCGGGAATTATGCGCTACGTGTCCCCCACGTCATATTTTACGAAACTTTTATTTAATTTTAATTTTTAATCTGTGTGCAGATAATCCCGGACATTTAACGAAGCACTTCCCTGAATATTTACGTAGTTGCGTTGTCACATTCGTCCGAAGGCGATAAGCGCAGCAAAGAGTTGCAAAAATATATGACATCCCCCTATATATATACAAAAAAAATCAGGGTTAACTCAATTATATACATGTATATCATACATTTTTTTATATTTTAGAAAATTATTATAAATATAATTTATAGTCTCATTACATTGTTTTTTTTTCATTAATCCCTGATGAAACAAACATAATATTAAATCAATACGCTTCTTCAATATTTTTGTTTGATAAATAAAAATATTATATAAAATAAATATAACGAAAAATACGATTGTTAGAGTGCATTGAGTATAAAATAAGTAAAAAAATTAACGATGACGGCGGTCACCGGTGGGCACCACTCCAAAGAAAGTGTTAACCTAAGACATTTCAAAAGCAACGTTTGTATAACGTACAGCAAAAATAACCTTCATAATTCCATATAACTTTACTTGTTTTTATTTTACATATATTTTTAAAATATTATTTTTTATATAAAATAAAAAAAATCTTGTTTCACACTAATGACTCACCATATTTTATATATATAGTAATGAACTCAATATCACAATTTATATATAAATTTAAATATATTGTCATATATGCATTATTTATTTAAATAATAATATTTTTTTATTTATATAATTTAAATCTATTTATGAATTACAATTATTCATTAGGATTTTAGATTGTAAATTAAATTAAAATTTAATAATTTCAAAAAAAATTAAAATTGTCAACCCTAATATATAAATATGCGCTAATAATACTAGAAAAGAGGGGATGAATAAAAAAAACCAAGAAAAATAACAAGAAGTCGCGGCGTGCACGCCTCAAGCATTAAGGCTGTGTACTACACGTTATAAACGACCGATGACTATCGCTTCGGTGGAAAACAAAAATATAAATATAAATAAACGTAAAAATACGAGAGAAAATTCGGACGCTTTTCGGTACAAAAAAAAGAAGCGGGGGGGGGGGCGAGTCGGTAGAAGGAAAAGACGCAAAAAACAATTTAAAAACGGTCAGATAAAAAGAATTAGGATGCCAAGTTTCGTCCGACGCCTGACAAGCATCCACTTTGAACCGCTTCAGTGTCGTTTTCGTATCAACCCTTTAAATATATATATATATATATATATATATATATATATATATATATATATATATTTAAGGCGATAGAAAAATTAAAATATTTTTGTTAAAATTAAAAAAAAAGATTACTAATAAAAAAAGTCTAAGATATCTCCGAACGTTAAGTGCGAGTATTAAAAATAATGAAATTAATTTCAATATAAACAATAAGCATATTTATATTTTTGTATGTATTCGTATATCGTGATTTATTTCAAGTCATATAATTTTCGATACGCGATTTGTATTCAAAACAAAAGTCGTATATTGAATTTTTTTATACAATTAAGATATATGTATATCAAGAAAAAATATACTATAAAATATTTATATTAATCGTTTAGTGACTCAATTGAAACAATTAATGAAAAACGATAGACGTTTAAAAAATTACATCAAATCAAATATGTATTATAAGAAAGAAAATCGTAAAAATTTATCTTCGATATTTAAATATTATATTATATATATATATATATATATATATATATATATATATATATATATATAAAATATGGTACTCGAGCGGTTAGGAAAAAAAATCTCGTTGCGACAGCTGCTTGAAAATAAGGCTTCGCAGGGTCGCATCCGCGAGATTGCTATCGGCTTTATGGTTGTACGAAAGATTCAGGGCCGGACAGCTAATTTCAGTCGCTTTGAATAAAAAATGTGGCCCGTCCCAGTTCTTCCGTTGTTTTCCCGGCTCGGTGCCTCCACCCCCACCCACCACCCCCCGCACCGAAAAAAATGTGGGAGAGACGAAGAGATTGGGGAGGGGGGAGTGAAAAACGTAAATAATTTCCAGTACGAATATAATGAGGGTGCGCAGGTCGGAAAAGTGCGCATAACTAGAAACGATTATTAAAATGCCAACTGTGATATTTATATTTAATAAAATAATATTTTTATTTTAAAATATAAATTTTTAGTAAGATATTCCTATTCAAATAGATCACATATGATATATATAATTTTTACAAAACAGTAATATCAATACATTATTTTTTTACCTTTATAACATTAGCATTGACATATCAGTGGCGCACGTTAACGATATGAAACTTAACGCTGTCAATCCTTTATCAAAAAAAAAAAAAAAAAATGAACACACACACAAAAAACACTCGTACACGACGGCCATTGTGGAAAATGGCTCTTTTTTTCGTCCGACATCTTTGAGCCCTTAACAGAAAATCCATCTGTAAATGTGATAAATGATGGTCTTTTGTCAGGAGAGACATTGTCGTCTATCCGAGTTCGGTCTGCGCCTCGAGCGTCCCGTTACAGTCCCGCAAAATATGCTGTGACCATACGTTATGTACCATTGGGAACTATTAGTTCCAGATCGTTATGTATTAAATTAAAGCAGACTATCATATTGTTTAAAAAAATATAACGTTACATAATCAGAACATATGTAATATAAATCATTATTACATACATAAAATTAAATTTTATTCTACATTAATTTATTTTATTAACACATAAACTAATTTTAAAATATTATAAAATTCATAATAATACTGAATATTAATTTATATATTGAAGAAAATATAATCATGATTATTAGTTCATACATTTTTAAAAAGATTTCCATCTTCAATATGTATTTTTCATAACAAACAGTAGTGAAAAAAAAAGTTTAATACAACCGAATCGCAAATAAAAGAAAACGACAATCGACGAATCGCAAAAATAAACATGCGAAACGACCGGATTAAATTTTATCGAACCATTGAATTTTCGGCGACGTTTCACGCACCGAAAAGTCGGACGTCGCAAAAGCGCGGTCACATTAAAGACGGTTCGCGGACGATGAAAAAGCAATACGTTCCGTAAACATTGTGCGCGCATTATTATTATTATTATCGAAGGGGAAGAAAAGAAAAAAGAAATAACGACGAATAGAAGGAAAATATTTATATTATATATATATATATATATATATATATATATATATATATATATATATAATTTTTTTTGCAGAAAGAAAGGACACCCCATTCCGCCGTAAAATATTAGAGGCGAATTTTAAAAGAGAAAGACGTTGTCGTATTCGCGATTATGCCGCTTTTTGAATCGACGATTCGGCGAACTAGAAAAAAATATTCTTTTTTTTTCTTTTTACCCCCCCCCCCACCACGTCTTTTTTCGATTTTTTTCGAAAAGCGGATTTTTCATTTTTGACTGACGTTATCCGTCGTGGTTCCACTTTTTTTATTTTCATTCGCTTCGAATACTATCTATTATTTCGCCCTCATTAGTATTATTTTTCAAATTTTATAAAAATGACCTTCGATCAAATTTCGCATTTAAATTTATGTCGACCAGATAAGAGATATTTCTGATTTTCATAATATATATATATATATATATATATATATATATATATATATATATATATATATATATATATATATATATATATATATATATAACATTGTAATTTCATAAAAATATCTTTTAATAAAGAGTGTTAATAATTAAAATTAAAATTTGATCTTATTAAAAAATTTTGAATTCGTGAGTAAAACTGAGCTTTTGAAAGCTAAATTTGAACCACAAAATAATTAATGTCACCATTTTAAAAAATATTTTAAGCTTTCATGAGCTTTTTGATTTCGTAAAATCTTTATTTAGAACCTTTAAACACGTTTCAAACTTTCAAAAGCTTCATTTTAAGTTTTTAAAAGCTCAGTTTTAACCCCAATATTAATTTGTTACCTTTTTAAAAAGCTATTCCTAAGCTTTCGTGATCTTTATTTTGATCTCGCAAAATCTTTGTTCAAATCCTTCAAGCATTATATTTCGAACTTAAAAAAGCTTTATATCGAGCTTTCAAAAGCTCAACTTCAAGCTTTTTGAAGGCTGTATTGTAATTGCTTAAAATATTTGTTTTAAACTTCCCAAAACTTTTCGAGCTTTCAGTCTCAATTTTAAATTTTCAAAAGCTCTTTCGAGTTTACATAAATCTTGTTTTGACCTTTCAAATCTCCGTTCAAACTCTTCAATTGTTAAATAAAGCTCAAAACGGAGCTTTCAAAATTTCTACTTTCTAAAATTTCTATCTTCAGATAGAGCTTTTGAAAACTTTCAATTTTTCATGGATCTGTTTTGAGTTTTTAAAATCATTTATTCGAATTTTCGAAATTTAGTTTAATCTTTCCGACATTTTCTTTGGATTTTTAAAATTTTATTTTAAATATTCTAAAACTTTATTTTGATCTTTTAAAATCTTTATTATGAACTTAGAAGTTTAGAGAGCTCCCGTTTTAATTTTTTTTTTTTTAAATTTTAACCCTTACTTTAAATATTATGCCTTGATAATATAAAATAAACATACACAAATAAAAATGAATAAAAATAACGTTATTTTATTTAATGCAATAATCGTGTTTTTTGTTAATCATTTATATACAATATTATTTTTAATTAATTTAGTTAAGAAAAAAATATTTTTTATTATAATAATTATTTATTTTTAAATTTTAAAAATAGTATTCTTATCACACAATGATAAAAGAAGAAAGTAATCCCGAGAATTGTTAACATTGCATTCGCGCGTTCGCAAAACTAAACAAAACCGGCGCTCGTGTTTCCTTAGCGCCAACTTTTCCGAGTTTTTCCGCGCGGAAACTTTTCGACTTTTGTCGCATTTATCGCAAGTTTTATTTATTCGGTCGTTGCGGAAAATGCAACGACCACGTAAAAATGGGGAGGAGTGTCGGCGTTCCACGATACGTACATGTAAAGAGCGATTTTCCGAGAAAAATCACCCGGAATACCAATTTTCACCTGAAAAATATATGTTTTTCTTCGTCGCGGGAACGAGTCGATGGGGTGTAAGCGGAGCTCGAAAGTAACCGTCCTCACAAAAGGGCTGGTTTTTAGGGTGGCGGAATTGCATGGCATGTAATTTCCTTTGCGGATATTGGAATGGCGCAACTCAGATCGACTCGGTTTGTCGAGATCTCTTGCAGATTTCTTCGATTTCTTCTTGTTCTGACTCGCGCTTTTCCCACCGGTAAAAAAGCTCTCACCCTTTTTAAAACTCACCCCCTCGAGAAGATTTTCCACTTTTCGTTCATTTATCGCGCGAACTCAATGTCTTTTTCACATAAAATTCCCTATGACGTTTACTCTATCGTATATTACATATTTTTATATCATAATTGAAAATTTTTCATTCACTGAACGTCTGAAAGTGAAATTAGAAATATTCAACAGGTTTACACAAATTTTTATTTATTCTGAAAATGCTATTTTCAAAATTTAATATCCTTTACGTGAATAAATAAGCTGAATGAATCACAATTTGATATATAATATGAAAATAATTATTATTTTATATAAATTTTCTTATCGTGAAATAAATAAAAAAAATCTAATATTAAATAAAATAATATTACGCATTCATCGATCCTTATACAAATTAAAAATCATGTTGAATATATAGTAATTAATGGTTATAATATTATAATTAAAAATTCATAAAATGTACTTCTTTTAATTCTTGTCCAATGGCATTTTTTAATATATATAATTCATTGATGTTAATTTTAAAAATATATTTTTGAGATTTTCATTAAATAACCTGACTTGAATTGAATGTATAATTTCATATCTAACCCTTACTATAATATATCGATATAATATTTTGATATTTAATATAAAATTTCTTAACTATATTTATCTAATTAAAATTTTAGTTAATTCAATAACAATACTTATGTGTTTTTCTTTTTTTTAGAAAATTATTATACATATATGTATTAGTTTTGTATACGAAGGGATTTATTTAAAGAAAATCAGCTTTTACATGAATCCACGATTACGGAACTTGTTATTACTTGTTCGGTCACGTTCGCATCTTGAAATATTTTCCAATAGTCTTTCATTAAAAAGTGTAAAAGGAACATTCATGAAAATGAATGTCTGCAATTTAAAAGGCACTTTTCGTTAATATTTCCACAGTTGGCCTTTCTGTGCTGCCCCACAATCGTTTGGAATTAAATATATATATATATATTGAAAATTTTCACTAGATATAAAAAAAATCAATTACTATTATATGGATTGTATATAATTTTTATTTAAATTTTAAATCAATGTTAATAAATAAATTACATAAATTTAATCGTGTACATCGAATAATAATAAACAAAATAATTTGCGGTTCACGACTTGAACATTCCTTTTTTGAAAATTTCTCGACATTCGTCGCCGGATAATGCGAAAAACGAGCGTTGCAAAGCATTCTTTTTTTTCGTCATTTCGCGAAAGGAAAAAAAAGTCAAAGGGGAAACCTAGGTAAGAACGAAAGGGTGGCACCGTGGAAAAGCACAATGTTATGTCGGACGAGGGGTTTTCCTAAAGGGGAGGCGCGGAAGACGGGCGGGGGACGTAGTTGTGCTTTTTAACGAATAATTCAAAAAGTTAAGTCCAAGTCATTTATCATGCGCCCGCGGAGGCCCAGGCAGCCTTTTGTCCGCGAATTAAGGAAAAAAGCGGAAAAATAAGTCCACGTCTCACTTTTGACATATTGCAGTGGAAGAAGTCCTTTATGCGCGGATCATAAATTTAATGAGGGTTGCGGCTTTTTTTTTCCTTTTCTTCTCTCTATTTTTTCTTCTCGCTTTATTTTTTCTCTTTCGCCTTTCTTCCTTTCTCTCACTTTTCTTTTTCTCTCGTCATATTTTCTTCTTGCGTATGCGGCTCCTCATTGAGAGGTTGTATAGTTTAAAACGGCGAAGCGGGAGCCTGTGAAATTTACGATCCAACTTTTCGCCGTAAACATGAGTGTTTTTTGGTCGAAATTAAAATTAAAACATCCCTTATTAAAGAACTAAACTACCCATTCGGGGCGTAAAACGCGATTCTTAAGCCGAAATGCTCCCTTGAGCTCCTATTAAGCGACGATCACACCGAAAAACATAATAAAACTTGTACCGCGCTCGACGCCAAGTAATATTTTTAATATACAAGAAGGATCCACATATTTTTATGATACACTTAAGATATTAAATATAGTAATTTTTATTTTATGATCGTATTTTATTTTAGTATAAACAAAAACTTAGCATAATTATTAAACGATAAGGATTTTACTATCCATCATTTTTATTATAAAATACTAAATATATTTAAATTTCAATGAAGAAATTGCTATTTATTACAGTATATTTATTTTTTACATACTAATTAAATTATTTAGTATGAAGTACATATACAGAAAAAAATATTTATGATAGTAAATTTTAAAAATCTTTCACGTATTTAAAAAATTTCTAAATATTGATCATCTTTTTTGGAAACATTTTTACTATAAAATTTTTTGAAATTCTTTATCAATTTGTGAAAGTGTAAAAATAAATTCGCTACACTTTTAAAAATCCAAATTTATCATTTTCATTCGTGTAATATAAAATCGTTATAATATTATGGTATATATAGTAATATAATGTTTTTTTTAGTAGCGTGTAAAAGAAAACAACATACAAGTTTTAATAAAAAAAAATGTGTGAAATTGGGGTGCGAGGGAAAAGTCACTTGCATTACATTATAATACGAAAGAGTCGAAGTGTCAGAATATACGTTTCTTTCATATATGGAATATACGCGTACATATTTTACACGACGAAAACATCGCTCAAAGGCGAAAATAATTTGCGCTACGAACACTCGAGGGGCACAGGCTCCCCAGGGGGGACGAGGGGGGAAGGGGAGTGAAAACCCCTTTTTTCCAAAGGGACCGCCTTCACAAAGGACTCCCACAAATGGCAGAGGGGCCCCGCTTTTGCCCGGGATCCCGACAAAAGGCCCGTCTGACCTCAGCTGCGACCTCGCGTCTTGCACTGCCGTGGAAAAATAGAAAAGAAAAGAAAAAGTAGAAAAAAAAAGAGAGGAATAATGGAACATAAAGAAAGGGATCGTCGATTTTGATTCATCCGACGTGTAATAAGCGACGGCCATATTGGAATTTTCAATGGCGTCGACGGTTTTAATCCGTTTATTTTGCGACTCCATTCGTAAAATCGTCACCATATATATTTTTTTCTAATCTAAAAAATGCTATTACAATTTTTGTTCATCAAAAAATACATTTTGCATTATAAATTTAATCTCTAATATATATATATATATATATATATATATATATATATATATATATAACACTGATCAAAAAGTAAGGTGAATTTGTTTATAAAATGTAAACTCTTTTTTTATTCTTTCACATCAAAGCAATCCCCGTCCGATAAAATGCTTTTTCCAGTCCTCAAAACAATGGGAATAGTTTTTTTTCAAACCAAGCCTTTTATGACCTTTTTCGATCAAGTATTTATCTCCTCAAACGTGTCAAAACGGCGTCCTCGCATTGGCCTTTTCAGTTTGCTGTATTAGTCAGAAGTCGCACGCAACCAAATCAGGCGAATACGGTGGTTGCGGAACGGTATTAAATGAGTTTTTGGAAAAAATGTCGCGAAGAACCAATACAATATGACATGGTGCATTATCGTGATGAAGAAACCGTAAGTTATAAAAACACGTGTAACTCGAAGATAACTAAACCTTTTGACAATTGTTATAAACAATCCTACCAATCTAGAAAAAAAAATTACCTACCTTCCTAATGCCAGGGAGTTTTAAAAGACAATTTCACCTTACTTTTTGATCACAGTAGTAATAAATTAAAATCAAATATGTATATATACGGAAAAAACAACTTTTCTAATTAAAATAAATCATCATATATATTTATACAATAATTTATTTTCACATAATAAACAAAAATGACTTTCGAAAATTATTTTCTTTAAAGAAAAAAAAACACAAACATAGGGTCTGTTTTAGTCTGTTTCTGTATCGTTTTACGTACAATTTTATGGGAATATACGGTAGAAATGTTGCCCGGAGGCTTCTCCATAATGTCGTAACCATTTTCTACGACGAAACGACAGAATATCGTCAGCTAACCCTAAATGAGATTATGTCCTACCCAGTGGGTCTAACTTGTCCTTATTTATTCGTACCGAACCCAGTCTACGTAAATAAACCTATAATATTAGAAACAAATGAGCGATGTTGCCTTATCAATCTTTTGACGCATCGCATATCATAATATAACAAACAACTGTTTTTTTTTTAATATCAAATGTTATCACATTTAATAGAATAATAATTTCAAAATATAGTAAAAATTATAATAATATATATTTAATATTAATCTTGAAATTATATGTGATATTTGTGACCATAATTATGAAAGTGTTATATATGGTATAATATGATCAAATTTGATCCGAACTAAAAAAATTTTTGAATCAATATTTTTTTCTTCAAAATTGATACTGAAATTTTATAGTATCTTTAATGTTAATTAAAAATATTTTTAAGCACAATTTTCTTTACTTTTTTTAATGTTATTAATGTTAACTAAAGTCAATGAGCGACTCACATGAGACAAGTTTTCTACGATTTCATGACCTTCAGTGAAGGCTTTATATTACTCAAATATTTTTTTTTTATATATATTAGACTCTTTAAAATATCTTTATAAAATTTTTAACAATTCTATTACGATAATTATAGTGTAAATACAAAAAAAATAAGTCTTTATTTAATTTTTATCCATAGTAAAAATTGACAAACTTATTGTGTTATAAACAAATAATTATTGAACACACAAATTTATATATTCAGCTTAAACTTTATATTAATATTAAAGAAGATTATATTAATTTAGAAAATAAAATTTTATTAATTAAATTTTTTTATCGGTTTAATTTAATCAGTTCGGATCAAATTGAAAGATTTATAGCACATTCATAATGATGGAAACATTTCCGAAATCAAAACTATTTTTTTTATTATACAATAATCAAAATAGAAAATATAATTTTAATAAAATTATTATTATAATAAATTAAGTTCATATACCTATATAAAAAAAACGGATACGCGAAAAAAAAAGATAGATATACAATATAACCTGTATTTTTACTCGATTTTAATAATTATCAAGTCTCTCCCCCCGTTAAAATCTAATTAAAATTATAATTAATAAGGCAACCGTTAAAAGTTCTTAAAAATATCGTCCGAGTTTTTAACAAGACCCCCCCGAACATTGTCTGACGAGTGTAGAGCAGACGATTCGCCAAAGGGGTCACAGAGCACCTATCAAAAAAAAAAAAGGGGGGGGGTCCAAGAAAAGTTTCGACATCATTCTTTTCTCCTTCGTCGTAATTAAGGATATTTCAAATTGATTGACGAAGAAAAAAAAATTACACTGCAATCTTTCGTTATGCGACGTCGCTAGGGTGGAAAAAGAAAATATCATCTTCTCCAAAACTACCCTTCGCCGTACACATTTTAACCCTTTCGCCCCGTTCCACTTTGAGGCCCGTCCCGTGATTTACTTTCGTCAATATTTTTTTGGCACTTTTGGCATTTTTAACTGCCACCTTTTTATTTCTTCTGCGATAAGAGTCGTGTAAAAAACAGCAGACGTGATGCTGCATTTTTTATCCATCTTTTAAATATATATATATATATATATATATATATATATATATATATATATATATATATATATATATATATATATATTTAACGAATTAAAATATTTTTTTATAATTTAATATAAAATGTGTAACACATTTTAATTGTATTACCATTAACAGATCTTAATTTTGAAGAACAAACTAAAAACATCTAATTCTAACGAATTATTTGAAGATATATTTTTTATCTTATTTATTTTAACCTAGTAAAAAATGCTCAAAAAAGGATTATTCTGATAGAATAGGTAATATGTAATAATTATGCTTTAACAAAAAAATAAACTTATTAAGCACTTGAACTCGCAATTCTAGTTTTTTTTTAATATTTATAAATCTGTCTTTTCAGTACGAGAATTCTGTCGTGAAAAGATTCTAAATTACTATAATATATTTTGTGATATATTTTTTATGTATATATTATTTATTTTTTAATATAGAACATCTCAATAAATATATAATTGTGTATCACATTTTCATCATTAGTTTTTATATAAAATTAATCTGTTCATATGAAAATCTTTAATACTTGAAAATCTATGAAATAATGTTATCAATTGATGTATTTTTTATTAGTATTAATAATATTATACAATTTTTCTTTTCAAAAAATCCATTTTTACTATATATAAAAAAATGGTAAATTAACTGAAACGTGAAAACAATTTAACTAGAAAAAATAAATTTTTGAACCAATTACAAATGCCGTCGGTTACTTATTACGAATCCATTGTTTCGTACTTCGGATAATTTACTTTAATTTCATCCCCCGTACGAAACGAGCGTCCCCCATTTTCGTGCCACTTTTGATTTTTTGCAGTGCGGCACATTTCGGTGTGATTTTTCGGGTCAGTGCCGTGCAAGAGCCGGTTCCAATTAAAGAGGCGGCATGTTCCAAAAGGCGGCCCGTAAATCACATTTGCATTTAAATTGTGTCTAACGCCGGGACAGATGCTGGAAAGGGCTTGCTAAGGGCGCTGAAAATGTTGTGAACCATCGCCCCACCCAAGAATTAACAATTTCTCACCGTTGCGGCCCGCCCTTTGTGTAGCGTCGCGCGACGGTGGCTGATACTTACACCCGGTTACATGACTGCAATCTGCTGTTAAATTGATGAATTTATCTTCAATACTACGATGTGATCTAAATATATATATATATATATATATATATATATATATATATATATATATATATATATATATATATATATATTAAAATAATATTTTTCTTATAATTACAAAAATATTCTTTAAAAATTCTTTTAAAATATTGTAAAAATCGAATATTTAAAAGTGACGATAAATAAATATATATATATATATATATATATATATATATATATATATATATATATATATATATACACATTTTTTAAACTCTATACAATTTTTATTAAAAAGTTTTTTCCAATATGACGACGAATTTTATTTACTTTTTTATATACATAAAAATGAACAAAGTTTTAATATGAAAAATATTCTTTAATAAATCTTTATATTGAAATTATTATTTTTATTTTTATTTATATTTTACACGTTTTAATTATTAATAAAAAAAAACAAGTTATTTTTGAAATATTTTTCGAACAAAAAAAAATATTAATATACTAGATAATTTTTAAAAATTATTAATAGTAATGAATTTTTAATTTTTTCGAGTTTATCATACTAGTGATATTTAACCTTTTTTCTTACTTTAAATGTATCATAACATAATTTATTTTAATAATTTCTAACTAAACATTAATACATTAAAAATACAAATTCAATTTTTAAAATGAGTATCATCTATTTATTTTTTTAATTTAATATATAAAATATTAGTGCACATCTATTACTTTAATTTTTAAATAAATCGCTCGTTATTTATTATACGAAATTTTATAAATAACGAAAAAAAAAATACTTATCCTTAATGTCTAGTAACGCTACTGATTTATTTCATTATTTCTCGCATTTAAGCCGACTAACTGTACATATTGTACTATTTTAAACGTAACAAAAGCATATTTGAGCACAATTTATTTCGTTAAATCGCTTCTTTTCAGTTTTACGTCTACGACAATCCGTTATTTGTATACGACTCGAGCAACTACTGAAAAATAAATACGTTCTTCTTACGGTAAAAAAATAATAAAAAAAAATATTAATTCCACTTCAAAGAAATACCGCATTTCGAACAAAACTATCAACATAGATCAAATAGTAAATCTGAATATATTTTTTTATGAAAAATAAATTATATATATATATATATTTTTTTTTTCAGAATAGAACATGTGGATGTAAATTTATTTAATATGCGTTGTCCGGGATAATGGAATATAACATCAAACGCTTTGATGCGATATTCCATTATGGTCTGTGTGAAAAACTCAGTTATTACTTCTCATATTTCTCAAAGAAAAAAAAAATAAAAATATGTTCATATAATATACACATACCATATATACGAATATTCGAAAAAAATATATGTATTATATATAATACACTATAATGATTAAAAACGTGAAAAAATTTTCGTCTGTGTGAAAAATTTGTTTTTTTTTTTATATCAAAAAATAAAAAACTCAAATTGAAAACGAAAGTTTATTTTGTTTATTATGATTATTACATAAAATCTAGTTGAATTAAATTATATTTTGAAGCGACGATGTATAAAAAATTAAATTGTAAAAAAAAATGTAATAGTGTTAAAATTGAAATATTTTGTATAATATTAGTATATTTCATTATTTTCTATATTATATAAGATAACACGATTTTTTATTGAATTATATCTGATAAATTTGCAAAATTTTTGTATATTATTTTTTTCATTTTAAATTTACTTCATTAAAATCTGATTTTTTTTTACTTTTACATTTATTAAATATAAAATTTCATTAAAATTAAAATTAATAAATAATGATATTCTATTGTTTTTTTTTTTATTAATAACTGATATTCTATTTTTTTATAACAATTTTGTATATAGCAAATATATTTTTCAATCGTGCATCGTTTATATAATACGCATTGTAATAAGCAAACGGGGTTTCATCGCGACGAATAAAACCGAAGATTATCTCATCATCGGCCATAAATATTCTGTCTTGTCTCATTTTTCATTCGCAGTCGGAGCCAATAACAATCTTAGCCTCGGGGAGGGAGGGGATGTAGGGGGGGATGAACTGGAATAAAAAAAAAAGATAGGGAACCGGCGAAAATCCGCGTCGCCTTGGCTAATTTAATTCGCGATTCCTTCTTTGAATTGCCTCGCCCGAGGAAAACGAGAGATAAAAGAAATCCACAATCTCCACCTTAAAAAACCGCTCACACTACGAATATTTCTATAGGAAAAACCGCCCTTTTCCACGGCGGCACTCTCGGAAAATTTTCAAAGTTACATCGCGATAAGCGATCGAACTCATCAGACGAAAAGTACAAGTGGAAAAGATGAAAACGAAAAAGATCTTTCCGTTCTCCTTTTATTTTATTTTTTTTGCTTTCTTCTCACAATGCCAATTGTGAATATTAAATATTCAAAATCTCGCTGAAAATTTCGACTATAATTCAAAGGAGCGACGCCACGTTTCGGCTTAATAAATTAATCTCATATTAACGAATGAAATATTATACTTTCATCTATTGTGAAAATCTACTGCGTAGTTTTGATGCGAATAAATTATACGATAATTTAAAAACGAAGATTATCTATATCAATATTTTCAATCTTATAGTTATTGTAAATGTTATTAAAGTGTGAAAATTACATTATTAAACAGAACGATTTAAGACAACAATTTTGCAAACAAATATTATCTATAACACAAGCTTTATATAAAATATTTAAAATTTAGAATTCAAGTATAATTATAATTAGATAAGTTTTCATTATATAAAAAAAAACTTGAATCAAATCAAAATTCCAATAGTATTTAGAATATTTACTGTTAATTAACGTAAAATACACATATTTTTTTATTATTATAAAAATATATTACTAATATTAAGCTGCATAATTAACAATTTTTATGAAAGAAATATAAAGTGAACTTAAAAAACTCGAAGTCGCGTATAAAAATGATATTAAAGAACTGACTAAAAGTAGACATAGTTTTTAATTTATGTAAAAAAGCTAGCCTGGACATTATTAAAAATTCTCAAAACCAACTTAACCGCGTTATAAAAGTATAAATTAAAGTAAATATATATATATATATATATATATATATATATATATATAACATTTTCCACTTTGTATTATATATAATATAACATGAAATCGGAACACGAATCATGCAGCATATCTTCATGCACTTGTGCGCCGAACGGTTACCATTAGCCACAAAGTCGTACAATATTTATAAACTGGGCATCAAGTGATGTCTGAGGAGCCCCGGGGCCTTGGCCTCAGGGGAAACGGGATAAGTCTCGGAGACGTCGAAGAGGGAAAAAGGAAAAACTCCTCGAGACGACGCTCTTCACCCCCGAACGCTTTTGATTGAGTTTACGCTTTGATGCATACTTTTCCACCAACTTCAACGTTTTCCATCTTCATCTCTTCAATTTTTTTTTTATTTCGGCAGTCCGAAATTACTTTTGCCATTCGCGTCGAAGCCTCTTTGAAAATGGAACGAATAAAAAGTGTATACACCCCGCAGACCGTGAGGTTGCCAAAGGAAAAACTCGTACTTCGTATCGCGCCTACGGCGGTTGCCTTTCTTTCCTTATTTTTCTTTTCCTTCAATATATATATTTATACATATATATATATATATAATCCATTTTTTCTCGTGATACTCTCTCGTCTACGATATAATATTTTCATATTTAATCGCTTCGACGTGTCTAAGACTGAAAAACGCCCTAGGAGTTTAATCGAGTTCTCTGGCTCCGGTGAAATTACGACGATTCGAAATTAAAACCTACTTCATAAATACTCGAACACTTCCGTTTCGTACTTTTCATAATTATAAGAATTCATTTTATCTAGAAAATAAATTATTCTCGCACAGAATTTTAAGACGTTATAATGTCTTAATTGAATCTCGATTAGATTCTTGAATATGTTAAAAAATAAACATAGTACATTTCAATTAACACATTGTGCGCGGATC
Organism: Leptonema lineaticorne; assembly: GCA_024500535.1. Classification (NCBI taxonomy): domain Eukaryota; kingdom Metazoa; phylum Arthropoda; class Insecta; order Trichoptera; family Hydropsychidae; genus Leptonema; species Leptonema lineaticorne. The sequence continues at coordinate 2,564,343 of JANIJI010000021.1, forward strand.
ATATATTAATACTTTTTCGATTGGCTAATCATGTAAAAATCCGGTTATTCATATATCAATTTATCAAGCGTAGAACCGGACTTTAATAGAATGAAGCCCGCACTATAAGTGTTAATATAAAAAATATTCTAGTTATATAATATGAATATTGATTAAACATAAATATATATATATATATATATATATATATATATATATATATATATATATATATATATAAGAATTCAGTATAAATTTTCTCTCGAATCTTATCTGTAAAATACACGACATCTAAAGTAATAGTCTTCGTCTAGTGGAAAACGAACGATCATAGATTATGCCGCATCTCCGCGATCGTTCAAAATTTCACATTTCCGCTATTTTCCCGGGCAAAAGTTCAATAGAAGGACATTAAGAAGGACTACTAGTGAGGTAGCGGATGAGACAGGGATTTTGTAACCAAAAAGGGCTTTAATTGCTATGCGCATTCGGCTCGTAATGATCCATCGGATACCCGTAATTATGAAGTTTTTGTCTGTACGCAATCTGCCAGACTTGCCGGGGCTAAATTGCCCTATAATAATAATAATAATAATAATAATAATAGTAATAATAATGATAGATAAAAATCTTAATAGGGAGCTCTCTGAACAGTCAACGTGCTCTGGATTCTCCCCTTTCGCAATAAAGATAAGAAAATTCGGCAGAAGGGAAACGACGACGTTAAATCCGCGAACAAAAATGTGAAAAACTTCCACGCCAACAAGTTAAATTATGGCTGTTGGTACGTATGCTTAAAATTTACTGCGATCGGTAATTACTCAGTAAACGATTTATCGTGTACAATTTCGTTATAATACCTATATAAATATAGCGATCTGTGAATATTTTAACACTTTCTGTTCGCTGAAGATATTCTATTATTCATTGTCTAGTAAATTTTATTTTATCATATAAATTTCTACTACATTATCACTATATTTATTATTAAAAAAAATGTCTTCAATTATACACTTTAATCTTATCTATGCTTGTAAAATAAAAGCTTTTCAAATTATTTTTATTATTCATACGGAGTCATGACTGGTAAATATGTAGGTTGCGATAAAAATTTAATTTTAATTAATTAATATAATATTTCATTGTTTATGTATTAATTTGTTAGACATATCGAATAAATTTGTAAACATTTTAAACTATGCTAATATTATTTTATGTACTTTAATTGTTGTTTTGTGTTAAGTATCATTTCTTATATCTTAATTTTAAACTCTATCTTATGTAGATATAATTTCCGAGATCGATTCTTTTAATAATAAAATACATTTCTACTTATTACATGTATCAAAAATTATACAAAAAAAAAATAATTATATTATTATCATTCAGAGAATAACACGAATTTCATTCAAAGTTTCGAAATGCAACGGTGCACTTTTCCCCGTTCAATTTTAATCCTGTCGTCGTCGACTATGCGCTATAAATATAAAGCAGTTCGACTGCAGTGCTTCACGGTTAAAACCAAGGATTTTCCGTTATCCTTGCGGTTAGTTAACCGTAGTGAACTGAGCACGAGGTGGTCTCCGACACTAGGAAGACTCCACGCTAAAGGGATGAGGGTTCAAAAGGAACAACCCCTTCTAGAACGGATCAACAGTTTCCGCGTTGATCTCCATTCAACCCTCGTAGCAGGCCGATAAGCCCGAAGATCACCAGTTCGAATTTGACTTTCTAGCATACGAGAGCCCTCTTTTCCACTTGCTTTTTTTTTTCTTTATTTTCATTTTTCAAAAACGCCTTTCCGAAGTTTTTCCGTTGATTTTTATGTTGTTTTTCCTATGCATAATATACTATATATTTTATATGACAAAATTATTATAGTTTCAATAATGTTTTGTTCAATTTTTATTTTAACCACAATTTATATTCAATATAATAAATAATAAAATTATATATTTACTACTGATTTAAATATATATATATATATATATATATATATATATATATATATATATATATATAACATCAATACTGGAAATTGCTTTTAGATGCCATTTATAAAAAAATATTATTTTCGATAAATAAATATTAAAAAGAATCTACATAAAATATAATAATCTTGCAGAAAAAATATTAAAAATGTATTAATATAATTCAATTTTATAAAATTAATTTATAAAATCACAGTTGAACTTTCGAAGAAATTCTTTAAAATTTATAATTTTATATCCCAGAGATTCTCAAAGTAAGCACTGCGGCAGTAATGATCACAAATGCATTTTGGGATTAATAAAATTAAAAAATAATTCTTATTTCCAGGGGACGTTGAGTAATATTTTTTTTTCTGAAAAGGAGGCGGTAGGTCAAATAAATTTGGGAACCGCTGTTTTATCTTATAAAAATTAAATAATATTTTTAAAAATATAATTTGTTAAAATTTAATTCATATGATATTGATTACATACCCATTTAAAATTTTATATATAACTTTTTATTTTAAAAACTTCGAAATTTAATCTGAAAATATAAAATTATAACATTTTTTTTTATTATATATAAGAATATAAATTACATTTGTATAGTAATTGTCTAAATAGAAATAATATAAAAATATATATAAATTAAAATGGAAATCTTATCGGAATCGAACCGCAATTTCAATAGATAAATGATAACGCGGTCTACTTGTTTTGCGAGGGTCTTATTGTTTCGGTGGAAAAGCGGATTTTCCGACTATTTTGTCCGTCGGAACGCCGCAGCTGCGGTAAATTAATTAGTCGACTTGCCTTGCGAAAAAATTCCGATAATTGAATTGTCGCGAGCGTTATTTGCGGGGGGGGACACGAAAGGGGGACACACGGAAAAACTCCAATAAATATCGGTCTCAATTTCCACGGCCGGTCGTTACGGTGAAAAAAAGCCTGTCTTCTCGAGTATCAATTAAAGCCTTCACGACCGAAGACCAGCTTCTACATTTTATTTTTTCTATTTTTTTTCGTTTTTCCTTTTTTTTTGACTTAATTCAATCTGTTGATATTAAATTTATCTATTCGAATTTTCCACTCAAATTTATCTGTTCTTCATTAAAATTGACACATCAGATCTATAAATTAAATAAGCAATGATCAAACTTATCTATAAAACTGATTGTATATATTTTAATTATATATTAATATAACACTGTAATCAAAACGTAAGGTGAATTTGTTTATAAAATGTAAATTCTTTATTTATTTTTCCAAATCAATTTCATCACCTTTAAAGTAGTCCCCATCCGATAAAACGTACTTTTTCCAGTCCTCGAAACAGTCGGTATAGCCTTCAAGACCTTCTTCGATTCGGTTTTTATCTCCTCAATCGTGTCAAAACGGCGTCCCCGCATTGGCCTTGAATTTTCTGAATAGTCAGAAGTCGCACGGAGCCAAATCGAGCGAATGTGTTGATTGCGGAACAATATGAGTCGAGTTTTTGACAAAAAAAAAGTTGCTAAGAATCAATGCAGAATGACATGGTGCATTATGGTGATGAAGAAACATAGAGTTGTAAAAACACATGTAACTAGGAGATAATTAAATCTTTTGACAAACATATGCTTGGCAAATGTTAAAGACAGTCCTTCAAATCTAGAAATAAAATTTACCTACCTTTCTAATGCATACTTTCTGATCACAGTAGTATAAATAGTAAAATTATTAATATGTCGTTATTTAATTTTAAAAATGTACATAATATATTTATCGCAGGTAGAACTCGTTTCTGAATCAATTCAGGAAGTTCACGGAGACATCGGCCGTAATAAATTGCGATTGCAGGTTCGACACACGGATATTTATACTTTTAGAGGTTAAAGTTTGAACACTGTACCACGTTTCCTCTCTTTCCCCCTGTATATATATATATATATATATATATATATATATATATAACTTTAACAGAGTCTTACGGTTAAAAGAAAAGAAAATCGCTCGGGAAAATTTCGTTGCATCGACGACGCTTCGGGCACCGAAGGCAATCAGCGACCGTTTGTATCGCCGATTAATGAAACTTTATTCTTTCGAATTCTGTTTATGGGAGGGGGGGGGATAAGGCGGAGACCCCGGGGGCGCAGTTCCGTCTCGGGAGACACCCCGGCACGAAACCAATCTTCGACCGTTGAATTATACGTTTTTGACGTTGCGATACCGTTTATTTACATTCGAACGATGCGATATGATCGTCGTTAATTTGAGAAAATTCGAAAAATTTTCCTCATTCTATTTCTATTTTCTGTTATATAGTATATTTAAAATGATTTATATGTTAAATTTGTACTATTTTTATTTTTAATTATTCAAATCGCACATTTTACTTTCATTTTTTATACATTCTTTATATTAAAAAAAAACATCATAGTATTAGAGCTTCATTAAATATTTTTAAGTTTTTTTTGATTTGCCATATATTTTAAAAATCTTCTTATATCCCTTAATACTTTAATTTGATTTTTGAATATTATTATTTTTTGATTATTTGAAATTAAAGTAAAACTATAAAATTTATTTAATAATCTGTAATCCCTATTGAGAATAATTGATGTATATCAGTTGACAATTAATTATACCCGAATGTAACTCGGGCGTACGCATATCAAGATTTGAAGCTGAGATTCACAGATCTTTATGTAATTAAATATATAAAAAATATACATTTTTCTTTATTATTATATTGTATAATCATTTTAAAAATATAATTTAAAAAAGAAAAGAAAATTCCATAAATCAAATGTTATCAAAATTTTCGATTTATAGTGTGTTATGTTAACAAAAATATAATGTACAAAATCGTGACAATATGAAATTTATAACGTTTTATTATTATTATTATTATTATTATTATTATTAAACGTCCATAATATATTCATAAATTTTCCGCGCTTTTCCATACTTTTAACTCGTGCATGAATACGTTTTGTTTTTATTGCATATTTGACTGTCTAAATTTAAATAAATGTATAGTTATATAACGGTAACATTTTGGGTCGACACGTCCCGTTTGAAAAATATGACTCGGCCGTATTTAAAAGGCTTAATTTTTCTCCTGGTGTATTATATTGCTAGACGTTATGTGGTTTTTCTCTTACTTTCTCTCTCTCTCTCTTACACACACACACACACTCTTACGCGCTTTTCTTTTGACGGAAAAACCGCAGGCGACCAAGAAAAGTAGCGACAGAAGAAGAGGCAATTTGAAAAATCGGCCTCAGGGCCGAACTCGGTCTTTAGGGGAACTTCCCTTCGTCATATAACATTTTTCCCTACGCTTTACCGGCGCGCGTGCGGCACTCTAAACTCGCGATTCGCAGCCCGAATGCGATCCAAATTAACTGCCTAATATGAAACTATATAATTATTTTTCAATACAATATATTAATAAATTATATATATTAATACTGTATAAAATAAATTTAAAACTTTGAAAAAAACTAAAACATTTTTTTTATATTATAGTATATTTAATTCAACTGCTCTGACTTGTGTAATTTGCTGTTATACCCTTGGTGTTTCATATTGCATTTTAGATTTTAATATTTCAACATGACCAAAATATAATACAATATATTATTATTATATGTCATACTTTTCTGACTTTCATTATTTTTGAAATATTTATAGCGAAAATTAATTTTAATATATATATATAAACTTCGCCATATAAATTAAAATTTATTAGTATATTTTATATTATTTAACATCACCATATGATACGTTAATATAATATTTATTTATTTTTGAATTATATATATATATATATATATATATATATATATATATATATATATATATTATAAATATCGATCTATTAATTAAAAAAATGAACGATTAAAATGCGTAATATATAAAGCGATTTATCTTTTATTATTAATTATTCCATCCGACACGCAAAACTAGGCGATGAAACAAGTCGGCGGTCTCGAAAGGGTTAACGCCGGAAGTCGAGCCGGCTAGTGTTAAATTGTTATAAATAGTGAGGAAGCTACTTCCTGCCAACCCTGAAACGAGTAAATGGAAGACGTTGAACATCATCATCATTCACGGGGCGTGGAGCGTTTAACGCGATTATGACCGCTGAAATTACATCATCAATTTTAATTTGAGACCGCTGAACAAACACCCTTCCGATGGGAAAATAGACGAATATGTAATATACCTATATTTATATACAATTATATATATATATGTGTGTGTATGTGTGTGAGTACACAAATCTACCATCATAATGGTTAATCGGATGAAAAGTCTTTTCATTCATTTTCAAAGCGATCAATTTCGCCCCTTTTCGAAAATAGATAAAATTTCAGCTGAAAAACAAGATATCGACATCTATATATAATATATTATAAAACTTTCATATTTTTTTTATTTTATGTTTTTTATCATGAAAATCTATATGTTTTTGTAATGTTTAAAATTAAGTAATGATATTGTTATTAAAATATTTTTTCTTTATAAAATATTACACTTTGATCTTTGCCAACAAAGATCGAGAAGCGATATTATTTATCTATCTATATTTTTTTTAATTAATGCAATATTTTATTATACTGTATATTATTATTATTATATTTATTTTATATAATAACCTTAAATACAACACTGTTCACCGAGTGCAATCTTGACGTTTAGCATTTAAGATAGATTCAGATAAAAATGCAAGAAGGATTTTCACCGCGGAAAAACTTTTACGAAAACCAGAAACACCTACCCACTGAAAAGAAAATGCCAACTGAGACGAACCGAAAGAGAGCAATAGAAAAATAAAAAAAAATAGAGAGAGATGAGAGGAAAAAAAAGTGTAGAAAAGACAGGAAGAAATGCGAAGGGAAGCTTCTGTCGAATATCTCGCGCAGTTGACCAATATCCTGGATATAAATCATGCTCAGGTCCCCAGGATACAAAAGGGATTTACAAAAGTATTCTGCCGCTTGACAAACGATTCGGGTATCCATTGAAAATCAGTTTGCCATTATGGAAAAGAAGTGGCCGAGGAAGTTCGACGTCGTAGACGACCCCATCTGATGCTGCTGCGATCGCCTTTTTCTCCATTTTACCCCCGTGTCTTTATTTTTTTTTATTTTTTTTTGTTTTATTTCAGTTTCTCTTCCCTTTTCGGCATTATGTCGTATGTGAACACCCTTCGATTGCTATCTGTTTCTAACGTGCATAAAATTTATTCGACTCAAACACGAAATTCACGAAATGCAACACTAGTTAAAAACTCAATAGATATATACATATATAAATTATAAAATAATAAAAAATACTCTTCTATATAATGATTAACGAGTCGTATTGTTTTTTATAATTATACATAATTAACAATTAACCTTGTCATCGTGATGCAAAAATGACACTCTTCATAATTAAAAGAAAATACTATATAGTTTTAATAGTGTTCACATCCATGTCGTGTAATTTTTTATAATATTTATATTTTATCAATTCAAACATCTGATATTATATATATATATATATATATATATATATATATATATATATATATATATATATATATTAAATAATTAAAAACTCAACATCAGCGTCGGGAATCTCTCGATATTATTAAAATCAACAGGAAATTTTACACGTTAATTCATAGAAATAATTAATAATGATATAAAACAATATTATTAAAATGATTAAATTCAGTATTTTAATTATTTTAATATACAGATCTGAATTGTTAAGAATATATTACCTATATTTACTTTATAATTTTTTAATATTTTAAATTATAATAAATATGATTATATATCAATATATATTATTTTTAAATTAATACGTAATTATTGAAAAATAAAATTTAATTACCATAAATATGGTGATATTATTATTTTTTTTTAATATTCTATTTGATAAAAATTTTCTTCGAAATCTCTATATTGATTGAAATATATTATATATTTGGAGCGAATTCTAAGAAATATTATATGATAAATATTTTTATCATCTTATAAAAAATATAATATTTTTTGAAATTAATTATTATAAATTATAATTAACAAAAATAGTGATATTATTTTATATTCCAAAATTATAAAAATATTTTTTTAATGAGGGATACTTTATATGTAATAACAATAAAATTAATTATTATTAAAGAAAATTTTTTAACTCAAACAACAGTCTATTTTATTATATAGGAAAAAAATAATTCAAGTATTAACGTGTTTTTAAGTACATTTTTTTTACATTAATCCCGTGGCGCGTGAGTACGAATAGTTTTTCTGAAAATTTTGAGTGGAGTTTTCCCGATGCCGGAATCCATTCTGGCGAAACGGATCAGACCATCGAGAGTTCGTTTTTGCGAGAGCGGATTTTTTACATGAACACGAAAAATCCATTAACTTTTTCGAATATGCAGTTGTCGACTCCATTTGACCGTTCATAATCTTCTAATTTGCATCGGGGCGGCCAAATGCATATAACGATGCACAAACAACGCCCCTTTCCCGGTCGCCGCCGCCGACGCCGTCACCGTCACTTTTAACAGAGTAACAAATATAAACGAATACATCTAAACGTACATCTAAAATTTATTGTTTTATTCTTCGGTAATATATCATGATATAAACACAGCTAAAGCGGAGTCGGTTTAATCAAACCAAACATATATTTTTCATGACCGAATACTAAGTAAAAAAAAAATCGTTGTCAATTCTTGATAAATTTTGTTTAAAGGAAATTTTCGTCTCTCGCAAACGATTAGGCGGACATAAAATGAAGATTCTCGTTTCCCGCTTACAAAGTGTTAAATAATATGTAATCTCATGATTTGCAACATTAATAACTTTTCATAGATTTTAGAACTCCAAAATTTAAATTAAGAACTGCAAAAAAACTAAACAATTGACATTTAGAAATTTCGAAAAATATTAAGAAACTCTGATCACATGCACATATTTATAAATACATTGATTCGTTATATTTATTTATTTAATATATTAGAACTCATATTTATAAAAAAAAAACATTGAAAATATTTTTATAATTCAACATTTTTACCATACATAAGAACCGCTAGTTATAAATTTAGGAGCAGATTAAGCGACGGAAAGTTTAGAGATCTCGAATTTAATGCAGCTTTAGAATTAAGAACAGATTTTCCAAGTTCAGATTACATATTCCTTTGGCCCTTGCTCGCTCCGAAGACGAACCATGATGAACGCTTTTAAGGTAATCATTCGCGACGAACGACGATAACATCTGTCGTCACGGCATAGTCTCCCCCGTTTACCGAAAAGGTACGGGGACGCAGTCCCCCGTTTCGTTCTCCCGCCCCCGGACTCGAAGTGGGGGCGTAGCGCTAACGCGATAACAATAGCTGAAACTGTTCTCGTTTGGCGTTTACCATTTACCATTTACCACCGTCTGCAAATCCGCAACGTGACAGGCGATTTTTATCTGACGAAAACGGTGATTAAGTTATATCCGTGCGCGGATTTGCCATTTTGAAGTTCGAACAAATAAAAATGGCGGCTTCGCCCAACAATGTTGCCACACGTCAAAATAAAAATAAAAGAATACACATTTTTTTAACTTTCACAATAACAAAAAAAAACTCTGAACATCAATTATTTAAACGAAATATAATTAAAATATATCATCGCCAGAGACGTAAATAATATTGAACAAAAATCGAATGCGCAATAAAATGGTAGATTTTATACCATAATCAAGTAAATTTATCATGATTATCAACAACCTTCACGATTGATGAAAATAATTACACACTAGATATTAACATTGTTGTCACTGTATAATAATCTGTAAATACGACACAAATTATAAGCTGACTTAATAATTATATATCATATTTGTTGTTCTTATATAAAGGTAACAGATAGCCGACAATTCAGTTCTTAACGACTAATCACAATTGTAAGAACTATAATAATGCGTCAAAAATTAATATTAACTTATTTTTCTCTATTACTAGCCAGTTGTATGGCGAAAGTAGTATGTTTAATATTTTAATCGATCGACAATATATTTGATAATAACTTGTTTTTAATAGGGCGCTTTAAATTTTATAGGAATTTCCTGAAGATTTAAAAGATATCATCGATATGGTGCATAATACTTGTGTGGAAAAAACTGGAGTAACCGAAGGTAAAAATAAAATATTTCTTTTTATACTAACAATATTTTTATTTTCGCATTTTCTGTTCTGTTAAAAAAAAAGAAAACCTGATAGAATTCGACTGTTTTTAGATGAAATAAAAGATTGTGAAAGCGGAAAGTTCTCTGAACGAAATGAACTAAAATGTTATATGTTCTGTCTAATGGACGAAGCCAGTTTTGTAAGAATCTTTATTTCTCTTATTAAAATATATGAAAAAAAATCACGCTATAATACGTAGATTACTGTAAAAATATTCTTCAAATTAATTTTATTTAATTAAAATACAAAACTTATTAGGTTGATGACGATGGAGCAGTTGACTATGACATGTTAGTAGGAATAATTCCTGAACAATGGAAAGACAAGATCGGAGGAATGATAAATTCTTGCAAACATTTGGGTAGATAAATAATAATAAAAAAATCGTTAATTAATATGAATTTATTTTCTTAATCGAATATTTTCATTAGATGATGCGTCGTCGGGAAAAGATGGTTGCATCAGAGCATACGACGTTCATACATGTCTTTATAAACAAGACCCTGAAGTAAGTTTTTTCGTGTTTATAATATTATTTATTTTTATTTCTAAAACAGATATGAATACAAAACATAGAAAAATAGAAAAAAATATAAGATAACATTAATATTCATACTATACATTGTCATATAAAAAACAACCCACGCAATTCACAAATATAAACTCTAGTATTTCTATATTACACAAGTTTATTGCCTTTTTTTATGTCTTTTAATATTGAAAATATTAAATATTGAACGCATTTTATAAATAAAATATACTATAATTTTACATATTCAATATGTATACATAACATTAATATAATATTCGTTTAAATTTCAGCTATATTTCCTTTTCTAAATGATGAATTATATTTATGGAAGACTTTTATAAATAAACTATTGTACCACAATCAAATTGATTTTTTTATACAAAAATATATAAGATACAAAAAATTTACAACTTACCACAAAAATATTTCCATCTTTTAATTTTTTTTCTATTTCATACTTCACGTTATAATAATTTACGTTTATTTATTATATCTTGATCTTTAGCGTGCATTCTTTTACGATGTTTATAATAATTTCCTGGTGATGCAAACGATTTTGTACAAAATAGACAAGATATACGTTTTCCAGTATGTTGTGCCATATGAGTCTTAATAAAATAAATGCAACATAAATAAATTAATAATTAAAAATTACATATAAATCAATTAACAATCTCACATTTAATACAGATTTTAATTTAAACTGTTTGTCACATACTGTACAAGTATATGGTTTTAAATCAGAATGTTTTACTTTCATATGCGATTTTAATCTATCTTGAGACGTAGTAGAATATTGACAAGAAGTACAATAAAATAAGTTTGCATTATGTCGTTTTATATGTTTCTGAAATGTGCGTTTATTTTTGCATCTGAAATATTCATACATGAAATTTTATATGTAAACTCTGAATATAACCACATCTACATATTATATGAAGTAGTTATTTCTCAGATATCATACAATTTTTTTATTTTATATATAATATATAATTACATAAAGCCGCATCTTGAACATTCAACTGTGTGTTTTTTAAGAGTATCGTGTATCGATATAATATGGTCTGAAAGATTTGCCTTACTATTAAAACTTTGTCCGCATTTTGAACAAAGAAACTTGGTGTTTGAATGAGCAGTCGCCACATGACTATGATAAGATGACAAAATAGTATACCTAAAACGAATAAATATATAATAAAATAAAAATTATATATAAAAATTTATTGAATTTAAAGAATATTTTTCACGTTTTTTCACAAAATTTGCATTTATATATAATACGATCATCAATTGGAAGATGTTTGGATTTGTGATTATGAAGTCCAGCAAGACAACTATAACTAAAAATTTTAAATATTCATCATTGATAAATACAAATTAATAATCATATTTATTATATACAATATTATATAAATACCTTTTATTACATTTATCGCATTTATACGGTTTTTTATCATCAGATAAATGTGTTTGCATGTGTGATTTGAGCGAATCCGGACATGATGTTATTTTTTTACATAAGGAACATCTGCATTAAAATTTATTTAATAAAGTAAGACGGTTTATTAAAATACAAAAGTAATTAATATTTAAACATTACTGAAATGCTGTAGGTTGCAAATGTCGAGTCATATGAAAGATAACTGATTTTCTATTATGTATTTTTTTATTACAACATACGACATACCCTTTCACTTTATGTTTCGATTCATAATGATCAAACAGCTAAAACCATATAAAAATATTACAATATATTTAAAACGGACAAAATATATATAATAAATAAAAAACTAACGTCAAATAATTTATCAAACTGATACTTTTTTGTACAGATATCACATTCTAAATGGTAAAATTTACTAATTATATTCTGCAATGAATTTCCACGTAATATTAATTTTCCATTTCTGAATATTTCACAATTCAATAAGTTATTATCATTACATGGATTAGAAAACTCTGTTTTCATATTTTTTTCAATAAAATATTCATTTATTTCCTTATCATCGATTTGTTCAATGTTATTTATTTCTTCACATATATTATGGTCTGATATAATTTCGTTTTCGTGTAATTCTTTTTGCAAATTGCTTGAATTATTCGATGACTTCAAACCAACTTTAATAGCTTCATAATTAATTTTATTCATAACCATCTAAATTAATAGAAAATAAAAAGATTTTTCCATAACATCTTATAAAACAATAAAGCAATAAGTAATATATATGAAAAAAATACTTTTGAGTTGTGATACTCGAACTTTTTATTATTTAAAAACTTTCTTTGTGCATTTTTTACTTGTTTATAAAATTTGTAAAATGATGTTATAACATTAACACATTCTAAACAAATAACTTTTGATAAATCCTCGGCTTCAATCTATAATACATATATATGAAATAATAATTAGATAAACAATTATATTCATAAAAAAGTATGATATATTTGATGAATTTAAATTTAAATTTATCGATCATGCCATATAAATTTACAAGTCATTTTGACAGAAATATAATAATTCCTCATAAAATACTTATATCTAAATAACAGTATTCAAACTTCTGGATAATTTTTATTTGTAAGGAAATGAAAATATGTTTCATTACTTAAATATAGTAGTTTTTATCATTTAATATATATAATAATAAATCAAACCCAAAATGAAAACAAAGTGTGAACGAGGGAACGAAGATGTCCACTGGAAGCGTCGAAAGAGCTATATTTCTTGCATAGACACAATCGACAAGGAAACAAGGATTCTAATGATGCGCCATCATCTTCCGTTTCCATATCTTTCAGTATATTTTCATCTTCATAATATGAATCCATTCAGCTGAAATTCTATACGTCAAACGAATTTGATCATAAAAGAAATGTTGCCATTGTAAAATAGAAAGAATATATATATATATATATATATATATATATATAATATAAATAAAAAAATACATAAAATCTAATTATTTGTATAGTTATGATTTTTAAATTTTATTCAGAGAAATATTGTTAAAAATAATATTTACGTAAAAGGGACATTGATAACAAATTATCGTGTAGAACATTTTCTTTTAAAAAAACTTTTAAGATATATTATGAAAAATTAATAAATGAAACAATTTTTATTATTTATTTAATATAAAGTAAAATTATTGAAACAATAAAAATTTGTAATTTTTATTTGAATTTTATTTTTTATAATGGCAACACTTCTGGATTGTACTTGACGTTTGTTGTGTTTATATTTTGTTCAAAACGTCATCCAACAGTATTTTATATTGAAACAAAAAGACACATTAAAATATGACGGATATGTGCCGTTTATAATTAATTTTACAACAGAACTTGTACGATGAAATATTCACTAATATAATATATATAATTTTAAAATTTTTATAAATTATAAAAAAAGTGGAACAAAAAGCTATTTGACATGCTATAATATTCGACTTTATAGAAGGGATATAATTTATATGCATATAGCTCATTAAATACGACATTAAAAATAATACAATATGCAACGTTTTCTAATATATTATTTATTTTAGACGTACTATTTGCGAGAAAAGATTTACTAAACTAAATGCACTTAGACAACATCTGGAAACACATTTAACAAAAACATATAATTGTGTTGAATGTGGAAAAGGGTCATTTATATTTATATATAATATAATGAATGAAATTAAAATTTTATGAAATATTTAAAACAAATTATTCTTAATTTATAGATATTCTAAATAGTAATTCGAGTTTAAAGTACATTATATTCTATAAAAAATATATACAATATTAAATATTAAAGTACATTCTATAAGAAATATGTCGAATCGACATATTTCTGTTAAACATTTCAATATTAAACCTTTTAAATGAACAAATACATTCTGATGAACATAAAAAAACATTTAGAACAAAAACAAAAAGAGCAGTATGCACAAGTAAAATCAACAATTATATAATATATATATAAAAAAAGTCTCTTTTTAACATAAAATTATTAACCGTAGATTATTAGTGGAAACTTTAAAAACTAATACGTGTACTTTGAAGAAAAATGAAGAGAAAATGCAACAGAAACTGTCAAGAAAAGGACTTGAACTGCTTTTAAAACGAAAATAAAATAATTTTATTATTAATATATGCATTGTATTGTAAAAATACAATGAAATTGAATTCCATTTATTTTATTTATTTTTTAATCAGTTTGTATCATTTTTTTTTGGTTTTAAAAACAATGTCTCTATAATATATTATATTATCATAACAAATTGTTTTTATAGCAATATTAAAAAAAACGTATTTAATAGTATTTTTATAATTTGGTAACTTTTTGTTATCAATATTTACAAAATTAAAAAAAAATATGTTTGTTTTATAAACTGTTTTCTCATATATAAAAAAAGTTTTGAAACAATTTTTCATTCATATATAGTGTTGCTTTTAAATATTGTCCTGAAGAATTTTTTTTTTTTTTTTGATATACACCCAACTCTTTTTTTTACACTAATATTTTGTTCTAACACGAATAATTGAACTAGCGATAAATAATTGCAAATTTACATGTATTTTTTACGCGTTTTTTCTAAAAAACGTATCTATTGTGTAAAAATAGTTTGGTGTAAATTAATCCGTTTTTTATATAGTCAAGAGTTAAATTTTACATTTGATCTCTAGGATTATGCATTTCGTTCAACCATTTGTTCACAAAATGATTTATATTCGAATTAAAACGATTCAAATACAAATATAAATTACTATACATGTATTAGTTAGAATGATCCATCTTGTTGATTTTAAATTACGTACTTATTTTATACGAATTCTTATTAAAAAAAAAATTGATATCGTATTTTGTAAAACAAAGTTTTTCAAACATTTCAATGATCAATTTAACAAAAACAAAATAAATAATTTCATTATATTTTTTTAGTTCAATTTTTTTTTCTTGTAATTTATTACTATTAATCTTCATCTACTTTGATAAGATTTTTTTCGTAATCCCAGTGAATGACCTTGCGTACACTGAATTTTAATTTTTTAAACTATATCGAATTAAAATAATTAATTTAGTTCCAAAATTTTCGTTATTTTGTTTCTATTACATTTATAAAATAAACTCTCCGGAACAATTCCGGAATCTCTGTTACAACTTGTGTTAAAACGAGATTATAATGTCAAATTATCGCTTTGTTTGTTATTTTTGACCTCTGCATACTTAAATTTGAACAACTTGATAAAACTATAATATACGTAGCAACACGCGAATAGCTGTCTTTCTGGCCTGTTTGCTTGCCGAGATAAGATCCACTTCAGCGGTATCGGACGCTTGAAATGACTATTTTATCATTGTGTCGACGCACTATATTGATTAAACTCAAGACGATGGCTGCTAAAAACTACTATTCAACCACTTCTTATCTCATAGACGATCCTAAATACGGTTTTTTAAAAGATCTTGGTCTTCAAAAGACCAATTTGGGAGTTTACAACGGAAAGTGGACCGGAAATGGTGAAGTAAGTTAAGCATATTGCTCTATATCATTACGATTTCTAGATATGTTTATTAATATTTTGATTATTGTTACCATATTATTAGCATCATTAACAATAATTTTGAAAATATAAAGTCTATTTGATTTTTGTGACAAAAGTTTACTCTAATTAGTGTAGAGGAAATAAAATAAATATTTGTTCTTTTAATTATATCTAATAAAAAAACAAAGTTTGTCAATTTGCGCATTATACTTTAATTGTATTATTTCGAATATTACTTTTTTTTATTTCACAAAAAATAGACATTAATTATGAATTATATTCTTAGACTATTACTTCGATAAGTCCGGCCGATGGAAGGGTCATAGCCGAAGTCATTAAAGGTAACGAAAAAGATTATGAATCTTGCGTTACCGCCGCTGAAGAAGCTTGGCAAGAATGGGTAGAATTACCAGCACCTCGACGTGGAGAAATCGTAAGACTAATAGGGAACGCACTCAGGGACAATCTTCAACCTTTGGGAAAGCTAGTTTCTTTAGAAATGGGTAAAAAGCGACAACAATAAACAGCAAAAATAATGATTAATATTTTTAAAACATTAATTGCTTTTTAAAGGAAAAATCTTGGCCGAAGGAGTCGGGGAAATACAAGAATATGTAGACATCTGCGACTACGCCGTTGGTTTATCCCGAATGTTGCCCGGATTAATACTACCATCTGAAAGACCGGGACATGTTTTGTTGGAAAAATGGAACCCTTTGGGTGTTGTCGGTGTTATTTCAGCATTTAACTTCCCAGCTGCCGTTTATGGTTGGAACAGCGCAATAGCCATGGTACGCTTAAAACCTTTAATCAATATAACGAATATATTAAATAATTCATGAAGAAATTTTAAACACCTAGGTGTGTGGAGATACTTTACTTTGGAAACCAGCTTCAACTACGCCTTTAATAGCTGTCGCAATGACAAAGATTATTGCTCAAGTATTAGAGAGCTGTAACGTTCCCGGGGCTGTAGCTTCTCTGTGCGTCGGAGGTGCACAAATTGGCCAGCTCATGTCTAAAGATTCTCGTATTAAATTACTATCCTTTACTGGAAGCACAGCAGTAGGACATCAGGTATTAAAATAATAACTTCTAAAATTTAAATCGCATCAATCATATAAGACAGTTAAAAACATCAAAATATACTATGCATTCCTTTCTCTTTATAAAAAAAAAACAATAAACAATCAAAAACACTTATAATCTGTTTGATAAATTGTTTTACAAACCACTGTAAATATTTAATCAATACATCATAAACAAATGATAACAAAAAAATATTTAACTGATATATTAAATAACTATGGTAAACCACATTAACAGGTAGGACTTGAAATTCAAAAACGATTTGGTAAACATATTCTGGAACTCGGAGGCAATAATGCGATTATTGTTAACGAAGATGCCGACTTGGAGATGGTGGTCAGAGCATCAGTGTTTGCATGCGTAGGAACTGCTGGTCAGCGATGCACAACTACTAGGAGATTAATTTTGCATACTAAAGTAAAATATCATAGAAATTATCATAATTCAGCACAAACATATTTACAATTCATTCATTTTTATTTTAGGTATATAACAAAGTTCTTGAAAGACTAAAGAGCGCATATGCGCAAGTACTAAAAAGGATCGGAGACCCATTAGATCCCGAAACTCTATACGCTCCATTACATACAGAAAGTTCAGTTAAAGAATACAAAGAAACAATTCAAAAAGCTTTAGATCTTGGAGGAAAAATTGAATTTGGTGGCAAAGTAAGTATACTTCAATGAATATCAAACATATAGTCATTTTTTATCTTAGTTTTATTTTAGGTAATCGATAGACCAGGATTCTTCGTCGAACCAACGATTATATCAGGTTTATCTCCCGATGCTGAAGTAGTTCAAACAGAATGTTTTGCACCAATTGTATATTGCTTAGAAGCTAACGATTTAGATGAAGCGATTAAAATAAATAACAAAGTAGCCCAAGGTCTATCTTCAAGTTTGTTTACACAAAATATAGGCAATCTATTCCAAGTGAGTCCTCGTTAATTTTTAGGCACCTCACAGGTGAGCGTTTTTTAACAGCGTTGCGCATTTTATATTCGCAATGCTATTGGAAAAAAACGCTTGTGCGGGATGCCTTGAATACATTCATGAACAACAATTACAAATATTTAATGTTTCATTTCCAGTGGATTGGTCCTAAAGGATCTGATTGTGGAATCATAAATGTTAACATCCCAACTTCTGGTGCCGAAATTGGTGGAGCATTCGGTGGAGAAAAAGAAACAGGTGGCGGTCGAGAATCTGGAAGCGATTCATGGAAACAATATATGAGACGTTCCACAATCACAATTAATCATTCCAAAGAATTACCCTTAGCGCAAGGAATTAAATTTGAATAACTGCTTATTATTTTTTATGGCACCACATTAATATTAAATAATAATATATATATATATAAAGAAATCTTTTTTGGAATGTAAAATTGTCCAAAAAGAATAAAAAAAAATTCATATGTAAAAAAATATATTTCATTCTAACTTATGCCAAAAGTCATAAAAACAAAATGTATCACTTGAAATAAATTATGCAGAAGTATTTTAGTGTGTTTAGATCTATTTAAAAATGCTAATAAATAACATTCTTTTCTTATAATAATTCTAAAAGAATTCTTATTGAGCTGTCAAGGCTTCGTCATAAGCTTTGTACACCGATTTGCCAATTAATATTTCTCAATAATGACCATTACCAAAACTTTTTCGATTAAGTTTTATCATCAGGCAGTTCAAATCTCCAAAAATCGACGGCAATATCGACAGATGATTTTTTATGAAATTTATATGAAGAAGGCAAATCGTAACGTAATTCAGCCACTACCTTTGGTTTGAGTCCCCATTCTTTAGCTTTTTTCATTATATGTGACCTGAAATTTTAATTATTAAACTGAATTTAATCTGATCCTAATGTTATAAATAAAAAATAATATATATTGTGCATTAATCATTTGACAATTACCTAGTGGAAGTTTTGTGCAATGAATAAATTGAACATGTAGAAAGTTTGATTGCCTCTTGTAGAAATTCTAAATCGACACCAGAATTGTGTTTAGTACCAAACGGCGGATTCATAATAACTGTATCAAAATGTTTGTAAAATCTAAAAAAATACATATCGATAATATTACACAACAAAATATTTGTTCAAAAATTAACATATATTTCGATTATTAAATAATACGTCGATAATTAATTTTAAATGTATGTCAAAAAATATTTCAAGATATATTTTTAAAATTAACATTTACAATATAAGAATAATAATAATCAGATAACAACCTGTCTGATAAACCGGAAAGAACATTACAACATACTGCATCCACATTATCTACTTCAAGATCTAGTATATTTTGAGAAAAAACATTTAATGCGTCAGGATCAATTTCAAAACCGACAACCAAAGAAGCTTGTAATAACGCAGCACTAGAACTCAACATTCCACATCCGGCACCCAAATCGCAAACCATCTTGCCTTCAATATCTTCAAATGATGACTGTAAACGTATTTCTTTAATATTATAAACGTCAATTTAGAAACAAATAAAATAAATCTATTCCGACAAACCTGAATTGTATGAGCCATACAACTGGCGATATGCGACGGAGTTGCATATTGCTCATACACTACTTTAGGTTTATCAAAATTTTCCAATCCCTGCAACCACTCTTCTAATACTCTCAACTTCATACATACAGACATATTCTCCAAATATTCAAAGTAAACAAATCACAATTTTAAAAAAATGTCTCACAATAATACTTTTTTAAAGTTATTATCACCGAGTTCAAACACTATCACTTGGTATCAAATCGCGGTAAAACTGGTAAAATTTGATTTCCAAACGACGAATCCTGAGGAACAAAGAATCCACATGACGTAGCGTTGGCATTATTTAGTGCTGCTCTATGAGAAGTATTTATCATATGAGTATCGGTCATTTGAGGTAAAATCTATAATAATAAAAAACGATATAAATATGTAATTGATTATATACGAATAATCACATTACAGTTAAACTCACCGCCGTTCCGGATATAGGAGGTATCGTCGATACCGGAAGCGGTGCTGCCGTCGTAGTCGACGTTAAAGAAACTGAAGATCCGCTCAGATTCGAAGCAGCGCCTTGTTTTAATAACATCTGTTTTTTTAACTGCAACTCTTCTAATATTTTTCTATTTGCAAGCTCTAAAATAAATATAAAATTAATAATCATTATAACCGAAATTGATAATCAATTTAAATTTGACCTATACTACACAATGAACAAATTTAATCGGTTTCAAATATTACTTATTATGGAGAAGTTTTAATTAAAATTTACCGATAAGTAGAATTTCTAAATAAAATAATAAAAACAAATCTTATCAAATGTATACGATATATGACAAATAGGGAAGAAGACATTTGGGGGGGAAAATCGTAGCCATATTGGAAGAAAGATAGAAGCGGTTAGGTTGGTAGCAAAAGACGGCGTCGGACCGCTAGGTTGGTGCGACTGCACCGAGAGTCCTCGGTGCGTAAATGCTTATCGGAAAGGTAAAAAATTAACGAAAAAGAGCGTTTTTCCACGGAACCTCGCTGCACATTGGGCTGGGGGAACGCCATAGGGAAGGGAGTGGGGGGCGCGGTCCGATGGACACACCACCGCCCCCTTTCGCCGCCACTAACATAATGACCGCGCGACACTGCACTCGACTTACCTTCAACATCACGCACAACCTAACAATCAATTTTACTACCATTACCCTCAACCGATTCTATAATTATTATTTCACATCTTTTTTTAAATTTATTTATATCAATTGTAAATTTAATACTGAATCTTGTTTTAAATATATTTATAAAAATAGATTAAAGGACAAAAATGATAATACATTTTCATTTTAATTAATTTTGAATATAATATATTTTTAAATATAATATTATAAAATATTTAATTTAAATAATTTCTTAAATATATTAAAAAAAATATGTAAATACGTAGTATATGTTAATTGATTTAAATTTTTATTTATATTTAAAAACATAAATATTTGATTTTGTATTTAATTTAAAAACTTCATTATATAATTCTCACTTTTAATACTTATATCATTAAATACTTTTAAATATTTCAAAAACATATAAATAATTAAATTTCTAATTCATAAATTAATATCGATTATCAAAAATGTTTTTTTTTCACCCTTTTGCGCATAAAAGTTATTTAAAAATCGCAATTGCAAACGTTTAAAAATATCAACCGAAACGTAGACGTATCGAGCAACAAAAGTAACAAAAGCTAAAATGACGGAGCGCGTGCGTCATGGTCGTACATTAGTCGATGATGAGTTTGTTTTTGCAGCAGATGTCAATGTGTTGGAAGTTTTGCGCTTGTATTATTACGGTCCTTCGTATCGACATATATTTTGTCGTCGTGTGCGTTACGGCAGACATTTGTAAAGACCGTTCTACACACCGTGTACCGATCTGCATCGTATTAAACCTCTTTTTTAATAATTTATTTATTATAAAAATATTTCATATATTTAAAATGAATGAAATTCATTATATTTAATTCATAAATCGATGTTATTGCAATATATTTTAAAATCTACTTACAATTTTTAATTTTAAAGAAAAAAACAATAGAAATCGTTTATATTAGTGAAATTTAAGACGGGCATATCAAACTCACATTATATTGCGAGCCACGTGAGTTTTTGCAAACCATAGTTGTAAGCCATACTATTACGGATGGCTAGTATCAACAAAAAGTTCAAACTTTGCAACTACAAGCGTTACAAGCTTGATAATCAAAAAATACTTATAATTAATTTGAAATACACACACTACAACTTTATTAAATGGAACTTTATTAAATTAACTTTTAAATATTATTTTAATATATATGTGTCAACACAACGGCACTTAAAATGCTCAATTTAAAATAATATTAAATAATTTGATAAACGAAAGAGAAGTATTTATAAATTGTACATCGTAAAAAATGAATAAAAATATTATATTTTGCAAAGTATCAATATTTTTTTTCATCTTCTAAATATATTGTTGAATTTAATCGTTTTATGATTTATATATGAATGAAAATTAGTGCATTTAATCGTGTATGCATTGCGACATTTTTTTCTGAAATAATTACAAAAACGAAAGTAGAGAAAGATATATAGTTAGAATTTAATAAAATAATGTGCGAGTCCGGATTGCATACGAGACGACTATGTATATATGTAGTCTGCAGTTTACTTGTGTCGAGCATAACTACGATGTGACGTGCGATTGTAGCGACACTAGCGGTCGTATTAGTGTATTTATACATATATATATAGAAATTGTGAGTCAGTATAAATATCGTATGTGAAGGGGGTGTCTATGTGAATGTTGATCGAGTCAGTATCGACCGTGACGGGTCCGAGTGGAACAGGGTCCGGATGCGGTCCGCGGGTCTCGCATCGATGAATCGCCGCTGAAACACGAGCCGAAGTCATGTCGGTGTGCGAGCAGCAGTTCTGCCTCAGGTGGAACAATTTTCAAGCGAACATAACCAGCCAGTTCGAGGCGTTGCGCGATCAGGAGGACTTCGTCGACGTGACCCTCGCGTGCGAAGGACACCGTCTGCACGCGCACAAGGTGGTCCTGTCCGCGTGCAGTCCCTACTTCAAAGATCTCTTCAAGGTTCGTGACGCGCGTGACGCTTGCCTTTTTTTTTTTGAATTTTAACGTTTTGACGTTTGCGGCGTCGCCAGTTTCGCGATTATCATTATATATTATATAAAATTACGAATTCGGCCTTAAAATCGTGTAAAAAGTTGAATTTTTATATGTATGTAAAATTTTCGTTTTTTTTTTTTTTAGTAATGTTATATATTCGACGATCGTTTTAAATTTAGAATCGATACATATTATATTATGAAAACGTTATACTTTTTATGTCCTCTCTATGCGCAATAATCCATCGTTACCATTCATATATATATATATATATATATATATATATATATATATATATATATATATCGATTTTGCATTCGATGTTATCTCTTAGATTCTCGTTTACTTTGAAATTTTATAATGATAAATTTAATATTATAATGAAACATATTTTCTATTCGCAATTTCAATATTCTTAAAAGAAACGACGTGTCGTTTGACGCTGTTAAGTTTTTTTGTGTTCTTCGATATTTTTTGTTCCAATTTGTAACTTTATCATTTTGTATAGAATTATTACATTTAGTGCAACTGAAATGTTTGATTTTATATAAATATCCGTCTCGTATAACAATTATAAAATTGATCAATAATTATTATGTTTAAATTCAATATATGAAAATTTTGTAGAAAATTTTCTATATATATATTTCGAAATTGGTTTTAAATTTTGTTTCAAAATGAGATATAAGAATTCTTTCCAATTCGTTTCCAATTTAAAATGGGATATAAACATTCTTTCCAATTCGTTTCCAATTCAAAACGAGATATAAGCATTCTTTTCGATTCGTTTCTATTACATTACTTTTTACTTTATTTGATTAGTATGTTTCAATTTATTGTAAAATTTTAACTAATAAAATTGCAACTAGAACATTTTTTCCCATAATATATGATTTTGTGTCGTTTTTTAATAGTTTTATTAGTAAAATCTTCTTATTATAATATAACAAATTATTATCTATTATAAAATATAAAAAAAATTTTCTTGATTATGTGAATTCTTTCAGGCACCATTTCAACAAATTCCTCTTTGTTCAGCTGAAATGAAGTCTGAATATCAAGCGCATATATATATATATATATATATATATATATATATATATATATATATATATATATATATGCATAATAAGATTTTAAATATTAAAATCGTATGCGGTTGTTATAACTTTATTTGTTATTTGAATCATATTTCTCAATTTGAAATATCGATTTTAATTTATTTTTCAAATTCTACAAAAATCATAATTAACGTTTTATTTTTACGATATACAAAGAATTTATTTTTTTCTTATCATATTAACGTTATCTTGCTTTGTTTTGTATGTCTATCGAACAGTTTTTCCTTTTTTTTGTTTTGATTTGTTTTACAACATTTTGAAACAATATTTCATTCTTTCATATCTCATATTTTTTTATATTCTTATTTGATATAAAGAAAACGAATTTGAATTTTAATAATTTATATATGAAAGAGAAAAAGAGACATTCAAGTCGATTTACTTAAATTTGCAATTAAATTTTAAACATCCTTGTTGGTCAACGTTGAAAGTTATTGGTTGTAAGTAAATTTCACCATGATTTTCTTGAATCATGATCGCGGATATGATAATTATTATAACAAAAATTAAAAATATAATATAACAGGTTTAAAATACTATATAATTTTAGTTTATTTAGCGCTGATTTGACACTTCATTATATTTATTATTGGAATATTTCTTTGTATTTATGTTTAATTGTACATATTTAGCCATTTATTTACCTATTCTTTTTCAATGAGGATCAGTTTTTGTCATGATGTTTCCATGAGTCATAGTCGGTATTTCCTATTCCAACTGAATAAAATCGTTTAAAAGTAATTTGTTCAATCGATTGTATAAAATACTACGTATTTTATATATAATATTTTTATCCTCAGTAATATATTTTCTTAAAATGTTTCTTAGTAGACTACAAATAGAAAAATGAAATAGCATAGAAACATGTAAAAATGTGAGCTTATTACAAAAAACAATTTACATTTATGTGTTCCTCGACAATCTCTTTTTTTGCAGTAAAAACTATTTTCTACATTCTCGTAAAGATGTTCATTCTTTATTTTGTTAGTTTATTTTATCCAAAAGTGTTTTATAAATAAAAATATTTCTTTTATTTTGGTATTACAATATTATGATGAAATATAATAAAAATTACAAATGGGCATGTAAATCCGAATATTGATGGATTATTTAAGACACTCTCAAATTTCCAATAGTCTATTAACATTACGAATCAAAATCTATTAAAAATAAAATGCAAGTGATGGACATACGTCAACATTTTGGAGGGTAATAGGGAACATTTTCAAAATTTAATTTTTTATTGAGACCACGTGTCGAATGTAAAGGTTAGAAAATCAAGGTTTAATTAAGGATAGCTAGTAAAAAAGAGACAATTTTAAAAGGTGTAAAATCGATATAGACCAACAAACCGTTTTAAGAGAAGGCATCTAAATTTTGATAAAAAAAAAATCAGAAGACATCAAGAACGAAATCAAATTAAGGACTACGACAAAAAGGTCAAATAGGATATTTCGAATAACAAGTTCGTTAGAAGACTTAAAATGCAAAGTCAATCAGAGAATTTCAAAATCCCAAAAAAAAAATTAGCAGTTATTTTCATTCAAAGGTACAATTTGATAAATGATAAATATAATCTGGTTCGAATTTACGAATTTTTTTTTCATAGTTAACCCGGATCTGACATCATATATGCTGAAATACTCTTTTGAAACTTTATATGAATTATAATACTTTATTGTAATATATATAATAGGAAATTAGAAAATCACGTAGTTTTTTATAAGTTATGTGTTTATATTAAAAGAAAAAAACCTTCAAAATTATTTCAAAAAGAAATTGAAATAATTTTGAAGGTTTTTTTCTTTTAATATAAACACATAACTTATAAAAAACTACGTGATTTTCTAATTTCCTATTATATATATTACAATAAAGTATTATAATTCATATAAAGTTTCAAAAGAGTATTTCAGCATATATGATGTCAGATCCGGGTTAACTATGAAAAAAAAATTCGTAAATTCGAACCAGATTATATTTATCATTTATCAAATTGTACCTTTGAATGAAAATAACTGCTAATTTTTTTTTTGGGATTTTGAAATTCTCTGATTGACTTTGCATTTTAAGTCTTCTAACGAACTCGTTATTCGAAATATCCTATTTGACCTTTTTGTCGTAGTCCTTAATTTGATTTCGTTCTTGATGTCTTCTGATTTTTTTTTATCAAAATTTAGATGCCTTCTCTTAAAACGGTTTGTTGGTCTATATCGATTTTACACCTTTTAAAATTGTCTCTTTTTTAAAAGGTGTTTTTCTTGAAGAAGAGTATTATCATTCCACTTTTTTTCTGAAGTTATCAGAATAATTTGATACGAATTATTAATAAAAATAAAATTAATGTAAAACATTAATTTTATTTTTATTAATTCGCAAAAATTTATTCATATACATCAATTTATAACAAAAAATGAAAAGAATGATTTTTTTAATTTATACTATATTGAAATTAATTTGTTAAGTACAACTTGAAAAATATATTGCAGTTTCTATTAAAAATGAAAGATATTGTAATCAGTTTTGTATTCAATTGAAAACACCTTACTAATGATTCCGATAACATTTTCTTGGAATTGTGTGCGTAACAACTTAGCATCTATGGTAGATTAGTAGCACATTTATTAAGAATATAGTAAAATTTCAGAATATAAACTTTCATTTTCTTTACTAAAAATACAATGATATGAAATCCTCAATTGTAATAAATATTTGAATGTTAAAAACGCGGATTAGGAAATTTAGTTTCATAAAAAAAATGACTCATCTTCGAGTTTCTTTCAAGAAAAATGAAAAAAAGATTTATTACGCTATAAACATAAATTTAAATTTGTATTTTAAGGTCGAATAAAATTTTTGTGAAAATTTGAATAAATCCTAAACAGTTTTAAATTATAATGATGATAATTTATTGTGTAAAGTTATAGGTTTTCCACGATAAGAAAAACTAGTTTTAATTATACAAGTAATAATTGTCATAAGACAAATTATGGAGAAACCATTAATAAACAATATTTAGAATATTTAAAAAGCATTTAAGATTTAAATAGTCCAGAATAGAGATAAACGATTATTAGTATAAAATTGGAATATGTTCGATGCTTCTATGGTTGCTTACATAATTACGCGTTGAACAATTTTGAAACAACGATTCTAAAAGTTAACACTGCCTCAAATACGCTTCATGGTCGTTTGCATGTTTACTTTTAACTTTGGCGACATTCATGCCATGTAATAGATTTTCTTTTATGTCTCTCAATTAAAACGTCTTATTCGAAATGTGTTTTCAGAGCAATCCATGTCCTCATCCGATTATTTTCATGCGTGATTGTGAACTGATTCACATAACTGCGTTGTTAGAGTTCATGTATGCCGGAGAAGTTAATATATCTCAGGCTCAATTGACAGCTTTTCTGCGAACAGCTGAGGCTTTACAAATCAGAGGATTGACGGACTCTCCAGATAAAAATAAACAAGAATTAAAGGTACGAATTTTTTCTTAAATTAATATCTTATAGTTCAATATTTAAGGATGATTCTTTATATGTATATATATTTAGAATAAAATTTGAGAATCGTTGATTTAAAAAGTTAATGAGCTATTAAGATTCAATAATTATGGTAAAATAGAAACTATTAAATGTTTTTAAAATTATTTAACTATATTTTTTTCTATTTTCAGAGTGCTTCTACGAAAACTCAGTCGTCCCAATTACGAAATTTGTTATGTGGTAGATTACATCATCAAACTCCAAATGCCAAAGATTCGAGCCAAAATGCAGGATCTAACAATTACCAAAAGACTGCTAAAATTCTCGGCCAAAATCGAAAAGGTTTACGGTCCGAGAGCAAATCTCAAATTATTCCATCTCACAATGGTGTGTCGGAGACGATGTACAGTGGAATACTATCGGGCTCTAATAATGACTACGAAATGTCCGACGACGGGAACAGGTTAAAGGATAATATATTAATTAGTAATCAAGACGATGAGAATTTTGAATATAATATTTCTGAGAATAACTCGTTATTAAATGAAAACGACAACGCAAACAATGGCAAAATCAATCCGTTTGCCGTTGGCAACTTTTCCGGGATACATTCTGATTTTTCTCATGAAATGATAGAGCCTAAAATTGAAGTGCCTGATTATACTAGTGATGATGATACAAGACAGGAGCGTGCTTTTAATTCCGAAGTATTATATAATAACGATTCTACTGTACAAATTTCCAACAATCTCATGGCAATGCAAGGTATATGGTAGCATGTTTTTGACATTTTTAAAAATTAAAATATAGTCATGTGTGTGTGTGTGTGTGTGTGTGTATGTGTATGTGCGCGCGTGTTTTTTACATTTATATAATATAAATGTTTTTACGTTATATAAATGTTTACTAGTGGCCTTGTCCTCTTTAGTTTTCTTTATCCTAAGTTAATGTTTTATCTAAATATATTAATTTCGTGGCAAATTTAGAAGTTTAAAAATAATGTTTTATTTATAATTTATATTTTAAAAAGGTTCTTGGCATATATAAGAGTATTTGGTGATGTATAATTACATTTCAAAAAAACCAACTGCGTTCTTACATTTATTTTGTATATTGCGATTTAGGATTTTCAAATTTTGTGCTTGAAATGTATGTAGTTATTTGATGATAATATACACGTTCGCCTATTTATTAATCAATAATTTATACAATATTCCACAACATAAAATATAAATTTCAAAGGGCTGTTACGCTATTGATTTTTTTAAATAATTTATAATAAAATTTTTAGTTATTCTAAATAATTATTTAATAATTATGTTCACACAATAATAATAATAATTTATTAATTTTCAGAGAAAGATACCACAGCTGGAACGAGCCAAGTTGGAAAAGGTGAAATCGAAGGTAAGAATTTTTTTATGAATATTTATTATTATTTTTTTACGCTGCAGGATGATGTTAAAATGTATAATGTATAATTTTCGAAATGCAATTTTTATTCATATATATATATATATATATATATATATGTAAATTCACCAACATTTCTTGCATTAATTGTGTCATTTTTATTCATCACATTATTTTATTACACTTTCGTCAGAATTTTGATATTTAACACACATAAAGTATTCTCAGTCGGCAGAAATTATGTTACTCATTACGAATTTTTTAAACGAAAAATGATATCGTTTTACGCTTTAGGTTTCCATCAAAATAATAATCAAGAGTTAGAAACCGGCGGGACTGAAATTAAAATTGGAATTTTCGAAGATGTCGAAAAAGGTTTTTATTTAAACTTTAAATTTGCGAATTATGTAGTGTTTTAGTGTTTTTTTTTAGTTTCGTAAACTTTGTGAAGTATTTTATTTTACTGTGTATGCATTTTTTTATTTTTAATTGAAAGTCTGGTTAGATTCAATACTCTAGTAATTTCCATTTTTATCTGATTCTAATTTGTTCAGAAAAAAGTTTTCTTTTATAAGGAAAATAATTGAATTATTGTAAAAATAGGGTTGTATAAAAATATTTTTCTCGATTCGACCTTTTATGTGGGATGAATTCTGCCGTACTATTTTTCAAAGTTTGATATATGTGTATTATTTGATTATATAACTGAATATTCATTTACATTATTCATTTCATTAATAAAAATTCTCATTTGCGTATTTCAACAACATATTTAAAATTTCTCAATCATGTACAGAAACCAAAATCATTTTTATCAATTTCAAATCAATATAAAAACATTTTAATTGAAAGAAATGTGAATACATTTTCGCTTTATATTTATTTTTATATTTATCGTATTTTAAGCGTTGATTAAATTTAGCAAAGATCTTCAGATTTTAAATTTAGCTTATTCTACTTTACTTGGAAGTATTTCTGACATAAAAAATAGCATATTAATCATCCTAATAGAAGGATAAATTACTGAAATAAATTTTTCAATTTGTGCAGTATATATTTATGAAAATTACTCTCAATAACTTTTTTATTATAAATTAACTTTGAAATTTACATAGACAAATTTATTTTCAAATTCTGTCCCTTTTTGGACAAGAAAAAACCATAAAAATCTTCATACTAAATTTAATTGACGCTATTATTGTTGAGATCTGTTTTATTTTATTTTATTTCGTATA
Organism: Leptonema lineaticorne; assembly: GCA_024500535.1. Lineage (NCBI taxonomy): Eukaryota > Metazoa > Arthropoda > Insecta > Trichoptera > Hydropsychidae > Leptonema > Leptonema lineaticorne. Next base: position 2,594,610 of record JANIJI010000021.1, read on the forward strand.
CGTTTTTTGCTACTTTGATGTTGTGATCTTTAATTTGCGAATATAATCGATTATTTTCAGTTAATTTCATATATAAATAGTATATTATTATCGTTATATTTATTTTTTTATTGACGAGTGTGTATACTCTAAATATTTTATTGTATATTGGCTTTACGAGTCGTTGTTCATTGTTTGCTTTTTGAGGATGCGGTGGCAGGTTGGTGCAGTGTGAGTCAAAAACAATAAAATGTAAACATATAATAAACTAAATAAGAGAAAGAAATATAGGAAAAATACGAAATAGCTAACAGGGCAAAAATTGTAATTTTCTCACACGATTTTTTGATCAATTTTCCTATCCTCCAATGCGATTTGTGTTATCCATATTTGTTATATCACCTGTTATCAGTAATATTAATAATTGATTGATGGAAAAAATATGTATTACAGTGTTTTTCTTGGTTTGGTTATAATAAATCATACAAATTCATACATACTTCTACGATTATGTATTATTATATTATCTTAAAAATCGAAGATCTGATTGATATTGTAAAGTTGTACATCTGATCTAAAATTTACATGTCTTTACAAATGTTATCCATGCATGTCATATATTTTCAAATTTCATTCAAATATCCTAAGTTTGAACATGAAATCGATAATTATATCTTGCTAAATTAACTCCTATAAAACTTGAAACTAATGTTTATTAAGTTATATTTGCATTGATTGTTAAAAACTATGTATATATTTTTTTACCATTCAAAAATAATTAAAAAAATACATATATATTGAAGATTTTTCAATATTGAAAACTTATATTATATAAACAATCAGAGAAAATATTTATAATTGAATATATTGATTATTTATTAAGCATAAGTGGGATAACGAAGAGAAACACTGTCATACAATATTTTTTCTCTTTTTACCATCGATCGATTTTAGAATCAGATTTTATATAATATTTTTAGTACTTCGTAATCATTCATTGAGTAATAGAATTTCTCTATTCGAAATGCAGATATATAATTTTTTTGTTTTCACACAAAAGTAGAATTGAAATTAATACCTTTTTTTATTCAATTCCAAAATAAACAATACTAATTTATTGTTTATTCCCTATTTTTTACTTAATCTATCCATCATCATAACGTGATCATTGCTACTGCACCGACTTTTAAAACCCTTTATATGTGTATGCTTTTTCTTTATTTATTTACTTTTATAATTAGTGTTTATTTTAGATTGTGTCTATTATAATCAAACATTTTGCCCTGTTGGCTGCTTAGGTACTCAATTCTCGATAACGAAATGAATATATTTTTTTGGCCTAATTATACACAATTTCTCCATAAATATTTATATACAATATTTTCGTTCATACAAAAGAGAATATAGTACCATAGCACCAGCATTAAATGTGCAATTTTAAATTGGTCAAATACGGTTTTATCTGCGACATCTCGTTGTTTATCTAATAAATGTGTCATGTATTTAAAATTCGTATATAACGTGGAAATTTTACAGTAAAAGTAACAATAATACAGATGTGTGATCCAAGGTTATTTGGTGACACATTTTCAAAAGCGACGAATTTAGTTTTGCAATTGTTTAAATATTATATTAGGCAGGTTGAGAAGTATAGATGAAGATTTTAGTTTTGACTATTTGTATACTACAGTGACATAGCAAGTAGAATATCAGGGATGAAATACCTGCTGTAAATGATGATACATTTGATAAAAAAGACATTTGTGATTTTTTCTAAACTTTTATAAATATATTTATTTATTTTATTGATTAATATATTGACTATAAAATTAAAAAATAACAATGTAATGATAGAAAATTTATATAATAATTTATTTTTTTATTTGTTTTTATAATGAAAATAAATTATTTAACAATTTAGAAAATTATACTTTAATAGAAAGTATTAATTATTCCACGTTATATATGATTATTATATTGAATATTTGACAGGCAAACATGGATATGAGACAAAATGATATTGTTGATAAAATACTCATTTTTAAGTTATATACACAATAATACGATTAATAAATTTTGATATTAACAATAAATCCAGTAAAATTGGTATTCCGGTTCATGGTAACCGAGACCACTTTTACGATTTTCCTTTAAAGCAAGTGCTTACTATGATACTTTAGTATTCAAAACTGTGTCAATGTTTTTATTATTTGCATTATAGTATAGGTTGCTTGTGATACTACCATATATAAATCAAAATATTTAAATAAAATGATCGATATTAAGTAATCATTTGTCTCATTTTTATGTCTATGGAATAATTGAGATATCAATGTCTGATAAAACTGTATAAGGAATGCTATAAAAAACGTCAAAATATTGAATATTTTTTAAATTCCTTCTCCTTTTTATGTACAAATCTTTTCCTACTCATCTAAAAAATATAATAAAATTATGGGTTAAAAATTTTTTCTCCAATTTTACATTTTTATATATTTAATGGTAATAAATTTTATGCATAATATTTAATTATTTATTATTAATAAAAGTGATATAGATATTTTAGATTTTGCAATATTTTTATAAATCAAAATTTTTGCAATATTGTAAATAAATCGATATTATTACATATTTATATAGCATTTAATAAACTGTACTAAGTTATTATTTTATAATATAAGGTAAGACTTTTTAATAGATTACAAGTATTAAAAAAAACTGAATTATTCTGTGGTTTTTGTAAATCACAAGGGTTAGATTTGAATAATAATTTAGATGTGGGAATGTTTATACAATATTTGTTTTAAGCAAAGTAACAATTCTATTATCCAAAATCCTTATTAAAATCCATTCAGATTTTTCTTTAAGCTTATTTGACGTTATTTATGGTTGTTTCTGAATAATAAATACTGAACATTGCACTTTTGGTGTTGTGTGTGGGTGCGCAGTGGGCGGAAGGTTGGCCGGAGCCGGGCGCGTCTGCTGTCCCGAGTGCGGTCGCCGGTACTCCAACCTGTCCAACCTGCGTCAGCACGTGAGACTGATTCATCGGTCTCAACCGGTGGCGTGTCCATTGTGTGCACGCTCGTTCAAGACTCAACTGTACTTACGCCGCCATACCCTCAGTCAGCATTCGGTGCGCTCGAACACGTCCAACAACAGAGGTGTTGTGCCAGTAAGACTAACACTCGCCAAGGAGGCCATTATACAAGTGAAAAAAGACCTTAACGACGATGCGTCTAGCAATTTAAAAACTGTGGATGATATGATTATCGGTGACGACGAAGACTTGACCAACGGCTGTGAGACTATAAACGGTGATATTTCGTCTGAGTCGATGGACGTTAGATCTAAAATAGAGACTGTTTAAATTACTTTTCATCTTATTTGTTTATCCCCGTGTAATCTGTTCGTTTGTTTGGTTTCCAATACAATATCGATTCATATACATTATTATAATCTAGGCTTTGTTTATAATATAATGTTGATATTAGGAATGGATGTTTTCTAATATCTACAATTATTTTTCACTGACATCTTTATATTTTATATAAATACCGAGATATATTTTTCTGTATACATTTTATATTATTTATGTTCTTTCGCTTTCACTGATTATATAAAATCGACATTTGAAATATTTTTTTATTTCATAATAATTAAAGTGACTCCATAGATGTCACATATGAAATATTGTAGATATTAGAGGATGTTCATACTGAAAAATGGCTTAATTGCTTTAAAAGACATAAGATTAGAAAAGAACATTTGGTTCATTCGAACGTGTGCTCAATATAAAGAATGTACTCAATTATTCCAAAGAGAAGTAAAAGAGGTACATTTGAATAAACAATATTTTTACTACTGCAGAATGTATCTTGATATATTTCACTTAGAAGTGATACACTATTAATTGTAGAATAATATTATTATTATATATAATTAAATATTTCTATACGAGAGATTTATGAAAGGCAGTAAGGTTGTGGTAGATTTTTTTGTTTTCTTTTTTATTTTAACAATTTTTGTTCATTTATTGGTTAATCTTTCGTATTATATCGCTTTATAAAAAAATAAATATTAATTTCAATATATTTTTTAAAGATTGATCTATTATTTATTAGTAATCTAAAGAATTTAATTGAATTTTAGGATTTTGTGATTATTCTTCAATTAGTTCCATTTTAATGTTGGATTATTATTTCAGCTGAAAATTTTTAATAATAATATATTCCAATATTCTATTGAAGTATAAGCGACGATCGCCAAATGAAGGTGAAAATACACGTTACTTACTTTGCAACCGTAACGGAGAAAGGGTTATTTTCTTATAACATTGAAATAATACGCAAGATTAATCACTTTTTCTTGTAAATAGATTTAGTTTTATTTTTGTATAAAATTTGATTCATTATTTTTGAATTTTTTACTATGCCATGTGATTGCCATAGGTGCAGTTTAGTCTATATTTTTATTTATTTATTTACGGTATAAATAATACATGCATTCACGTTTATGAAGCGGTATGTAAATGTTTCTTTAGATAATAGTGGGCTGAGATAATCGAATTAAGTAAAATGATTTAAAAAAAAAACTTAATTTTAGTGCTCGTGCATGAAAGTATCATAAATTTATGTAAATTAAAAGGAGGGAAAAACAACAAGTTAAAAAGTATAATTATTTCATTGTATTTAATGTGGATTTTAATGTAACTTCTTGAATTTTACATGACGATTGCATATGGGATTGAAATTTTTTGGTATCTGGATTTTCCAATGTTTTCATTTTTTTATTTGATATTTGAGAATCGCATTACATTATGTAGATTTTAGGAAAAAATATGGCATTGATTTCTAATAATTCAGAAGTATTATAATATTCCAAAATGTAGTCATTCATAACATTTTAATATTAAATTAAAAAATAATAATATCTTACTTTGGCAGAATGAAATTTAATACTATTATTTTTCAATTTTTTTGTTACTTCATTTTATTTTTTAGTATTTAACTTTTTTTATTCGTTTTTAACCATAATAGTGCCAAATTACTATTAAAAATAACGCTTAGTTTAAATGGTCATTATTAATATTCATTTTATATTTGTATAAATAATTCTACGACTTACTCACAGTACGCACTACAGGGATCTATATATGTAAAGTGGATATCATTCAATTGATATTTATAACTGTATTTTAAAGTTAACTAACAGTCTCTATAATAGTTATCTATGAACTTTTTAATTGCTTCTTTTTAATATTTTATAGTTTGATGGAATATTGATGTGTTTATTAATAATAGTTTAAATACAAATAGTATAATTTAAAGACTGAAATATTAGAAAGGCATTGTATTGTGTAAAAGATTAACGTGAATAAGTTGAAAATCCTCTTTACATTTATTAGCAATTTAGTTTATATTATTTTTTTCATCGTCCGAGACATATTATAATTATGATTTCTGATGAAATTCAATAATTAGAAAATTAATATCTTAATTTGTAATTTGATAAATTTCACAGTTTTTAAATTTTTGAATGTGTTATTAATATTTTATTAAAAAAGCTTTTCTTTTTTATTAATTAAAGTAAAAAGTATATTCAAGTCAGATAAAGCATAATGTTCTTTTTCCTAATCATTTTTTTTGTATTCCCAAAGAATTTGGAATTTTGTGCACTACATTTTCAATGTAAATTATATAGACTTAAGTAAATGATAAATAAGATTCACGTCGAAAGGGTTAAAAATTTGTCAAAAATATTTTTTTGTTCAGCTGAGCAAAAAGAATGACTCAATTGTATAAATTGTTCCATATTTTAAAATATTGATTTTATTTTATATTTGTTTGTTGACATATTAGAATTAAATAAGCGTATAAAAAAACCATTATAATTTTCGCCCATTTTTAAAGTACACGTTTTAAACGTCATTGAAATGATATTCATCGTAAATAAAATGTAAAACATACGATAATTTGTTTCTACAGCAAATAATTATGTTTATTTTTGCTGCATTTTCATTTATTTTAGCACATATAATTTGTATGTGCTAATATATTTTATATTTTAAAATTATTATTATTATTATAATACATGTATATTCCTTGTTGACGTTTTTTATATACAGTGTGCCTCATAAATAGTAAGGTTTTTTGTTGTAAATAAAATAGATCACAGATTACATACATACACATAAACTTTATATTTACAATACAATATTATTATAAGTTATATATATTTTCACAGAAGGTGCTCTAGCAATATAATGATAATGATAAACATGAGAATGCAGCAAAAATGATCATTTTCTTATATATTTAATCACGATACCTCAGCAATTGCCTGATACAACTAATAACAAATATACTCTTATATATATATATATACATACATACAGATATTGTTTATTATATTATATATCTCTCTTCGATTTGAATAATATCATTTAAAATGAAGTTATAATTCAAATCTGAAATGTTTTAAATTTGGCATTATTCATATCGGCTTGGGATATGTGTTTATTTTAAAATCACCACCAATATATAATAGTTTAGGGCGCATATAAATTTGTAAGCAAAAGCGAAAGAACCATCAAACGAATGATAGTAGATTTTTATATAATGATTAAAAATTAAAATATCGATGTCTGTGACTTCGAACATGAATCATATTCACTGTATTTATCATCATAATGTTAACCTTCAAGCGATTTTGTGCTCTCTTGCAACGATAGATGGCGCCCAGTATTTTCGGTCTACCGCTTTTAAAAGTGAAATGAAAAAATAATTACATATATTTACTAATTTATAATATAAATTTCGACTCGCTTGAGGGTTAAGTATTTTAAGATTATTTTTTCCATATTTATTGTTAATTTATACGTGACACACTAACATTAAAACATTATAATTATTATGTGACTTTTTTGGTTCCACAAACGATCGTTTTTTTCCGTATATATTGTTAAATTTGTATTTTTTTATTACACGTCAAAATCGGCAGCAAAATTGTACAATTTTTTACTTAATTTTTTTTTTCTTTAAATAAAATATATGTTAACACGTTCGCTATCGGTCACGTTTATGAATATATTAAGTTTTTTTTTCCTATGGCACTTTGTGACCGCCGATGCCAGTTTACGCTGTAATGGCGTACATATATTTAATAAAGGTCGACTGCGAAAGTGTTAACGAAACGACGAGCTTTGAATTTTTAACACTAACTTTTAATAGTTAAAACAGATATAACTGTGATGAGAGTTCCATTTTTCTAGTCAAATATGTTGTGATTTTTACATTTACCATTATTTTTTAGTGATTGTAAGACCATTATTATTTTAATGTTTTTTTTTTTTTTTTGATATTTTATATGATAAATATATTTTATTATTTTCGCAATTTTCGTTGTTTCACATTGTAATAAGTGATCATCATTTTAAAGTTCCTTTATTTGTTAAATAAAATATTCTATTATTATAAGGAATAGAAAAAAAACACTATTTTATATATTCCTAAAAAATTCGATTCGTAATTTTTTATTGAAAAAAAATATCGACTTCCAAGTAAATATTTGGTTTTAGAAAGACGGATCATCATTTTAATTACTAAATACAAATGATATTTGCACATTACAATTAACTTTAATGTTTACTTGGTGTTGATAAACCTCCAAAAGGGGTTTGAATTTTGTCTGTATATATTATAAATAAAAGAAATATTTATTTCCATCACAATTAATTCTTCAAAAAATATTCATACCATATAATTTATTTAGATATCTTAAAAGTATATAATAAAAAAGTCTCTGTAGTAATTTACAAAAAAAATCATGATTTTATTTCAATTTTCTTTCATTATTATTTTTGTGCATTTAATTAGAAATATTACTAATAATCGGCAAATATATCGTCTTATGGTTACCATAAATTATATTTTATTTTTCCATTTTTATTCATTGTCTGCTGTGTTTTGTAATATTTTATAATTTCATGTAAAAGTGTATTTTTTATTGTAATCAGTTATTATATTGGGAATAAAGACTTAAAAGCAATTATGAAAAAAAAGGAATATTAATGTATTCAATCTTCTCTCACCACAACCTTTATTTATTTTTGTATTAATTTTTTAATTTATTATTTAAATGTTCATATAATTCATTAATTATAAATATTTATTTTCAGGCATAATAAAAAGAAATACTTTGATAAATTCACATTCTTTTCAAATTTGAAACTTTCTCATTTTCTATATTATTAAAGTTTTCTTTTATTTCATTATCTAATTATTTAATTTAATAATGATTAATATTTCAGTAATTTAATTCGATATATTATTATTATGTTATTTGTGAGATAGATTCATAATTTATTTTACAAAATCGTATAATAATTATCGAATTTAAAATTCGTTTATTGATATTTCGCTAGATGTCTCTAATATTTTTATTACTAAAAACATTTTTTAATCATATTAATAAATAGTGAAATATCAAATAAATAGAAGAAATTAAGTTTCTATCGTCACATTGTAATTAATGTTTATAAATATTTAGATAGGAATATTAATGAAAACTTTTCAGCTGTAAAATTCGAGACGTATATTAGAAATTTATTAACCCTTTAACGGACGTGTGACATATTTTTCATGAATTTTTCTTCGATGTATAACTAGAGTGTGGTATATTATTTGTCTTGTATCTCGTCGGTCACGCTGCATCATTTTGTCACGACCCTTATTTGTTTTCATCCCTTGCGAATACACGTCGTTTTTACGAAATGCACATCGTCTGAAATATATTCTGTAATAATATTACGACAGGGATTTTCAATATTTAATTATAATTAAAAATATATATTTTTTTGTTAAAAAAATAAATTTGTGATTCATTAACATTTTTATTTTTTTTTTAATTTACAAGAATAGGTCGTTTTTATTACAAATTCGTTGTTAATTAGGAAACTTTTTTTATTTTATGTGTATAAAAATAAATAAGCAATATCACTAATATAACACCATATATATGAATGCTGATCAAATGAAATTTTTATATTTTGAATTATTATACTATATATAATATTTTGCTAGGTAATACTTATCAATATTGAGTATTATTAGTTGAATGGTATATATTTGCCTTGAAAAAGAATATATATAGATAATAATTATTAAAAATTATATAATATATATATATATATATATATATATATATATATATATATATATATATATATATATATATATATATATACAATGAATTTCCTATGAAAGTAATAGTTTTTCGTAGCATATTTTTATTAATAAATTTTAAATATTTATGAATTCTATCTCTTCCTCTCTATTATTAAACCTCTTAGTTTCCTTAGATATCTGTAATTATTAAGCTACTGATTCCTTTAGGGAAAATATCATTATTAGATCTGTCCCATTTAACACTCTAAATTACCAGTATAATTATCATTTTAATTTTGATGAAATAATGTTTATTTTAAATATTTGTAAAAATTAAAATATAATCAAATTTTTAAGACATTAATTATTTAATATTATAGAGTTATACAATGAAGTGATTTCTTCATATATATTTGTATAGATAATCATAAAATATTTTTAAAATACTTCCAAAATTATTCTAAGTTTTTTTGATTATTGCTAATTGAATTTGTAGTTGCTAATGAAATAAACACACTCATACTAATTTATATTTACATTTTTTAAACATTTATATATGGACGTTCATAAATATATTTATTAAATTAATAAAGTTTGATAAAATTATTTTTCAGGGAAATCTGGTAAAAATAACATTGTTTGATTAGTATTTTATGTCGATAAAAATACTCACTTTTAATTAAGTTTTCCGTGGTAACCTACATTTAGGTTCGTTCCATTAAATAGTTTTTAACAAAATTCCATTTTTTTTTCAAATTAAAATCTGAGCTATTCTATAATAGAAAATATTTTTTTTTTGGCAATGATAGTAATGAAAAAGCTTTAAAATTTTTATGATATATTTGCGCTTAAAAATATAAAATCATATATTTTATATTACATATATGTATGAATTTTTTTCTTTATTTGATAAATACCATATATATACTACAGATGATTTTTTTTCTTCTGAGCGAAAATTAGTCAAGATTTGTCATTGTCTTCTACACTTTAACCCTGTCGGTTGAAAGGGGTGTTTTTATATTTCTTTTTATCCGAAAATCTCATTCAGAACCTCCCATTTTTATCCTTAATGCGGAAGGATTAGCAAAACCTACAATTTCTTTTGTTCACAGCTTTTAAGCTTTGCATGGAAGTAACATGTATAATAAAAATTATTCTCTTTAATTTTATTGTTTTATATAAATGAGGATTAATCAGAAAGATTTTTAAGTAGTATATACAATTATTTTAATTTTATTAAAATATTGTTTATACATTGTATAATTATTTTACTTTATACAATGTATGTTTACTTGATATTTCAAATTATAATCACTCTCCTTTCATGTTTTTATATTATATATTTTTTATTTATTTTCTAACTATATGTGATATATTTATTTTATATATTTTCATTGGAAATAACTAACGAGATCTTTATTTATGTGATGATAGTTAAAACGTATATAGAGCCTGAAAAAATTATCATTATATCGCTCGTTAACCTTTTCGCTACATGTCTGGCGGAAAATGGCGGTAATTAAAGAAAATTCTAGCCTATTACCGATCGTTAAATTTCTCCCATTACTAAAGGATTTTCCTCGGTTTTCTTCGATTTTTTTTCTTTCTTAATAGTAAGCGTTTTTCATGTTCTTTGGTCTATGTGGATTTAAACTTTTGTACGTTTAATTAATGCAAAGTGTTTGGAAAATCGTAAATTTTACTTACTTTTTATATCGAAATTGTGGAGTCAATTTTTTTTAATTTTATTAATTAATTTTAATAATAAAATTTTATATGATAAAGAGATCAATTTTTATTTGAACCTTTTATGAAATGTTTCACGTGATAACGTCGAAAAGTTTCTTCATTATTATGCGGTGTCGCATATTTTCATCATTGTAGGGGTTGATAGAAAAAGAAAATGAAACATCGACGGCTGCAGAAAAAAATGACGGAAATGAAAAGTAACGGAAAAACGGAAACTGAAACGGTCGCGTTTTAATCTTAAAAATTCTTTATGATTTTTTTTCGTATCTTTTATTATCAAAAAAATATAAACAGAAATTTTTATCACGTCGTATAAGGGAAAAGCGTACCACAATAATAATAATGAGGGATATGCTTTTATCGCTGTTGATGGATTTTTCTTTATTAGCCATCTTGTTCGTCTCTTTTATAGGTAATCTTCATTTGAATGATGTGATTTTTTTTATTCAATATATAAAAATCATTGCATGACGAATTTAATAAAAGTCTTTGGACTGATTTTTGCAGAAAAGTCTTCTTTCTTTCCTAATTTATAATATATACTATATTTAGATATTGACATAAAATATTGTAGATTGAAATTTTGTTATTTTAAAAACATTGAATATAATTGAAAGCTTTTTGCAATATGATATTTTTAATGCATCAATTAAGAAAAAAATAATTTTACGGTATGAAAATTTTAAATATTACTAAAAATATTTTTAGAATAACTTTATATTTTTTTAATGTGGTAAAGCGAACAAAAATTATAAAAATATAAATATTTTTATTTGAACAAAACAAAAACGCTCTTATATTTAATAAATACAACAACTCACTTGTGGGAATTTAGGTTAGATTATATGCATATAAATATGCAAAGTGTATAGCGAGAAAACGGTTTTCTCACAGTAAATCGAGCACGAAATCCCAAATGCGGTTGTTCGCATAATTAATCTTATTCATTTAGTTGATTTTAGTTCGGGAACTTTTAAGGTCACGCGTGTATTTCTTGAGTTCCCGAATTAATTTGTTTTGCTGTTAAAATTTAAATTTTACCAAGACTGAAATCGTCGGTAAATCTCTCCAGCTCCATATTTACCAGATGTGAACTTCCAAGGGGATGAAACGTGTTTAGATAACACAGATTTTATATACTTTTCAATGGAAAGACTTATAATACTTCATTTGTTTAATTACAAAACTCTACTTATTTTCCATCTATTTATTATGCGTTATTTATATAATAAATCGTGATATCAATATTTATAAATCACTCATTTTTTCCATTCGAGATTTTCTTCACTGATTTACATATGTATATAAGTTACAATTAACTGTATAATTTTTTTTTCTAAAAAAAACACACCTTTATATTGTATTATTGTTATTATCAATAATAACAATCGCACCATTGTATTATCATATAAATTTATCGTTAAATGTACTATCGTATTATTAGTGTCATTTATATCGTAAATACGATATAATTAATTGCCACTGATTGGTCAATTATTTTGTAAATCTGTTAATGATTCTTGCACTGTCATCAAGAATGAACAAGTATGCATAGTTTCAGCCCGATCAAACATCGGGAAGTGTTCAAAAAATCGATTACAAAATTCCACCCAGACAAACGCACACGTGAAAAACTTAATATAAAAGGTTTTTCGCATTTGATTTTTATACGTCAATCAATCATTATCGATTGCCAATTTTCCCATTGCACAAATACAAAACGTAATTTATTTCTTACGTTTTATCCGATAGTCATGTGGAATATAACGTTTTCGAACTCGACGGTTTATGTTCGTTAATTTTACGACGTGAACCCCTGTCGATAATCGATCCCCGAGTGACATAATATGATGTCATATACGTCACTGACATCAACAGTGTACACACTGTCATAATTCATGAATATTTATCGTTCCGTTTTCGATCGAGAGCTTTGCAAAACCGCTAATCTAGCTGTCACGAAACAAGCAGAATTGCGTTTATGCTTTATTATTATTTTTATATATTTATACTAAAAAAATATATATTGGAAATCGACGTTGAATTTTTTAGTTATCTGTCACGTGAATATTTTTATTTTTAATATGTATATGCGCATATTGCATTTAATAATTCACTAAAACGCGAGTGGTTTGATCCAAAAGCTTTTATATATTTTAAAAATACACTTTTTTTTCATTATAATCTGAAAACAAAAATACTAATAGAAAAATAAAAATAATAATTTTGTAATAATAAAATATTATCAAAGATTTTAAAATATAATTTTAAATGAAATACTCAAAATTGTTTACTCGATTTAAAAAAAACCAACGAAATTCGGAATATTTCCTATCGGATCACATTTTTAAAAGTTAACGTAACTATTCGATAACTTTTAAAAGTTTTTTTCTTGAGATATTCTTATTTAAAAATTATTTTATTTTAAAACTATTACTTTTCTCAATTTTTATCATTTTATACTTTTATCATATAATAAAAATAATACTGTTATTATAACAATAATTATTCATAAAAAAAACTTAATTTCATTGATAATTTGTTTCGCTGATTGCTAGCATAAACCGCGAATATTTTCACGTGGAAAATGGTTTTCCACGCCATTATTTTCAGCGGATTCTCACTGAAACGATTTTTTTAATATGACGAATATCGCGTTTATTCCATTTTATTTTATTGTTTTTGATTTTATTTTTTTTTCTTTTAGTAATAACGGTTGTCAAAACTACATCAAAATTGCATTACCAACACCATTAATGTTCTCTGAACAACTGTAATCATGACATATAAAAGTATGAAGCTGAAATACGAACATTTTTATCGCTTTCGTGTGATAACGACCACTCGGTTAACGATGTAATTACTTCATTCAAAAAGCAGTGTATGTGTGTGTGTAACATAAACAGAGATATGTTAGAATTTTTTGAATTATTTGAAGGGTTATTTTAGATGTGAAACGTTGATATTTTTATGAGATTAAGTCGTTATTATTTTAATTTTATGATATCATTCTTTATAAAAATATTTGTTGTAACAACGTATTTTAAATAAATATATATATATATATATATATATATATATATATATATATATATTAATTTAAAATACAATTAATTAAATAATATATAAATTACATATTTAAATTCTCGCAATCTGCTCGTTCTGCTCTCAGTTAAGTAAATTTAACAGTAGAGTTAAAATTAATATTTCCGTATAATATTCATTTCTAAATTACAATCTTTTAATTTAAAACATATTTTGAATATTTATAAATATTATTATATAATTTTATATTATATAATATAATACAAATATACACGCATAGTATTGTATATAAAATGAAACCGAATTTAATGAATGTTTCTTGTCGTTTTATTTTCGTTCATATTTTTAGATTTAAGATTTTTCAATCGTCGTGTAAAATCTTAAGAATTCATTTATTTTTTTCGAAAATATTTTCATTATCATTTTCCTATTTCTTTTTCATTATAAATTCACGTACACATACAGATTAATCTATATTATTTGTTTCGTTTTTTATATGTTGTTTTTAATCATTTTCAGTCTTTCCAAATAATCGTAAAAATTCTGTAATTTTTTTTCGGTTCGTCTAAATTCTTCTTTGTTTATTTTTCCTTTTTATTATTTTCGATAGTCGAACTTGTATAATTTTCACATATGAAAATATAATATATTAGAACGTGTATTGTTCTTTGTCATTTTCATATTTCAATGACATTTTCCACACATTTTTTTTTCATTTTTATTTCCTAACGTATCTGAGTTCTACTAATAAAGATTCAAAATAGAAAAATGGTTTTATAAATTCAACACATATGTATATCATTTGTACATAATAAAGATAATACATTTTATATACACAAGATGTATATTATTTTTAACAATTTATAATCAATATAAATAAATGTAATGATATAAAATATCGATGGTGATATTATACAACTTGCTTATTTATACTTTAAAAATAGCTTTATTTTTTGTATTATTTGTATTTTAGGAAGGTCTTTCATATGTTAAAATAAAATTTAAAAATGGTAGTAAAAGAAATTATTAGAAAACGTTTTTTTATATTTATAAATGCGATGTTTTCAATTGTTCGCATGTATTTTTTAGGTTGCCAAATTCTATGATATAATAAAATTTTATTGCTTTATAATAGCCATAAAAGTTGATAATAATATAACCTTAAGGAACCAATAGCGATTTATATACATTTTATTATAATTATTTATGTTCGAATGCGAATTTATTTTCGAATATAAAAAATGCTGGAGCCATCGTTCTTTGTCTATTAAAATCTCTGAAAACTAGAGATATCTTGTTTTTTTCACAATTTTCTTCTTATTTAAAAAAAAATCTAACCAATATTGTTTAATACAAGTCGGTGTATTTCAAATAAATATATTTTCATCTATAAAAAGATAAAATTTTATCAAAAATTACTTTCCCCCTTTATAAAAAAATACAATATAATCGATGTTTATTTACGCGTCAAAAATAAAATATCTACTGTTATATACGAGTCGTACGAAACCCCATTACGTCAAAAAAGGGTTAAATAAATAGGGCATTTTTCATCGTGCAGAGTCTGTAGTTTTTTTTTTTTAGAAAAGACGTCTACTTTATTTACGTCGGCCATTTTGTCGGATAAAATCATGGCGTCTTCTTAACTTTACCAAAGTTTCTTTTTCTCTTTTTGCACTCGTCACTTTTTTATATCTTATTTTACGTTCTTTACGCTTTTATATGGGCGTTTCTTTTAACGTTTAACTCTATCGATAATATAACAAAATACGACTTTTCTCTTTTTAACTGCGCTATAATAATTATTATACTGTATAGACAATATATAGAAATTTTAAATTTTATTATAAATTAGATATATAAATTAAATATTTCCACGACGATAATTAGTAATGTAAATAAATACCAGGAATTTTATTGAGGAAAATCATATACATTATTCATTTACAATTGGCATTATTGACAATAATACAACTAATTATTCTTTCAATTTTAATTTATTATCATATTAAAATAATTATTACTTCAGTTATTCATTTAATCATTTCTAAAAAATTAATTTCAAGATTTTTCAGTTTTAACAATGTGATCAAATTTGACCCATAATGATTAAATTTAAACCGAAAAAAATTTTGAATCTGTATAATTTTTTCCTTTCAATTATAATTTTTCATTTTTTTCCTTTTAATACAATTTTTTGATATTCGTGCGAGGTTCACGTCTTATAAATATTTTTTTCAATATAAATCTATAATATAAGGTAATCAAGTAAATAAAACATTACTTTTTATGACATTTTTTTTCCTTTTTTTTGTGATAAATATTAGTCGGCATGTTAACCACAGTTTGGGGTTCGTTCGTCCGTTCTCGTGATATTTTACGTTGAAAACTCTCAAATTGTTCCCATTTCTGGGTTCGAAGCAGAAACCCTAGGGTCACAAAAGCGGTCATTATCGGAAATCAAATGGTTATTAACTTTGATGTAGGGAATCGCGCAAAATGTGTCCGAAAATCGAATGGAATTGTTTATTCGAATCGATCGTAGTATACGAATCGGTTTCGGTTTTGCGCTAGATTAATCCTCGATCCGCGCTGATTGAACCGCTTTAAAAGGTGAAGTTTGACCAAAATGCTAGCTATTTTAGCTAAATTGAAAAACGATAATGAAAAATGCGATTTATTCTGGATTACTATTTTAAATCAATAAAATTTAAATTAAGGTGTTATGATGAATCAATTATTATTGTAATACAATTTTCTTGGTTGTCGAAAATCATTACTTTTTATAATAAGAAAATTTGAATTTTATCAGTGGATTTTCAAATTTACACTAATACTCAATATTTCCAAAGTTTGAATGAAAAAATATGCAAATATTATATTTAATAGACTTCCTAATAATTTATCAACTCTCGCAGATCCTTTTTAAAATATTATAAATCCTCTTTAGGTTCACCCGAACTTTATTGAAAATTACAGATTTGATCGTTTGTATTTTATACTAATTATCATAGTTGTAGAAAATTTTAATTTACTAAGCATTCGCAATTCAGAAATGTTTTAAAAGCAATATGTAACAAACATTAATCATTATTTATGATATATTCGTAAATATATCTGGTTTGTGATGTATTTATAATCGAGAATTTATTTCTGGTCTGTATCAATTTGTTTTTTGTATTATATTATATAACACATTACTCATTCGAGTACAATTACTGTTAATATAGAACATTTGCATATGTCTTTTTCAACACCTACAAGCATTAAATATATAAAGGTCAAAGTTTTGAAAATGTTGTTTAAAATTTTAATTGCTGTTATTTCCATTTCAAGAGACAGATGCGTCTCTTGTGTATTTTATTTTTTTAAGATCCTAGTTTTAAACGAATATTATTTTAAAACTTTAAATTGCTATAAACGCGTTGTGATAATTGCGTGTTTATTTATGTAAATCTTTTTGAAAAACGTGAAAATTTGTAGGGTTTATATTTTTTTATTTTTTACAAATTTAGGTCGGTAATTCTGTTGATTAAATTTACAAATATTATTGTTATTTTTAGAACATTTCACACAATTTTTAATTTAAAAGCGATTAAACTAATTGTTTTTGGACCAAAAAAAATATTTTTACAATTTTCAGTAATTCGAATGTAAGATAATTTTATATAAAATAGCAATTCACATTCATGTGAACAACATTTACGATTGTCACGGTGTTCAAACATAAACGACATTAAGATATTTATATGGTATTTATCTATGAGTAAATTCATAACATTTCAATTTTATAGTAATTATTCAGCATTTTCTTGAAAACCTTGAGTTTACTTTGTAACTAGTTTTTATCGGGTTCTAATATATTATACGATATTAGTAAATACATTACACACGTTTTTTTTTTAATATTCATTGTTACAAATAATAGTTACGTTATGATTGTAATATCACATATATTGGTTGTAAAATACAATAGTTTGTTAAAATTCTAATGTTTTAGTTTTTATGGAATTTTAATTTAAACCGAGGTTATTTTGCATAAAAATAACTAAACGCTTATTTATAAGAAATTGTAATATTGTGAATAAAAATTCGAGAACCTTTTTTGCTATATTGAATTTTTGAGTTTTTCGGTATCAAAATATTTTTATATTGGAAAATATTCAAAATCTTAAAATACGATATTTGAATCAAAATTGTTTCAATGGTCATCGATTTTCATTGAAATAGACGATACGCTTGAATATATATATATATATATATATATATATATATATATATATATATATATATATATATATATATATATTATTTTTAAATATTTAATATTAATAATTTTAAGCGAGTTTTGTATATTTCATATTTATATTGATGACGATTAAACTTTTACATTTCGCTCGGCGTTTTATGTAATTAGAGTTTTCTTTCAATGGGATAAGTTTTGTTCGCACTTTCATCATCCATCATGTCGCATCAGTAAATAAATGGTAACAGCGAAATTATTCCATAGACGATCTCACAGTTCATTTTATCCATCGTTTTTACATTACACACACACCTATACAATTTCGGATCGAATCAATCAAACTTTGCTTTTATGCGTCTCCCGTTTTTGCGGCATACAAACAAAACAAAAGCTTTATAAATAAGAAAAATTTACTAAGCGTATTAACGATCGTTCTATTTATTATTTATACAGGGATCAGCATTTTTCCCGACGGATCAACGAGGGTCAAAGAGGAAATCGGCACTGGAACAGGACAGGCATTGGAAAATTTGGAAAATTTAGACGGTATCACTCTCGGTTTAGGCAGAAGATCTTGGCTCGGTACTCCCGATCAGTATCTTCATCAGCATCGGCGTTTGATCTCGAAACACGATCCAGGACCTCCTAGATTGGTATGTTAATTTTTTTTCTTAATTTTAATTATTTTATTTTACACATGCAGTTTATTTTCCATAATTTAAAAATAGATTAATTTTTTCTTTCAAATTTATTGATTAATATGATCAGAACAGTTGAAAAATTTCAACAAAATAATATTTACTAAAGTCGCGAAAATATTAAGTGCTCTCAAAATATTAAGTAAAATATTTTGACGATGATAAATACAATATTATCAACATATTTATTATTTTTTTAATGTCTAGCCATTTAAAAACAAGGACAAACATCATATTAAATATTTGTAGTTCTGAATAGTAATGTTGATAATTTAATAATTTTTGTATTGATTTATTATTATTAAAAATAATTAATCTATATTTTAGAATTCTTCGTAAAACCGAGTAACTATTAATTTTAGATTTATTTTTATGAAAGGCATTTTTATCAAATTTTGATGAATTTGAACTCGCAACTAGTAAACTTATAATTCAACACAGTTCTCTTCTTTAACGTCGAACGTGTAAAAGCTAAAAAAATTCTTTGTACTAAATCGCATTAGCGTTCTCGTTTTCTATCCCACTTTCATTACCGTCCATATTTTCGAATAAGGAGTCTCTTTTTTTCGACATAAAGCGTTTTTATTAAGCGGAAAAATTTTCGTACCGGTTTTTCTCGAAATTATTTTACATTAAATAAAAAAAAGTTCATTTGCGGCAATACATCTTTATTTTCCTCCCCTTTTCGGTCTCCCGTTTAATGGAACGCGGTTTTTATGCGCGCGCTTCTTGTATACGCAACTTATTGTTCGTTTAGCGGACGTATTTTATTTTATTATATCTTATATATTTTCTTCATTGTTATCTTTTTTAATGCAAAAGAAAGGATATACGCATAAATTTTATGAATATTTGCGCTATTTTTCCGGCTACTTTATTCTCTTGCTCGTAATAGAATTCGGGACATTTTGCAGGAATGTTACGGACGCACATGAGGTCGGATAAACAAATTCGTGCAATTTTCATTTATTACAAAAAAATCTTCTAAAAATATTTTTGACATTTTCCATTTAATCGTGTTTTTTTCTACTCTCTATACTATGAAAAATCATTTAAATAGCCTTACTTAATTTAAAATCAGCATTATTATTAAAAAAAAACTTTTCATTTGTAAAAATAGTGATAAATATACAATATATATATATATATATATATATATATATATATATATATATTATAATTGCAAGAGCTTTTTTATCACACCCAATGTGCATAAATATATAATATTATATGTTGTTTCGTTAAGTTTTTTGTATTTCAAAAAAAAAATCTTTTGCCTTCGAAGCGAATTCTTTCTGTATGCGAAACCGATATCGTTACACGAAAAGACACATATCATATTTAAGTATGTTTATTTTTACGATTATGTCTGTATCACATGAAATCATGAAAAATGATGATATAAAGTGTTCTTGTATCCCTCTGTGTCAATGTTGTATATTATATCGATTTTTCTCGGAGAATGTTGAATATTATCGTAGTCGACCGTAATGCCTCCTCTGACGATCCCTGGAAAATAAATAAAGCATATTTTAGACATTTTTTATTTTATTTTTTTCTGTGAATTCAGCCATAATTATGTAAAATTATTATCAGCGATATTTTTTTTATTTATACGCAAGAAAATATTTAGAAGCGAAATGATCCATGGTAAAAAGATGAAAAATGTCCACAGATTGCTAATGCTCATTGAATTTTTATTCTATAAAAATTTATTTGTTTGGTTTTTTCTCCCTTACTGATTATATCACTAATTCATGATATTAATTTTATTTTTAATTTAAATTATTTATTTTAAACTTTAAAACGCGGTGATTTAGTGAAACAAATCCTCTCAAAAAATAGATTTGATAAACATTTTTTTAATTTCAATAGTGTAAACACATTTTAAGAAAAGCTGTTTCACACCTTATGGTATAAAAAATATTATAATATTAATTTCTAAATCGGTAACTCAATATCATTAAGAAATTACTATTGGTTATTAAATTATAAATTACTTGATCTACTTAAAATTTTGCAAATTTCTATATTACTACTTAACGCTTATTTTTTTTTTACGGTCAGCAGTTATCGAAATAAGTGCGCGATAAATATTTAATGCAAGAAATCCTATAATTCAATTTTCATTTAGTTATTTGCGCTGATTGACTATTAGTTATGCCCGAGTTTCACTCGTAAAATAACGTTAAAACAATAGTAAATATGTCATTTACAAATCTTACCTTCGGTTATAGCTGTTACGGAATACGCTTCTTTTTTTAAAATCAGAGTTTCATTTATTGCTATGGCAGAAACTAATGGATCTGCCATCACCCACATTCCTCCATCCGGATAATTTTCGAGATGTTCAATTTTATTTAAAAACAACATTTCTATTGATTCTAAATCCCCTAGAACTTCTTTTCGCCATTCCTGTAAAATTTGTAATTTATATATTATTTTTATTAACACAAAGTAATTGTTTATAATTTCAAATAATTCTCATACATATTTTAGTTGGTTAAATAGATTATTTTCGATGTTTTTCCTGTTGGTACGCATTATATATTTTTATCGAGTTATTTGTGATATATATTTTATAAAATCAAAATAAAGAAAAAAATATATATTTAAATATTCTAAAAGAAAACATTTTATTGTTATATTTTCTATTATAATATTGAATATTAATCATTTGAATATATGTATTTATGTAAAAAAAATACATATATAGTATAATATAACTTAGTCATTATCGCAGTCGTGGTTCTCGATCTTCCTATTTGCGGTTTCACGACAGTACGCATATAAATTTACAAAACATGTCCTACGTATCGCCATTTGTAAAATCCAAGTACTTAAAATTTAATTTGAATACTTCGCTTCGCATTTTTCACGATAATTGTGAAAATTTCAATTTCCGAAACGTTACCGATAACGTTGAGTTAATCGCTAACCGACACGGCTTTTTAATAAATATTTTTTTTTACATACTAAATACAATGTCGATTATATTATTTTAGTTTTTATTTTGTGTATATACAATTAGATGATCTAAACTTATAATCTTATAAGCACATCATTTAACGAATTTTATATAGTTTTCAATAATTTAAAGTCGTACCATAGTAATTTCAGTAGATAGCACAGTTTCCCAAGGTAGCATCATAATCGAATTCTCCCTGTATTCCGTATCGTTGAAAATGATATAATTTGCTTCGGGATCCATATAGAAATTAAATTCAACTCCCGGTACAACGTTGCCTCTACCTTGAATATCATATAATTTTATTTATATTAAAAAAATATTCATCTCATTCAGCTAAAAAGAATATTCAAAAATATGATATAAAATATTTTTTATATCATATTTTTGAATTTTATTTCTCAAAAGATTGAATATATTATATTTGTGTGTGTGTGAAGGCTTAATTTTATGGTAAATAAATCAATGTTTTTATAAGTTTTTCCCTGAAATTGAATCATTAGTTTTATTTTATGTGTTTATAATTGATGCATATTATTATACAATAATATAAAATTAAATTGGACAAAAATCGAAAAATACCTTTCACGCTGCCGCCGAGTATGATCAGTTTTTTCAATTTCTTCAAAAATTGATCATCCAGACGTGATGCAAGCGCTATGTTGGTTAATGGTCCGAGTGCTAATAATGTGATTTCACCTGAAAAGAAATTATTTTCACTTATTAATTGACCATTAAGTAAATTAAATTTATGAAATTCGTTTACGATATACTAAGATGTGCGAAACAACAAAAAACAATTTAATTATAAATAGCATATCATAAATATATCCTTAATTTAAATTGCAATAATTACCTTTTTACTATATTAGAAATATCATATGGTAAAATATTTCACTATATTCATTAGTTTATTTGATACGATAATTCAAATTGAATACTTTTTCATATTCACCTGGATTTTCATCGACTAATCGAATTAGTGCATTCACAGCATGTTCCAATTGTGCTAAATCAGGACTCGGTGGATTTGGATAAGGAACATTTCCCATTCCGTCCTCACCAAAGTAAGGATCGTAGGGTGGAGTTTTTAATATCGGACATTCGGCACCTCTATATACAGGAATCTGTAAAATTTTCGATCTTCAGTTATATTATTATCATCATTATCATCTGAAATATTATAATAATATACTTACGTCCATCCTGTTGACTTCTTGGAGCACTTTTAACGCGTTCACGACGACTTTTTCGACTTGAACATTTCCTGTAACACAGGTCACCGCCAGTAATTCTGGACCATCTCTAAAAAATTCATTTTTTATCATTTCTTTTCAACTTTACTGTGTACAGATTTTAGCAAACACGACATTGAAAAAAAGATAGAAAATATAACATAGACTTGATATATCGAAACGGTCGCGGTTTGAGATTCACTGATTTACTCTAATTACGTACGGTTATTTACACGTATGCTGCGAATAATTAACATAAGCGACGTTTGAAACTTTAAAAAAAAAACGTTCGCCTTCGACCATTAACCGTCATTGTTTTTCGATCGAAAATGAAAAATGACAGTTTTTCACGAGAACGCTCTGTTTCGAGGGGAAAAACGATTTTGAAAAAAAAATAAAATAAAAATACGTTCGAAATATTATAATTCTGCATGTTGCATGTTTTTCGTCCGTTCAGAAGTACAAACGCGACGTTTATTCAGCCATTTTTTTATGTGTTGCATGAATAATTGCTTTTTTTTCTTTTCGGATTTTACCGTTTCGTTTTCAAATTTTTGTACTTTTAAAAATTATAAATACATATATATAATTGTTTTTATAATCTTTCATATATGATATTCTTTTACTTGTATTTGCGTAAAAATATTTGACTATGACGAAATATCTATTTATTCAAAATATGTATATTCGTTGAGTTCTTTCATGAATATTGAAATTTACCTTTTACATTCATTCATTGTATTTTAAGTAAATTAACAAATTTCTATCTTATTCTATTCGTTTTTTTCATATTATGAAATTAATAAATCAATTTTTAGAGGTTTTCAGCTCGTAAAATATTATATAGAAGTTTTATACAAATAATTGAGATTAATCCTATGATCAGCTTTTTATAATTAAATAATATGTCATAACATTAGTTAATTTTTTATATTCTTATTTTGAATATTTTTTATCATATATGAATTTACATCTTTCACACATAAATTATAATAAAATATTTAAACTTACGTTCTGTTTTCCAATTTGGCGTATTTTTCCGCTCTAAGGAGATAAAATAAGGCGATTGCATCGTCTGATCCGATGTCCGTATCCACAATTATCTTCATTTTTGAATGTTTAAAAAAATCTCTATAATCAAATTCAAAAAGAAATATTAAAAAAAATATTGAAAAAATATATATAGTTTATATTGCAGCTATACATATTTTTTTTAAATGAATTTGAAATTCAATAAATTATACTTTGATTTGAATAAGCTTCCTATTTACCATGATAAAATCTGAATATATAACCGTATTAAAATTTAACTGTGTAAATTTCAAATTAACATTCCATTTTTATCGTATCAGTAATTTTTATAATTCGTATTGTAAACTGATATTTATTTTAATTACATCATTATCTACACTAATGTTAAACATGTGTAATTATTATATATATAAACAGTATTATATACAATTTTGAGTATTAATGTCAAAGTTCATTTTTTTGAACGCATTTTACAAATATAGTTCGTATTTTAATATATTTATATATTCAATTTATTGTATCAGTTATTTGAATAAAAATACACACTGTTTAATCAACATATTGAATTTTGAATAATTCAAAAGTGTCTTGAATTTTTATATACCTAATGTTTTTCATAAAGCCCTGCATATGCAACAGTTTGAAAGTTTATTGTTGAATTTGAACGTTTATTATTGTATGGTAGAATTATAATTTTTTAAGATATTTTGGTTTTTAATTTAAAAATAAAAAGTTATTTGTTTTTATTATTATATTGCTATTGTATTCTTAGAAAATTTGTTTATTTTTCAGATTCAATATAAAACTTTCACAAAATTTACGATTTTTAAATGAATGATAAATTGTTTTAAAATGAATTTATTTTTTTAACAATTATATAAACAAAAATAAGACAAAACAATAAGAATTTTCAACTCAAATTGTTTTCAAAGATTCGTTTTATTTCAGATGATTCCAGATATAAACATTAACAATAGCTTATTTAAAATTAAAACAAAACATGTTTTATCTATAAATCTAGCTGAAGTTTCTCTTGAAAATGACTCATATTTTTATTGTACATAATTTTGAGATGATATTCACGATAAATAAGTCGCACATGAATCTAGATATAAATTTGTATGTTTATTATTGTTATCAAAACTAGTGAGATGTGAAAATCTTTTATTATATAGGCTACCTTAACAAATTAAATTGACATCTTTTAAAATGAATATTTTGATCTCGCAAAACCTCGATTGTCATTTGAAAATACGTTTAATATAACTTTATAAAACGGATGTTATTAGAACGATTGAATTTTAATTTTATTACTCTTTTGGTCAAATTGAAGTTGTGCTAAAAATGATAATATTTTATTTTATCAAGATTCATCACAAATTTAACACATTTTTAAAATGACAGCTGTTTCGTAATAATATTGAATTAAAAATTTTTCAAACTCTAATTCTAAGTTATGTGTTAATTGAACTGAAGTTTAAATAAATCATCATTTTCGTTTATCGACTATCTCGAAGTGAAATGATTCATTATATAAACTATTAGTATTTTATATATCAGCGTTAATTTTAAATTACCTTAAGTTTGATCTAAACTATCGTCGGACAACTAACGTCTTCTCTAGTTGACCGCCTCGAAATGAGAAAATATTACACCCACGACCCCATATATCACAACACGGACGATAAACATCATTATGTAATATAATTACACACACACACTTATTATTATTTATATATATATATAAATAATAATTTATTATATATATATATATATATATATATATATATATATATATATATAAATAATAAATATACTCACACTTTTTGGGTCAGCACAATTGTTATTGTGCTCAAAACTAACACTACGACGGACAGTGCGAACCAGCACTGTCTGGACGTCATCTTCTTCGTTCTCAAATAGTACTTTTCGAAGATGTTCCTCGGCTGTCTGACTTCGGGATTTGCGTACATGAATAATCGACGTTTCTATTTTTATACGCGCTATTTCTTTTTACGATCGATAACGATTAAATTTTATCGTTTTAATTATAGTTTAACGCGCGCGTTTGTTTCTTTGCCACATTGTATTATTATTATTATTAATAATAATAATAAAAAAAATATACGAGAACAGATTACGGAATTGATAATTCTTATTATTTGTTTTTTTTTTACTAGTTCGTTAATCGATTATAGTTTTTATTTATTTTTTAAAGCATGTTATCTATATACTGTTTGAAATTTTAAAATTGCGACGAGCGTTTTGTATTTCGCAACGTCTTTGCGGACCGAGCAATCGACTATTAATACAAAACTATTCTTTTTAACCGACCGTGTTTTTGGTCTTTTTTTTTAATGAGTGAGATGTCGCGAACCATTTTATTTTTGTATTCGTTTCAGTCAGTGTTTCTGTAAATTTTGCTATTTTTATATTAAATCGTTCGATTTTGGAGTCTCGATAATTTTTTTTTCTTGACACTTTTTACGGTAAAACAGTTATTTTAATATATATTTAATTTTAATGAAATCAATGTAAAATAATTTAATTTAATTAATATCATTATAAATAAATATTAAATATATTTTCCTATATTTTTCAAACAAGGAAAAAATATATAAAAATTATATCAATTAAAAAAATATAAATTAAATAAATTTATAAAGAACTACAGCGTCATTAATATTTATTTTATATATTTCCTGTATAACCAACTATTTATTTTTTGCACAAAGGATAATTAATTAAGGTCATTGAAACACCATAATACATCGATGAAGTACTACCGGAATTTTAAGATATAATGTTCCGTTTTATATTTAATATTTTAATAATAGTTATAATATTAAATATATACTAGAGATAATCTTTTTTTTAACACATCCGTTTTTCCTCCAAATTTGTTCAATTAATGCGAATCGGATTTATTTTTTGATAAAAATAAAATAATTAAAAATTATAATATCAAAAAATACAGTTAAAAATACTAAATATAACTTAATTATATTAACTCAATGATAACACATTTTGTCTTGTAAACAAACGATCATTATTTTGTAACAGATTTAATATTTTTATAAAAATAATATACAATTGTCTTAAATTTTGTATATTCAAATTTAAATAAAATTGAGAATATATAAACTGCGAAGACTTTCGACTCGAGTTCTTTACTTTCGTACATTTGAATGTCGAGTCGCCATATTTAACTGTACAGGTTCAATTCTCGTTTTCTTTTTTTTTGACAAATACGTCACTGACGTCATACGTCACACGGTAAATTCGTTTCACATAGATAATTTACATAGAGACATAAACCGGAACCAAGCGTTTTTCATAAATGAACCAGCGAACGTTACAAAAAACTCATTGTTTCCGACAATTCTTCGTAAATAATCGTGTTATTGTTTAGCATCTCTTTTTATATTTAAGTATTTCTATTTATTATCATCGTTTTCGTCATCTTCTTAGACGTCGTCATAATCGTCTTCCTATATCGCTTATGGTTTATTAGAATTTCTAATATTAATAATATAAAATATACGTAACAGTTTAATATTAATCATCAGTCATAAAGATACATTCCTTCAGCTTTTATAGAAATGCCTTTTGAAGGAACTGGTGCTTTGAAGGGGTACAAAAGTTGTTCCAGAGACTGATGATTATGTTTAAAAAATATTGTGCATATAAATAATGCAGCCATGTAAAATTTATGAATGTTAAAAAATGTGAATATCTAATTTTCTGAATTCTATTCGTGTATCAGATTATACTGACAATATATATTAATGATAAATAACAATAACAAGACAACATAATCTGTTTTTGATATTCATCTATGAATATTCTCAAGTTAATCTGAAAGTCAATATAACCATTGGTAACAACTAAAATTACAACCGCTTTCAGTAAATTAGAGGCAACTAAGTAATTGAGTGCACAAAGGGCGACAGAAGCAAATGTACTAAATTACCGACTTAATCCGTTTCTGGTTCGGATGACCGGGATAATTGGTTATTTGAAGCGCATTTATTGTGTCGGACGGCTCAATCCCACGGGATGAAAATTACGATTGATAAAGTTTATCGTGGTTATTTGATACTAAATATCTTTTCGATGGACGAATTAAACGTTGAAAATATTTTAAAAATTAATTTTGACCATTTTTATATTGATAAGGTTCGCTTAAAATATACGTTCGTTTTTTTTTGTTTTATTCTTTCCATATATTAAAAAATAATAAACTTATAAATATTATTTGACGTGTTTTCTATTCACGTGAACATGAAAGGCAACTCTGAAAACACAATCTCGATTTTCATACATATATCTTTATTGTTTTCTTTTGATATCGCTGTCCACACGTTTGATTGTATTAGGCGGTTCAAATATTTATTCTTTGTTGTTTGCACGTTTACGCCTTTATCCATTTTTTTTATATAAAATACATACACGAAACTGTGTTTTATAAAACTGTATATCGATATCCAAAATGTTGACCTTTATTATATATGAAAGATTTAAAATACTTTTTTTATAGAATATCTATACTATATACTTTTTATACGTAGCTATTTACTGCTTTACTCAAAAAACATACTCAGAAGGAGTGAATATTTATCATATTACAATTTTTATTTTTTATACAAATGTTTGATATTCTCTAGTGAACAAAAGTGGTCTTAAATATTCGGTTCGCAAACTAAATTAATTAAGACGTAACGTTTTAATATATTGATAATTATTTATGAAATTGTTTTTGCGGTTTATATTTTATTTGAGATTTTATTCACAATAATATGTTAATCAGAATATCCTGTTAAGTATATATTTATTTTATGAATACTTTTTTTTTAAGAATTATAAATTTTATAACTTCATGTAAATATTTTTATGAGGTATATTGTTGTATTAATCTAGTAATGATTGTATTTAAAACGGAAAAGTGATAACTATCTCGTTTTTCTTTAAACATAAAAAACGATGAATAAATAATGTATTTATTGTTATTTGTTATACAATTATTGCTCTAAATAATGTAATCAGATAAATATTTTTTAAATTTTAGATTATTACGATTCTAACGAAATATCTAATTGAAATTAAAAATTAAATGTAATTTATTTTTTACATTATTTTTGTAATACGAAGAAAAGTGTATTTCATCATTTTATTTTTACAAGTAATATACTTTTGTTGCAAATAAACCTAAACGCTACTAAAATTAATACAGTAGGTTTTTTATTACGTTGATTTTTAGTATCAAAAAAAAAGTGTTCATTCAAAAAAATTATTGGTTCGTTATTAAAAAGAAATCGAAATTTTCTTTTAAAATACGACCTTTTGTAAAAATTGCCTATAAAAAATAAATCATGCTCAAAAACGGAACGTATGTTACCGATTGATTTATTCAAATAAAACGAGAAACCCCTAAATATTTTTTTTACATAATCAAATACGATATTAAAACTATATATTATATTTTGTTAGAAAGTCTCAAAATTGAATATCATAAATATAATATGAATGTGAATGATTTTCATATTATATATATATATATATATATATATATATATATATATATATATATATTAATTTAAAATATGTAATATTTTTCAAAACAATATATCGTATTATTAATCTTTTTTTTTATTTTTATTTTAAGTTTATAATATATAATAAACCTTTATTTTTATGTTGATTTTTATGCTGTTTTCAGATAAAATTGGGCGAGGGCATCGAACTTTTGGAAGATCAGGTGCGTTCTGTGAAATGGGCCGATTACAGGAAACTGACCAGAAGTTTGGCTGCGTTATTGTTTAGTCCGGCTGAATTGGCTACGTGTTCTGTGACCGGACAACGTTGGAGCAGGGCCGGATTAGAGGAAAGACCCACAAAACCGCCGTTAGATCGACACAAAGTGCAAGCTATTATATGTTAGTATATAGTAGTACATATTTAATTTTTTTTCCATATGAATATATATTTTTTTATATTTTTAAAAATTATTATTCAGACTTAATATTTTTAATATATAGACCTTAGAAAAAAAGCGATCTTTTAAAGTAGAACAACGTATGAAATCGTTTTGAATGGTTTAGATATAGGATTAGCAACTCGATCTTGTAAAAAAAAATCACAGTTATGATTTGTCTCGGTAAAAAGGTATCGTTTTTTGAACGACATATTACACCATTACATTGATTTATCTTATTTTTATATAAATATATAAAAATTGAATAAGCCCATAAAATTTTGTAAAATTAAAAAAATATATATTTATTCATAATTATTTCTTTTTTATGTCTGTATATTCTATAATTTTGACGATCGTGTTTATTTAGTTATGTATAATCCCAAATCTTTGAACGTTCGACTTTTTATTGAAAAATTTAATATATTTTAGTAGTTTAATAGGAAATTTCATCAATTCTACAGCAAAAATGCATTTATGTTTTTTTCTTTCTTTTCCTTTTTTTTTTTTTGATTTATTTTCCCTCCTTTTTATCGGTGGTCATCAATCAAATTTTCGGTATCATCGTTCGCAACTTTCGAAACGTTTTCAGTTATAATATTGTCCCTTGCCGTTTTCGTGACTTTATTTTCACGTCGTTTTTTTTCTCTCCATTTTATCCTTGCCGCGTTATCCTTTTTTCGCCTCCATATTATCCATTATTGGTTGTCAGAATATCAGGATATATTTTTTCATTAGTTTTCCGTCTTGGACCTTTATTTATGAGGGATTGTTTGCCGCGAGCTTTACCAAAAACGAGCTTCATCCATGAAATATTACATTTATAATATATTAATATATATATATATATATATATATATATATATATATATATATATATATATATATATATATATATATATAAATATACGACGGGTTAAGAGTATAAAGGGTCTATATGAAATTTTTGAGTTGAAAAGTATATATAAGGGTGCGTTGTTGAAATACGTGAAAATTTTGTGACACAAGAATTTTATAGAAAATGCTCTGTTTTCTACGCTTTTTAGTGTGAATTTCTTTGAATATTTAAGTAGTGAATACTGTGTTTATTTTTTTCGTAATTTTTGGTCCAAATATTAGAATGTTATTTTAATTTTAGTTAATGAATTCTATTTTTAAATAAATATATTCATAAGAGATAAATATTTAAAAAAAAATATCTATAATACGATTCACCTTTATTATATTATTTTGCATACAATCTGAAAATATCCTATCCAATATAGATTTTCAGCATTGCTCAATGCATTTGATACCTTTTAGTTTGTGTTAATGACAGCTCGTTATATTTTACTTCCAGTTTGTTTTTCGCATAAGTTCATCATAGTATTTAATTTGATTTGACCTAATATTCATTATATTTTATTAAATAAATATATATTTTATGTTTATTTTAGCTTATGTGAGTCATCAATTTCCTTTAGTCGAAGTAAGTCGCATCAAACAAGTATTGGCTTACAAATGTAAAGAAAATTGTACTGCGCTTAGGATGAAAAGTGTCAGGTAAAAATAAACGATTATTATTTCATTATATTATCTATATTATGTATAAATAATATTTAACATTGTAATTATTACTAAAATAAAAATTCGTAAATATGTTAAATAATGAATGCGAAATAATAAGCTTTTTTACCGTTAAATTTTACATACAATTTATCTTTTTAATATTATTACATCGTAAAAATGTATAAAAGGCCAATATTGAAAATAATGAGGTAATTTAAGCACGAAACATCA
The DNA here is from genome assembly GCA_024500535.1 of Leptonema lineaticorne. Classification (NCBI taxonomy): domain Eukaryota; kingdom Metazoa; phylum Arthropoda; class Insecta; order Trichoptera; family Hydropsychidae; genus Leptonema; species Leptonema lineaticorne. The sequence goes on from JANIJI010000021.1 coordinate 2,626,485, forward strand.
GTTCAATTAATTTATCAATTTGCTCTCTGTCAAGGAAAATGTTTCAGTAAATTAAATTCCTTAAAGTATTTCCACTGTATTTGTGTACCTGAAATCGACATGTCGTTAATTTTCTAATTTGTTTTTTGAATATTCAGTGTCGAAATACTAAGTGAAATTTCGCTAATCGATTCCGTAATATACATATATATATTGATATATATATATATATATATATATATATATATATATATATATATATATATATATATATATATATTTAGTGATATATTTAGTGATATAATAATATAATATATTCCAAGGAGCAACTTTGTAAATTGATAATGTTTTTGTGTTTTAAATATCAAAAGATTTCGAATTTGTCCCGAAGGCAATCATAATAAAAAGCTTAATCTTTTGATCTTTGTAGTAATATTTCATTAATTCATTTCTATTTTTAATTTTTTCATGTATATAATATGTTAAAAATAATTTTATATTATATTGAAAGAGTTCTATTTTTTTTAACTTTATATAAATTTATCGTTTTATTTTATTATTATAATATTTTTTTTATAAAATACAAATCAATTATTTTTTATATATGACAGTATGAAAATAATCGATAACAGGATGAAAAATAATTTCGATTATAACTATTTTCAATTACCAATTCGATATTAAATTTATTTACATCAGATTTTTATGATATCGTTCGTTAGAAGAAATGCGATACTATATCAATCAATATTGAAACATCACTCCTTTAATATCATAATATTCGTGTATTTATTTTTACAATTACAAATCTTATTAATCACAAGACATGTATGAAAAATATTTGCAATTTTATTTATTTAAATAGGAAATACAATTTTATCAAGTTGTAAAATTATGCAACAGTGAAGCTTTTATGTTGCAAATACAATTCAGCGGCGGGTGTAAGCTTTGCATAGAACTGCACATATGCAAAGTAAGTGCCATTATATACAAAACGGTCTTATGTCATTATGCATATTTATCTGCTCATACGGAAAATGTTGAAATTTCTAGTTTATGAGTTTACGTTGCATTAATGCGACACGAATACCTCGTACAGCACGATAAATATATTATTTATTAAAGCGCTTCTCGTTAATAATACGAGGTGCACTAAAGTGGAAATTGTGTTGTGCTTTTCCTTTTTTTTTTTGAGGTTTGTCAACCGGAATGAATCTCTTGTGTGGTACTTGACAGTTAATTATCTCACGTGTTTTAGTGGAAATATATTATTTTTTAAATTTAGTTTTATACTGATGTTCTATATAAAAAAATATATATATATAAATATATATATATATATATATATATATATATATATATATATATATATATATTTTAATAGATTATGACGAGATATACAAGGTTTAATAAATATACCTTTTAGTTAGGAGAGAGAAAGCCTTTTATAATCACGTCGTTTTCACAGTTTTAAACGTGCGTTTAAAATGCAATTTTCACCCGGTTTATCCGCGCGTTTCACGACTTTTCCTCTTCTCATTTTCTTCTCATCTCTTTTCATTTATTCCCGAAGTCTAGCCGAAAGAGAAAATTCTCCGTCCGAGTGTATAGCGGAAAATTGCAATGAAAACACCGTGAAAATGACATAAAAACGTACAACACCGACGCCTTTTTAATCTCAAAATCTCGACGTCTCTGAGTTTTTTAAATCCCTCTTTTTTTCCCCTTTGTTTCTTTACTGGAGTTGAACGCGTTTTCTCAGGTTTTCTTTAATGTTTTTAAATTTTTATGAATATTTTTACTTATTCGACGCTTTTCTTTTCATAATTTTTAATTTTGACTTATAATGACTATTCGTTTTGACGCATTTGAGATTGCGTTTTCTATTATAAGAATTACATTAATTATTTTTTATTTCAATAAATAATAATACTTTATTCATTCTATATAATTATAATTTCATATATAAAATCATTATTATTATTATTAAACATTTCGCTTACCTTTGATATTTTAAATTCTATTTTATGAAAAAGTTAGTAAATTAAAAAATATTTTTACTTTTTGTAAAATTTAAATATTAAAAGATATTTTTGTATGTTTTATTTAAATATATTTGAAAATTCTGACATGTTAATTACGCTAGCATATTAAAAACTTATACATAAATCTATTTTTTTAAGTATCGAATAATCCGTATTTGTATTTTGGATACTTATTTATATTGTTATACTTCTTATTTTATAATAAACAGTATAAATTAAATTATTAACAAAAAATATAAATTACAATTTTATTAATATATAACAATTGTTGAATTATCATTATATCAGTATTTTTATATATTATTTTATTATTTTTTGATAAAAGTCAAACGAAGTCACAAATTTAAACGCACACCCCTTACGCGCCTTTGAAGTCTGTTTGTTATTTAAACCGAAAATTACGTATTTTCCTCGAGGTTTCGTCGGAAAATGTTACATTAATTTCATTAGCTTTTGCGCTTTAGTGCTCAGTTGTTTTTTTTTATAATATTAATATTGCTTTGATACTTTATATGCGAATTGTGTGATTCATATTTGCATATATTAATGTTGATATATATAAAAATATTACGAACGGGGATGAATTATGGAAGAACTATTAAATATAATAAAATGACCGTTTTATAATTGAAAAATATATTTATTTTCATTTATAAAAACATATATATATATATGATGTAATTAATATATTGTTATTGTTTCATATATAGATCGAGATTACAAACGCCGTAAAATTTTTAGAGGAATTTATCTGTCAATCTTCATCCACTTGAAACAACAACACACTTTTCAGGTATAAATATTTATTTTATTATCTTAAATTTCGTATGATTAATTTATATATATTGATTTTATAAATTTAAAATTTTTATAGCGAACTTGACGTACAAATAACGCTAAATAATAAAAGTTAATTTGCTTCAAATAAAATAAATATTATTCTTTAAATTGTTGTTTTTAATAATTTAATATATATATATATATATATATATATATATATATATATATATATATATATATATATATATATATATATATATATTATTGTTTATATTAATATTTTTGATTTTTATTTTTCTCAGTTTATATTCATCTTTTTCCCGACAATATTCATCATTGGAAGAGAATATGGCATCAAAATCGATATTAGAAACAATTCCGATTTCGTTTGCAATAATTATCATGAAAGTAAAAAAAAAAACAAACAAATTTTAACATATCTTAATTTTATTGAATGTATTTGATATTTACATATATTTATGAGTAAATTATGTGAAATTGTATCATATCCACCTATCATATCAAACTTTATTATTTTTAAAATGTTATATATTTATTAAGTATATTGAAACAATTTAACTATATTTTATATATAAATAATATTTACAATGCAATTTGGAATTCTCTGATCTGTAACTCAATGATGAATCGTATTTTTATTGTAGAAAAATAAAATAAATTATGACCCTTTCAACGTCGCGCACTTCAAAAATATCCCTTTTGCAATTAAAAATATTTATCATTGTGTATCAATAATTACTTATTATCTAAAAATATTCATGCAGCTTAAATCCGATATTTTTGTTATCAAACGTTAGTTTGAAACACTGATATAAATAAATATTTCGTATAAATTAAAATCTAAATCACGGAAATATTTCGTTTTGAAAATACGAAATCAGAGTAAATAATCATTTTTATCTATTGTAGTAAATATTTATTAATTATAAACTTTTAATTTAGATCAATCAAAAGTGGACATCCTATATGTGAAATGAACCAAATATTTATTGTATATTTTGTATACAATATATTTAAATAAAAAACTTTGAAAATAAAAGTTTTTTTTGAAGTTTGATACATAAAAGAAATAAATTTTGATCTCAGAAATTTTTCATTATCGATTTATTTATTTAATAATTAGAATTAATACATTATTATATTGTATATTGTTAGAAAATGTATCAACATTATTGCATTATTCAATTTTAATCAACATCAAGCTTATTTTATTATGTTAAAAAAATAACACCATTTGGTTCATCGAATTTTATCAAGTCCACATTTTATTGTGTAATTTTAATGCATGGAAAGGGTTAAACGTTTAAACTGAAATACGGTTTAAATACGATATTTTTGTGTTGAGAGAAGATGATATTTTTATGCGCAGATTATTTATTGTATTTTTCTTTAGAAAATTATGAAAATACAAAATGCGTAACGTTTAAATATAACCGGGACAAAGGTTTTCAAATAGTGTTTCGTAGTTAAATCGAGCATAAAAAAATGTTATAAAATAGAAAAAAAATCATAAATGGTCATTAAGATTTTTGAAATATGCGATAAAAATATCTTTAAAAATCTAAGGAATTTTCCATTTATAACTATTTTTCTTTATAAGAACTGAAATTTGAAAACCGTCGAACCGGACTATGAATCAGGGATGATGAACGTGTTTTTAATATTGCGCATTAAAAACTTGTTAAAGTTTACTCTTCGGGGAATAAGAGTAAAAATTAAACAAAGCCCGTAGACCAATAAAGCCATTAAAAATACAGAAAATGCCTTATGGCTACAAATTATTCATCCCCGTTATAAAAGTATACTATATATTACGTTATATTAAATATATACATTTGCATATTAACCCTTTCGTATATGATGTATCATTTTTAAAATATGATAATTTTTAATTTAAATTTTCAAGTTTAAAATAAAATATACAAAGAAGGGTATAATAATTCTATTAGTAAAATATAAAATTTTTGATCATTTTGATTATATATTTTTATTAATTAAAACTATTGCCGTTTTATATTAAAAAAAAATTAAATACTACAATTATTTTCTATCCATTAAAATATATTATAGATTTATTTTCATTATAACGATTTAATAATTAATATAACATCATATATTTTTAACATATTATGATTAGTGTTCTTATATTATTATGACAGATGTATTTGGATAATTCAAAAAATTATAATACAATTTTTTTCTACATTATTTTTATTGTTTTATAGTATTATATTATAATTTTATCTAGCAGAAAAATATCAATAGAATTTTATCATTGTTTTGAAATAATATTTATATTATTTCAAATTATATATATATATATTTATAATAAAGATAAAAAAAATATTTATACGATATATATATGTATAATTAATATTACTAGCGGATTATATACTTAAAAAAATCAAAGATACTTATTTATATTATTGTTATTATTATTATTATTATTATTATACACTTAGATAATAGATATGAAAACAGGTCTCAGGCAGAAATGTGCCAAAATGTGCAATATGCATCGAATATATTGTGCAATTACCATTATTTATAGTATTATTATTTTATATTAAATCATAATATTATTAATATTATATTTAATACGCGCAGCCATTCACATAATTATTTTGAAGGAGGAAAAACGTAATTAGCAAAATACATTTTAATAATTATCTGTCTTCCTTCGTCGAGTCGTCCATTTTTTTTATTATTATTATTTTATTTTAATTAACTTATCGATATATTTATACGGCGTATAAATGATTGATTTTTCGTAAAATTATCTTTTATCAATTTTGTTGTTTTTTTTTTATATTTCGTTGAAATTGCACGTTGTTGTTTATTGGACATTTTTTTTCGGTTATTATTCGCTTGCATAACGCGGCTATAAAACGGGTTGATTATTGAAAATAATAATTTCTATCATATCCGATACATTATTAATATTTTTATTTAGTCTTCGGTTCAAATCATAGTTAACCCTTAAATACATAACTTTTTCTAATAATATATATATATATATATATATATATATATATATATATATATATATATATATATATATATATATATATATATATTATTAAAAATTATTATAAAAACCTGCGATAAAGTCTCATTAAGTGATTAATATTTTTTTAATTTTTAGTCGTGTTCAAGTTGAATTTCAATGTTGTGTATTAAAAATTAACTCTTCAGTATTATTATATAATATTATAGTATCTCGATCATAAGACTATATATTTAATAATATCAGTTTAACATATACATAGTACATAATAATAATGATTAGATTTTTTTTTACTTGAAATCTTCCATATTCTTTAATCAATACGTCTTTTGAATATAATTGAAGTAATTAAATATTTGAACAATATCATTTGCAAACCGTTTAAATAGTTAAAAAATAAACTATTTTCATAAACAACCCGTTTTTTCGTGCCACATCATATATTATTATATTAGTCAAATTTATATAGATTAATCGGTGACTGTATATTTCTCTTATAAATATTATGTATTTGTTAAATATATATATTATTTTATAAAATTGTTATTGTAGAACGTTATTTCAATTATATAAAACATATCTTGTACTCAATTATGTGGACAAAATTGAACCAATGTATGCCAAAACCATGCTCATATCTCATATGTGATATTTTGTTTCAATAATTATGTATATTATTATTATTATTTTGCATCCTTATAATAATGTTAGATATTAGAAATATATATATATATATATATATATATATATATATATATATATATATATATATATATATATATATATATATATATATATATATATATATATATATATATATATATATATATATATATATAATTTTAAAATTTACGATTAACAACTTATTAATAATTTGACTGTGTTTTATTAGACTCGTCGCTCACGCGCTTGAAACGAAACGAAACGAATCGAATCGCAATTAAACTTTAGATTAATCGTTATTCTTTCTGACGAATAGAAATAACTTGAACACGTATATATATATTTATATATATATATATATATATATATATATATATATATATATATATATATATATATATATACACACATATTTATGGGGGAGTGAAAAACGTGTGGCACGCGTGCCAAATGCTATTCCATTTCGTCGATATGTTAATTCGATGAAATCGCGGCCAAAAGTTATCCAATTATGGAAAAAATTCGCCATCGCTGTTTTTTTTAAATATATAAATATAAAATCAGTGTTTCTCAATTACGTTTCGTTTCGTTTCACGTTTCAACGATTCGTATTATATAGATATATTTTTTAATATGTAATAATTATATTTGTTTTTATCTAATAATGATTTACTATATATAATATATGCGAAATTAAAAAGTTATTACATAATAAATATTGTATCGGCATAATAAATATAGTTTACATTTTGTACTTAATTTGTTATAATTTTTCGATTTATTTTAAAATTATCTTTTTTTTAATATTTTAATATAATAAAATTGTATTTGATTTAATGTTCTATCTTCTTTTGTGAGTAACGAGTCTTATATTATGTTCGGAATCTTAAAAAATTGAAATTTATCTGAAAATTCTAATATACTACGATTTTTATAATGCAGAAGATTTAAATTTTTCATATATGAAAATCACTTTTCTATACGTTGAAAAAAGAAAACAGTACATAATATAAAAACGTGATTGCAATCGACTAACCGTTTTTATTTATAAAATAATAAAAAAATTCAAATATGAAAGATTTAAATTAAAAATATATATAATTTATCACTTTTTGTTTGATTTTAATTTTATATTATTGTTTTATAATTTCAGACTATTTAGATTTTAATTATTTAATTTTCGACTCATAATCATAGATTTATTATTTATATAAATTATTAAAAAAAACGGAAGCGATTATTTATAGTAAAATTATTAATAATTATATTTTATTCGATATATCCATAGAATGTAATTTTTTTAATATACGAATTTAGGTGCTAGTCAAAATGGCAACTGAAAATTATGATAAAAAGTATATTTAATATATATATATATATATATATATATATATATATATATATATATATATATAAATTAATCAAAATACTATGTAAACAGATTTTCCTTTAATGTCGCCATAGCGGCGCCTTTAGTGAGTTAATCTAAGTACTTCAGATATTATAAAATATACCCTTTACATTAGCGAAAATTAATTATATATAATTAAATTACGTAATATAAAAAATTCATATCATATGTCAATATGTTTATTGAAATTTTAATTTTTTTTCTTTTTAGATTTAACTGTAGAATTGCTTTTTTTTCCAGTCAATTTTTTCCGGACCACAAGTGAAATTTCATTAAAAATAGGAGAAATGTATTCGTATAGTATTTTATATAAATTAATTGAAAAAAATATATGTATATAGGATAGCCGATATAAATAATTATATATATATATATATATATATATATATATATATATATATATATATATATATATATATATTACGCAATTAAAAAATGTATACCATTTACAAATTATTAGATTATTTAATTTTCCAATGTATTTTTAAATCTTTTTATTTTTTTTTCGAAATTAAAAACAAAAATAATAACATTTTGGATTTAGTTTTTTAATAGATATCATACAATAGAAATTTTATAAATTGAACTTAAAAAAAATAGTCCTTTAAATTTCAACATTAAAAGTAAATCTCGGTAAAAAAATGTGATCGATATAATTATTAAAGATAGTTTGCGTTTTCTTTCACGATTGTTAATCAATATATTCATGGTGAATAATGATATTTTTACTGAAGCATATCAATTTTTTATATTGGCAATAATTTTTAATAGAACGTATTTTCTTACTAGAATTTCCAATAATTCACGTCTTTCACATAGTTGATAATAATTATTTACGATTGTCTTGATTCTATAATATTATATAGTGCCATTTTAATTGTAAAAATTCCGCACCATGTATATTAAAATATTATAGTATAAAATTATGCGCATGATTGGACAATTTGTAAAATTCAGTCATTATATATATATAGTATGTTTTTTTTTTGAAATGTAACAATTTCCATATACTATTTTTGTGAGTTTGATAAAACACGTACGACTCGGATTTGTGCAAGAATTAAATTTGTGCCATATTATTTAAAAAAAAAAGTGAGTCTCATAATTACAAAGTTTTATTTTTTATTATTTAATGTAGAATAAAATTACAAATTATATTATTGATGTTCTTTTTATATAATGACTTGATTATACAAATTGACCGCGATATCTATAAATATATATAATATATATATATATATATATATATATATATATATATTTTTTTTTTTCTATTTGCCAATTTCAAAAAAGATGGACTATCGTTCGATGAATTGTACTGATATAATATCGCAAAATGTGCCAAAATACGTTAGGTTCGAATGGTTGTTAAGTCATTCGTAAACATATTGTATAGACTGAAACGAAATTGTTCTTTGAAAAGTGGGCGGAATGGGCGGGTTCGTCGTCGTTGTTGTTGTTTGTTGTTGTTTTCTACTTCCGAGGGTCAAATTATAAGCGACTAGTGTTCGGCGGTGCAGAAAAACGATGATGTATTAAATATATATATATATATATATATATATATATATATATATATATATATATAATATATATATTAAAGAAATTTTTTTTCTCTCTCTCTCTCGCGACTCTTATATATCGTCGGCTTTTCAAAACGGCCGTCATAATAATTTGAACTGAATTTTCGAAAGTGGTTTTCAATGATGAAATTGTGTATCGTTGTTAAGGTATTTGCAGGGAATCGTATAGTGAAAAATTGTATAATGTATATGTTACCGTTAGTGTAGTTACCCTCTACCTCCCTTAGACATATATATACAGATATATATATATATATATATATATATATATATATATATATATATATATATATATATATATATAAATATATATTTAGTAATTTTATCATTTATCTAATTTTAATTCAATACGAAGTTTTAAATTCTGAAAATAGAAATTTAACGGTAACATATACTATGCGCATATATAGTATAATATATCTAAAATATGTTATTAATCAAAAAAATAAATAAATAAATAAAATAATTATATATGTTGCGTTATAAAATAGTATTTATATTTATTTATCGTTGATATTTGTTGATTTGAAAAATGAAATATTTATTGTGATTATCTTAATAATTATTTCATGTTAACTATATTACGTATAAAATATATATACATGTAGTTAATATTACAAATTTGTTCCGAATGAAATGTTATATTATTATTATTATTATTATTATCCCTATATTGTATTGTGATTGTATTTTTTCCTTTTTTTTAATACACAGTCATATATGTTACCCATAATACGTCTAAATAAATCAATTTGTTTTTGAAAATTTACTAGATTTTATTTATTTCACTAAATTCCATTTCCCATCGATTTTCCTATTATGCAACAAACCATTTCTCTATTATATAAAAATAAGATTTCTATATTTTTAAAATTGTATGAATATCGTCACAACAATAATTGGTTATTAAAAAATTTCTTTGATTTTGCATTAATTAATTAATATATGGCAATTAATTATATCTAAAAAAATATTTTAAAATTATTTATTTAATATATAAATAATTTATTAATTTATTTGTAATTGATATATATATATATATATATATATATATATATATATATATATATATATATCAACCTTGTAATTAAAACTATTTACATTCAAATATTGTTTATCGTACATTTTTGTTCTAAAATTTTATTATTATATTATATTAGATAATTTAAACTTTAATTAACGCGTAAAATCTTCAAACGACACAATAAATACATGGAAAAACTGTATAAATATTGACGATATCATGCAAATTTTATTATAATAACCAGCATCATAATATAAAATATAATATTTATTAAAAGATTTTCTTCTAATTTTGCATATTATCATTATATTAATTTTGGTAAGATAACGTTTTGACCTCTTTATTTATTATAAAAAAAAATATATATATTTAAGCTTGAATCGGACATATTTTCATATTCAGTTACATTGATTCACAACGAGATGAATAATTTGAAAATAATAATTTGTTTAACGGTATTATTCGTTAATGTCAACGGAAGTTTCGGTAAGTATTAAATTATTATTAACCAAAAAAAAAAAGATAGTATTATTATATTATATAATAAATATATAAAATATATTCTAGATGGATACACTTATAATTCAGAATTGGGTGTTGCTTATAAATTTATCGGGAATCCTTTGAAATGGCTCGAAGCAAAGGATTACTGTTTGCAGGAAAATGCAACTCTGGCAATGCCGAAAAATTATAAAGAAGCTGCGGTTCTCAAACGTCTTTTGGAAAATCATCCGGCGTCCACGTTGAATGGAGTGACGCACAAAGATTATATATTATTGAATTTTCACGATTCTTTCGCTGAAAATGAATATTTATCCGACGGAGGTCGGTCGATTTATATCTGAAAAAATATAAAAATATTAATATATATATATATATATATATATATATATATATATATATATATAAATCTCTGATTTGCCATATTTTATATCTGAAATTAAAATTTCAGTATAATAACAATTTTACTATTTTTTTTATTTATATAAACAATATAATATAAAAAAATATTTTTTTAAAAACATTTCAAAATTGCTGAAAAAAAATTAAACAATATTTTTTTAAAAGTTTGTTTTAAAAAATTTGCGATTTTATTCCAAAAAAAGAAACACAATTCATTTAACTTGTTATAAAAAAAATCATACAGAATTTTATATTTAAAATTAAAAAAAAATATAATATAAATAAAAAAAATATATTATATTTTTTTTAGCAATCATTTATACGATATTTCGAAGAAAACAATTCTTATTTAATCACTTGTCCTCTTGCAATTATACATTAACAATTTAAAAAATATAATTTACTAGGTAAATTTTGCAGGATTTGCATTGCAATATTTTTACGACACTTGGGCAAATGGTCAACCTGACAATTATTTCAATGAAGATTGCGGTTCTATGCATCGTTCAGGATTATTAAATGATTATCCTTGCGATGTTCCAGGAGTGTTTATTTGTCAAAGAGAAGATAAACCATATATAAATCAATTGTTAGAAATGGTTCATTTAACTACAGATTCAGGCAAATAGATTTTTTTTTTATTTTTTATTTTTATAGTATTATAACGTATATTTTTAATGTTTTTACTTTATTATATTTAGCATATGTTCTCGAATCGCATTCTAATAAACGTTTTAAATTACATAAAAATCCAAAACCTTGGGATCAAGCTAGGACAATATGTCATGCGGAAGGCGGCCAATTGGCCGTTATCGAAAGCAAACAAGAAGAAGATTTTTTAGTAAATATATTCAATGATCCTAAAAATAAAATACATTACGTCGTACATAAAGATTATGCCCTTGTTGGATATCACGATTATTTTGGTGAAGGAAAATTCTTCACAACAACAGGTAAATGTTATATATATATATATATATATATATATATATATATATATATATATATATATATATATATAACACTGAGATCAAAAAGTAAGGTGAATTTGATTATAAAATGTATTTTTTTTATTTATTATTTCAAATTAATTTCGTCCCTTTCAAAGTAATACATGTCCGATAAAACGCACTTTTGCCAACGCTTTTCCAATCCTCGAAACAGTCGAAATAGTCTTTTTCCGGTGTAGCCTTTAAGACGTTCTTCGATTCGATTTTTATTTCCTCAATCGTGTCAAAACGGCGTCCCCGCATTGGCTTTTTGTGTTTGCTGAATAGCCAGAAGTCGCACGGAGCCAAATCGGGCGAATACAGTGGTTGCGGAACGATATGAGTCGGGTTTTTGGCAAAAAAAATGATATAATGCATTATCGTGATGAAGGAACCAAGAGTTGTAAAAACACGTGTAACTCGGAGATATTTAAACCTTTTGACAAGCTGATGTTTGGTAAATGTTATAGACAGTCCTACCAACCTAGGAAAAAAAAATACAATTTACCTGCTTATCTAATGTTCGATAGTTTTAAATGACAATTACACCTTACTTTTTTGATCATAGTATTATATAAAAAAAAATCTTTTTATTTATAATTTAATCGAATTTTCAGGAAAAGAAATAAACGAATTGAGATATGTCAGATGGAATCCTGGACAACCGGATAACGCGGGCGGAAATGAAAATTGCGGCTCCATGCATAAATCTGGAGGATTAAATGATTTTCCATGTTCGGTGGCTGCTGTATTTTTCTGCGAAATTCCTGTCGTAAATTTAATCGATATAAGGTTTGATAAAGAAGAATAGAAAATATATATTTTATTTTATTTTTGATTAAATCAAACCGATATATAAACAATGGCTTGTAAAAAAAATTGACACACAACTATTATTATTAGTATTATTTTTGTTATAATATAAATATTAATCATAATTGAATTATTATAAATATGTAAAATATAATAATAATATATATCATTATTACACTTTTATAATGTTATTATTATACTATATATACTCTATATATATATATATATATATAAAATTTTGAAAAAAATATATTTAATAATTATCTATAATATAAATTGCGGTTAAAATATTTAACCAAAAGAAGAATCAAGTTAAAAATTATAATATGTGGTTAGTAAAAAAATATTGAAAAAATAATTCAACTAAAAATAATCCTATAAAAGACACGCGATTTAGATTCTTCATTTAGTTTAATTTTTGCTTTGAACAAAAAATGTCTTTATTATGTATTATATTTTTTCTGATTCAGTCCTTTATTTTTTCTCACGGAACGTCCGGTAATTATTTTTATTTTTTAATATTTATATATTATAATATTAAAAATATCAAATAATTTTTTTTCACATTTTAAGCTATTAAAAAAAGATCAAAATTTATGAATAAATTAAAAAAAAATGAAAATTATATAAAAATTAAAATAGAAATCTAAATGCTGAGATATTAAAATTTAAGTAAAGAAATAACAAATCAAATGTGAAATAATTTGTTCTGAAGTGCGCTTTTTTTTCAGAACGCGTTTCAGACGGTTTCGTATTTTATCACGAAGTGAACGTTTCGTATAAATTTTATAATACACCAAAAACTTGGAACGACGCTAGAATTCAATGTTCGATCGACAATTCTAAATTGGCAATGCCGAAAAATAAAGAAGAAGCGGATATATTGAGAAGAATATTCGAAAGTGTTCCGAAAACGTCCATAATTGGAGCTTCAACCGCAGAATACATGTCATTGGGATTTCACGATATGTTCGCTGAAAATGATTTTGTAACAGAGGATGGTATTTAATATAGATTTTTATATTACAATAATCGTTCATTAAATATACTATTGTGATCAAAACAAATAGGATGAAATTGTAATTTAAAACTGCCGGGCATTAGAAAGGAAGGAAGGTAAATCGTAATTTTGATCACAATCGTAAGGTTGAATAAAAGAGAATTTCCCGAACGTCTGTTTGTCAAAAGGTTTGATATCATACTGTGTTGGTTTTTTGCGACTTTTTTGTCAAAAACTCGACTCCGTATTCGCCCGATTTGGTTCCGTGCGACTTCTGGCTATTCGGCAAACGCAAAAGGCCAATGCGGGGACGCCGTTTTGATACGATTGAGTAGATAAAAATCGAATTGAAGCAGGTCTTGAAGACTATATCGGAAAAAAAACTATTCCAACCGTTTCGAGGACTGGAAAAAGCGTTGGTAAAAGTGCGTTTTATCGGACGGGGATTAATTTGAAGAGGATGAAATTGATTTTGAAAAATTTTCATTTTATAAACAAATTCATCTTACTTTTTGATGACAGTCTTATATATATATATATATATATATATATATATATATATATATATATATATATATATTATTATTTTTTTTTTTTAATGAAATAATAGGTGATATGTATATATTTCAGGTTTTCCTTTACAATATTTTTATCATGAATGGTCAAAAGTTCAACTAGATGATAATAAAAATAATGAAGATTGCGGTTGTATGTATAGCAATGGAAAATCAAACGAATGTCAATGTAATGATATTATCGTTTTCATATGTCAAAAAGAGCATTATTCATCATATGCATCCCAATTATCAAGCGTAATTCATATAAACATGGATCCCGGTATTTTGTAATGATCATAATTTTGAACGATAACGTAATAAATTATCGATTTATATGAACATTTTTATTATACAGCATACGTTCTAGAATCGTATTCTAATAAAAGATTCAAACTTCATACGAGTCCAAGAACGTGGAATGAAGCCAGAGTCATATGTCAATGTGAAGGTGGACAATTGGCAAATATTGAAAGTAAACAAGAGGAAGACTTTTTAATGAACATATTGAATAATCCCAATAATAAAATATCGCACGGAAATCATTGGAAGTACGCGTTCGTCGGTTTTCACGATCAGTTCAACGAAGGCGATTATTTGACAGTTAACGGTAATTCGTTAAATTTAATTTAAATTTTTGGATATTGTTTTTTCCTTTTTTTTTTTTTTTTAATCTAAATCTAATCTATATGAAATTTTAGGAAAACTTTTGAACGGTTTGAATTATATAAAATGGGACACGAATCAACCGGATAATTACGGTGAAAATGAAAATTGCGGCTCCGTAAACGATTCGGGCGGTTTGAACGATCGTTCGTGTTCAGAGGCGCTGGTTTTTTTTTGCGAAATGTCCGCTTTGAAAATATCACGTGACAAACAAGAATAAAACTTTAATAATTATAATGAAATTGTCGTATATAAATATTATCTATAATATAATAAAAATTATAATTAATAATATTACGTTTTATTATTATTATTATTATTAAAAAAAATATTTCAATAAATCAAATATTATTAAAAAATTAATAATTTTCACAAAGAATTATCGTGAATGAATTTATTTTTTTTTTATGAAAAAGTCTTTTTATATGGAAAATAAAAAATAATGTATTACATATTATTATTATGATATCAAAATGATAATATTTGAATAAAAGAACATTTTATATATGATAATATTTTGTGGTTAATGATTAAAAAAATATTTTTATTTATCGCTGAATATTTTATTATTTTACATAATAAATTGATAAATAGTATTAGATTTATGAGAAAAATTTTCATTGAAAATTATCAATTTAAACAATTTGAAAACCGTTAAAACGTTGTGATAACATATTGGCCTTTAAGATATGAAATAATTTCTCAGTTTCGATTGCATTATTTAATTTTATTATTCGACTGCGCGAAAATGATGAACTTCTTAGAAATTTTATTGTGTTTATTTGCGATATTAACGGGGATTAAAGGAAATCCCGGTGAGTTGTTTTTTTTTATCACAATTCTTAAACATTTTTATGATTTAATATGAAAAATTTTGTAATAAGTTAAAATTTTAAATTAAATTTATCTGTAAATATCAAATATTAAATACGTGACGGAAAAAAATATAATATAAAAGTGTCAATAAACTGCAATTTAAAAACGGGATTCCCTTTTGGAAAATTATTAAATTCTAACATATAAAATGAATTAATATTAAATATGAAAAATACTTAATGGAAATCGAATATTTTTTAAATAATGTTTGTATATATATATATATATATATATATATATATATATATATATATATATATATATATATATATATATATATATATATTAAAAAACCGGTATTTATAATAATTGTCTTAAAATAATAATCGATGAAAACAATTTGCACGTCATTGTTGTTTTTTTTTCTATAGGAAAAAAAATCTTATAAAATCCCCGTTGGAAATACGCTATGATAATATATTGACCTCATCGATATAATATATTTATAAGCGAAAATAGCATAATTTCTCTTTAGTATTGATCTATACACCAAGATGTATGCATTAAAAATTATATTTTATTTAGTAGTATTGTTTGTTAGTAGCGTTCATAGTAATAGCGGTGAGTTTGATTTTGAAAATTTTCATTTATCAATGATAAAATATTTATATATATATATATATATATATTTTTTAATTTCAGATGGTTACATTTATTATCCAGAATTGGAAATTTCCTATAAATTTTACAGGAGTCCAATGAAATGGTCCGACGCCAGAGTTCATTGTATGAACGAAAACGCAACTTTGGCTATGCCGAAGAACAAAGGTGAAGTTGTGGTTCTCAAACGTATATTAGACGAACATCCGGTTTCAACACTTCAAGGTGTGACACATCCGGATTATATACTTTTAAATTTTCACGATATATTCGCTGAAAACGAATATTTATCAGAGGAAGGTCGGTAGATTTGATCTGGTTTTTTTTTACATTTTATAATATATATATATATATATATATATATATATATATATATATATATATGAATTATTTTATAAAATTGTAGGATATTCGTTGCAATATTTTTATGATACTTGGGGAGCAGGTCAACCGGATAATGCGGGCAATGAAGATTGCGGCTCTTTGCATCGTTCAGGTGTAATAAACGATTATCCATGCGGGGTTCCAGCAATATTCGTATGTCAAAAAGAAGACAAACCATACGTAAACGAATTGTCGAGTTTCATACATTTAAATATGGATTCGGGTATAATTTATTATTATTAAAATAAAATTTAAACCAAAAAAGAAAAAAACGTTTTGAAATTAAAATAGACGATTTTATCGATTTTTAGCATACGTTCTCGAACCTCATTCTAATAAACGTTTTAAACTGCATAAGAATCCAAAAACATGGGATCAAGCTAGAACAATATGTCATTCGGAAGGCGGTCAATTGGCCGTTATTGAAAGCAAACAAGAGGAAGATTTCTTAGTAAATATGTTCAGTAATCCAAAAAATAAAGTGAATTTCGTTATACATAAAGATTATGCATTGTTAGGATTTCACGATCAATTTAGTGAAGGCAATTTTTTTACGACGAGAGGTGCATATAACACTGTGATCAAAAAGTAAGGTGAATTTGTATATAAAATGTAAATTCTTTATCTATTTTTCCAAATCAATTTCGTCCCCTTTGAAGTAATACAGTTCTCGAAACAGTCTTTTTCCGTTATAGCCTTAAAGACCTTTTTCAATTCGGTTTTTATCTCCTTTATCGTGTCAAAACGGCGTCCCGGCATTGGCCTTTTGAATTTTCTGAATAGCCAGAAATCGCACGGAGCCAAATCAGGCGAATATAATGGTTACGGAACAATATGACATGGTGCATTATAGTGATGAAAGAATCGAGAGTTGTAAAACCAATTGTAACTCTAAGATAATTAAACCTTTTAACAAACGGACGCTTGGCAAATATTATAAACAGTCCTACCAATCTAGGAAAAAAAAAAATACAATTTACCTGCCTTCCTAATGTCCGAGAGTTTTAAAAGACAATTTCACTTTACTTTTTGATTTTGTTTTATTTTTAATAATATTATTATTATAATTATATATGGTATTTCGTATTATCGATATGTTGTATTTTCAGGTAAACCGTTGAATAGTCTCAAATATGTTAAATGGAGTCCCGGACAACCGGATAATGCGGGCGGAAATGAAAATTGCGGATCAATGTATATGACAGGATTATTAAACGATTTTCCTTGTTCGGTTCCTGCTGTGTTTTTCTGCGAAATACCCATAATAAATTTAATTGATACTAGGGTTGGAGATCAATAAATATGTTCAATCAGAACTCATAGACATCATATAATATATATTTACAAAACATCATTACATAACTATTATATATATATATATATATATATATATATATATATATATATATAATAATAATAAATTTAATTAGAATAGCCGAATCCTTGAAGAATTTATTCAATCAAATTCCAACATCATATGTAAAAAAATAATAATTAATTTAAATTTATTCAATTATTGAACATTAGATTATTTTAAGAACTTTATATATGCTAAATAAATAAATAAACAATGTTTTGTTTTTATATATTTTTTTCATATTAAATAAAAGCAGAGTTAATATCGAATATAATGAACAAGTATATTACTTAATTAAAATATCATAAAAATACAATAATGTGAGAAATATTTTCTAAAAAATTAAATTGTCTCAAAATAACAATTTTAATTATGCTCAATATTTGTAAAAAAAAATAAATGAATTTTAAACGGACCCGATTTTGTCCGCGGGCCGTAGTTTATTCATAACTATACTTAAATATCACGTGTTGTTTTAATAAATATATGAAAAAATTTTTTTTTTTTTGTATATTATTTAACGAATTACACAATTTATAAAATATTAATTTTACAATAACATATATGAAAGATGCAAATTCTTAAAGAAAAAAAAATTACATCACCTCATAAATAAAACTATTGTTCAATACGGCATAAAATGGAAAAACCGGTTAAACAGTGTAAAACAAAAAAACAAAAAAAAAGCTATTCACTAAACCGGTTACTAAAAAAAAATAAAATAAAAAATAGACTCACTTTTTAACGAAATTTTTCTATAAATGAAGTATAATAACCGAAATTCAATTTAGTTTTCGTTGTACGCATCGCGCAAATATGTCGCCATTATTAAAACTGGTTTTACTTACATCTTATTTTTCCGTCATCTGCGGATTATCAAGTGAAAATTTATTTATACGTATATATTTTAATTATAAAATATTTTTTATCAATTTTATATAATATTTATTTCAAAAAAAAAAAAAAAATGATTTCAGATGATTACGTGTGGTATCCTGAATTGGATGTGTTGTATAAATTTTATAATTCACCTAAAACATGGGACGATGCAAGGATTCATTGTCAAAAAGAAAATGCCAAATTGGCAATGCCAAGAAATAAAGACGAAGCAAACGCGCTAAAGAAAATATTCGAGATCAATTCTTCAACAAAATTCAACAAATCTTCAACGAACGACGATTTAATATTCTTGGGATTTCACGATATATTCGCCGAAAATGATTTCATTACCGAAGAAGGTGATTATTGTTTTTATTTATAAATTGAAGATTAGTGATTTTTTGGAATAAATATAATTCAAGGTATAATACAAATATATTATTTAAAGAAAACGAGATACACTGAAATGAAAACGAAAAAAAATATTTTTCCTATTTTCTAATATATATATATATATATATATATATATATATATATATATATATATTGTTGGTTCTATAATCGTAGATGTATTTTAACTTTTTCTACTAATTAATTGAAGGTCAAAACCTTAAATATAATTTTCAATTCACACATATACCGATTTCAATACAGACACGTTTTTTATTTAGACAAAACGATTAAAAATTAAAAATCTTAAATGTCAACATTTTTTTTGTTCAAAAAAATTTTTTTCTTTAAAAAATTTGAAGTATCAAAAATTATTATTATTTTTTTTTTAAATTATGCAATTTATTATTAATAATATATTTCAGGATTTCCGCTTCAATATTTTTATCACGTCTGGTCTGAAGGTCAACCGGATAATAAAGGAATAGAAAATTGCGGTTCAATGTATCGCAATGGAAAAATAAACGATCATAATTGTAAAGATGCTCTCGCTTTCGTATGCCAAAGGGAACAAAATCCTTATACGGACGAACTGTCTAATATTATACACATAAATACGGATCCGGGTAATTATATATATATATATATATATATATATTTTTTTTTTTTTTTTTTTTGATATATTTCTATTTATATAAATTTAATGTTTGATATATATATATATATATATATATATATATATATATATATATTTTTTTAAAAGCGTACGTATTGGAACCGTATTCGGGAAAACGTTTCAAATTTCACGCGAATCCAAGAACTTGGAACGAAGCTCGTGTCATATGTCAAGCCGAAGGTGGACAATTGGCGAATATCGAAAGCAAACAAGAGGAAGACTTTTTGGTGAACATGTTCAATAAACCAGGTGATAAAGTTACATATGTAAAGCATTGGAGATGCGCATTTATCGGTTTTCACGATCAATTCAGCGAAGGCGTTTACGTTACGTTAAACGGTATTTTTTTTTTCATTATTATTAATTTTTTTTATATATGATTTCGATATATTTTTATGGTTGAATTTTAAGGTAAACCATTGGAGAGTTTGAATTATGTGAAATGGACCGTTAATCAACCGGATAACGATGGTGGTAACGAGAATTGCGGCACAATGTACGAATCCGGTGGTTTAAATGATCTATCGTGTTCAGAGGCGGTGGTTTTTTTTTGCGAAATACCGCCAGCAAAAATTGATCATACTAGTATTATTTGTAGTTAATTTTTATTTTCTTAAAATTAAAAACATGTTACCATTTTGTATATAACATTTTATAATTTTCATATTTTACTTTAATAAAGAAAATATAAGAATCAATTTTGATTTATTTATTTAATAAAAAAAAACTAATAGACCAAGCAACAATTTATAATATTATTTTTTTTTATCAATTAGTAAAAAATATTTATTTATAAATTTTATGCGAGCCACATAACCGAAATCAGTAATTTAGATTTAGAGTTAAAAATATGGTCTATATAAATGTAAAGAATATTCTTGGATAATAGTCTTAATAATTAAAATTGAGACATATATGAAGTTTAGATTGAAATTTGTCAATGTTTTTTAAATTGGAAATGTACGAGTAATATAACAATAAACATGCTATCTAAACATATCACGATAATGCATTGGTTCTTCGCATCTTTTCTTGCCAAAAACTCGGCTCATATCACTCCGCAACCGCCGTATTCGCCCGATTTTGCTCCGTGCGACTTCTGGCTATTCAGCAAACTCCAAAGGCCTATGTGTGGACGCCTTGACAAAAGTGCGTTTTATCGGACGGGGATTACTTTGTAGGGGACGAAATTGATTTTAAAGAATAAATAAAGAATTTAAATTTTATAAACATATTCACTTTACTTTTTGATCACAGTGTTATATATGATGTTTAGATTGAATGTATGAATGATATAACAATGAACATGTATGTTATCACTAAATTATGATAAATCCCATATTTAATATTATAATATATTATTATATAATTTTGCTTTGATATAATTATAGAATTAAAAAAAATCAATGTGTGTATATATCATTTAAACCGCTAGCGGTTTAAATATCAAAGGAAACGGACTTATAATTGTAATCTGCATTATAAAGTGTTGTGGTTTCATCAAAGAAAATTATGTTTGAAATTATATTTTACATTTTATTCGTTATAAAAAGATTTTAATTATCAAAATAAATTTATTCGATTCTAAAACGCGAATGAATATGTTTGTATTATATTCGCTGTTTTTTCTGTCGTCTTTTTTCGTCTGCATTAACGGATTATCAGGTGTGATTTTTACATATATATTTTTTTTATTTTTATATTATTTTAAAAATAATATTTATTTTAATATAAATTTTTTTTTTTTTGATGTTGTTTTCGAACAGAATATGTGTCGGACGATTTTGTTTGGTATCCCGAATTTAATGTATCGTATAAATTTTATAATACGGCGAAAACTTGGAACGAAGCTAGAATTCATTGTCTAAATGAAAATTCTAAATTAGCAATGCCAAAAAATAAAGAAGAAGCGGACGTGTTAAGAAGAATTTTCGACAATTTTCCTAAATCATCGATTGAAAAGGCAACTACTACTGAAAATATTCATCTGGGATTTCATGATATTTTCGCTGAAAATGAATTTTTATCAATTGAAGGTGAATTATTTAAATATTATATAGTTTTGTTTTCCTTTCAACCGTTGAAAAATTCAATTTTAATAATTTTCTTTATACAATATTTAAACATATTGATTTTAAATAAATTTTCATTATTCATTGCGCTGTGAATTATTATTTATTTTTTCATTCTTATAATAGATCTCATATAATAATCAAAGATAACTTTAACATTTTTTTTGATTATTTTTATATCATTTTTTTTATAATGATCAAAATATAAAATTTATAAAATTAAACTTATTCAATATCGATTATAGATAATTAGATTTATATTATTATTTTAGGATTTCCACTTCAATATTTTTATCATGTGTGGGGTAAAAATCAACCGGACAATTTTAAAGGTGAAAATTGCGGTTCCATGCAACGCGATGGAAAAATAAATGATTATAATTGTAAAAATCATCTCGTTTTCATATGCCAAAGGGAACACAATCCGTATTCGGTAGATTTATCGGACATCATTCACATTAATATGGATCCAGGTAAATTAAAAAAAAATAGATTGTTAATTCATAAAGCGATAATAAAATTATGAAATGTATATATATATATATGTATTTCAGAATATTTATTGGAATCGCATTCAAAAAAACGGTTTAAACTTCATACGAATCCGAAAACTTGGAGTCAGGCAAGAGTCGTGTGTCAAGCTGAAGGTGGACAATTGGCAAACATTGAAAGCAAACAAGAAGAAGACTTTCTAGTCAACATGTTCAACAATCCAAATTATAAAGTGCTTTATGTTAAATATTGGAAGAGTGCTTTCATTGGATTCCATGATCAGTTCGGCGAAGGCGATTATGTTACGTCGACCGGTATTGTGATCGACGCATATTTTATATATAAATATATAATATTATATAATATTATTTTATAAGTGATATCTTTAATTTTAGGAACACCATTGAACAGTTTAAATTATATGAGATGGGGTAAAAATCAACCGGATAATTATGGCGGTAAAGAAAATTGCGGCGCCATGTTTGAAAATGGCGAACTGAACGATTTTCCTTGTACGGAAGCTGTGACATTTTTCTGTGAATTGCCGATGTTGAATAATTTTATTCCAAGACAAGATCTCGTTGATGATGAGTGAATTTTATTAATTAAAATTTATTTCAATGTATAAATATTAATATATTAATAAAAAATATATATATTTGCATTCATTATGACTTATTTTGATAAATAATTATATAAAAAAAATATATTTATTCATTTTTTCGTATACAAACAAGTTATCAACTCAAATACTAAATAGATGATAACCTTTTGTTAAAAACGTTGGCTTTCAACTTGTTGTTTGTAGACTTTACATGTGCTTCTCATTCAAGATAAATAGCAAAAATATATTTATTATACAAATATGTATTTATTTTACAAAAATATAATACGTGATCTTTTAAGAGTGCACATTTTTAATTATTTATTAGAGAAATTCTATACAGATTGCGTTTAATTTTTGTCTATTTTTAATATGATTTTGTGAAATAAAACAATGAACAAGCTCTGCATTAAACTTTGAATTTTTTTATTATGAAAATTAGATAATTTTTAATGGAAAAAAAAATTGTTAAAAATCGAATTATAAAAACAGTGTTTAGTATACTTTAGATCAATTTTAAAAATGTGGTCTCGCACAATATTCATATTTGTAATATTTTATACATCTTGTGTTCATGGATCATTGAAAAGCGATTTAGAAAAAGGTTTATATATATATATATATATATATATATATATATATATATATATATATATATATATATAATTATCGTTATACTTTTAATAAACTTTTAATTTATTTTAGATGGCTATGTTTGGTATCCTGAAGTTAATGTGTCTTATAAATTTTATAATACACCAAAAAATTGGGACGACGCTAGAATTCATTGTTTAGACGAAAAAGCAAAATTGGCATTACCTAAAAATATACAAGAAATGGAAGCATTGAAAAAAGTATTTAACGATTTTCCAAAAGATCAAATTATAGGATCTAACGATAATAATTATATACTATTGGGATTTCACGATGTGTTCGCTGAAAACGAATATATATCTGAACAAGGTATCTGATATATAAAAAAATATTGTTTAGATTTATAAATATATATATATATATATATATATATATATATTAATATTGCATATTATATTGTATATTTCAGGATATGCATTACAATATTTCTATCATACTTGGGATGTAAATCAACCGGATAATTATTATAACGAAGATTGTGGATCAATGCATCGCAATGGTAAAATAAATGATATCGGATGTCAAAATAATTACGTTTTCGTATGTCAAAGAGAATTGAATCCGTATGAAGACGAGCTTTCGAGTTACACACACATCAATATGGATCCAGGTGAACACAATTATCAAAATTTATTTTATTCACCGCATCAATTTGATTGTGATTTATAAATTATTTTTATTTAGCTTACATTATGGAGCCGTCTTCGAGGAAAAGCTTCAAACTGCACACGAATCCTAAGACTTGGAGCGAAGCTAGAATCATTTGTAAATCTGAAGGCGGCGAATTGGCAAATATAGAAAGTAAACAAGAAGAAATATTTTTGGCCAACATGTTTAATAAGCCGGAAAATAAAGTGCATTTTGTGCCGATTCATTGGTGCGCATTTCTAGGATTTCACGATCTGTTTAAAGAAGGACGATACGTGACTACAAAAGGTCTCATATATTATTTCGTCGATTCATATTATAAAAATATATATATATATATATAATTTTGTTAAAATTCGATTTCAGGAAAACCGTTGAACAGCCTAGGCTATGTCAGATGGGCTATAAATCAACCGGATAATTATAAAAATGATGAAAATTGCGGTTCAATGTTCAGCGGCGGCGATATAAACGATTTGACATGTTCTAATGTCGGCGTATTTTTTTGCGAATTACCGCCAACATATACGCTTGATGCGAGAATTGGAAAATAAAAAAAAATCTCAAATACAATTATATTAAATATTGTAAATATAATCGTTAAAATATAACCGACAAAAGTACGAAAATCAAGAGCAATTTTCAATTTGAATCAAGCGATTAAAATACGCATCAGTAATATTTTTTTTTCTAGATTGGCAACATTACAGTTTATATATATATATATAATATATGTGATAAAATAAATCTAAAAATATATAGTACTTTTTTTATTATAATTTATTTTAATAAAAAAAAAATATTATTTCATATATATTACATTTCATACATTTAAATCGTTTTTATCAAAATCAACACGAATAAATCGGAACTTTTACACATTTTTTATATATAATATTTCAAAATCCGTTCATAATTTATTCAATAGTATCGATTGAGAAAATATATTTTGCTCAATTATTCCAAAAATGGAAATAATTCGTATGAAAACTTTCGTCAAAAAGTGTTCACGCGCGAATTGGAATCCCTTATAAATAAAATATGTTTGAAAATCGACGATTGAACACATTTTTATATTTACAATTGATCATTTATATTGCTTATCTTAATGCGATTCATTTAGTATTTTGTTTAATATTGTACGATGTGGACAAAAAGCGTGCCGTTGTTATACGCTATTATTATTATATTTATAAAACGAGCAAATTCCGGTCGAGTGAACAAAAATACTAAATACAATTTACATTTTTTAATCCGTTAAAATAGATAATAATAATAATAAAAAAATCATAATTTTATAATTTTAGAAAACTACGTTCATTATTCGGACGTGAATATTTATTATAAATTTCATCTGACACCAATGACATGGATAAATGCGAGATTGAAATGCTTCGAGGAAGACGCTCAACTTGCAATGCCTAAAAATGAAGCGGAAATGAAAATTTTAAAAAATATTTTTGAACGTTTTCCACCATCGTCAATTTCAGGCGTTGCATATCCTCATTTTATTTTATTAGATTTTCATGATATTTTCGCCGAAAAGGAATTCATCACCGGTACAGGTAAAAATCATATTAAAACTCAACTATGAGTATAATAATTCAATCAGATTTTTATTGTATAATATAATAAAAACTCTTATGTGTAGGCTTACATTATAATAATTTTGATATATTATGATTTAAAAAAAATATTTTTAGGTGAAAGCATTCAATATTTTTATCACAAATGGCTAAAAGGTGAACCAAGTCACGGAAGAGAAGAAAATTGCGGTTCAATGCATCGAAGTGGCGGATTAAACGATTATCCATGTGATATAGCAAACGTGTTTATCTGTCAAAAGAAAAACAATAGTCTTACAACGGAAACGAAAGATAGTAATTGTGTTTTAGATCCAGGTAAAGTATTAATATATTTTTTAAACTACCGATTCTCAGTTTAAAACTTATTTTTTTTTATACTTAGTTTCTGACCTAAAATATTTATTAAAGTGTAATGACAGTCTAAACATATTATAAAATTGATAAATTATATAAAAGAATAAATATCATCTATTCATATGATTGTCTTAAAATATTTTTCATAATTATTATTTTCTTTTTATATAAATTATAATATATTTATATGACTTTTTGATATTTAGCTTATGTGACTGAACCGCAATTGTCGAAAATGTTTAAACTTCACATGAATCCCAAAACGTGGAGTCAAGCCAGAGCTCTTTGTAAAGCTGAAGGTGGACAATTAGCATTAATCGAGAGCAAACAGGAG
Organism: Leptonema lineaticorne; assembly: GCA_024500535.1. Taxonomy (NCBI): domain Eukaryota; kingdom Metazoa; phylum Arthropoda; class Insecta; order Trichoptera; family Hydropsychidae; genus Leptonema; species Leptonema lineaticorne. The sequence goes on from JANIJI010000021.1 coordinate 2,653,829, forward strand.
GAAGATTTTCTAGTAAACATGTTTAATAATCCGGAAAATAAAGTAGAACATGTGACATATAAAAAGTATGCCTTCATCGGCTTTCACGATTATTTTCAGAGATATAAATATTTTACAGTGGAAGGTTTAAAATTAATAATTTTAGAATTTTAGAATCAATATATGGTATATATATACATATATATATATATTGATATATTTTTTTTAGGTAAAGAGCTCGATCGTTTAAAATATCTAAATTGGGAAGACAAACAACCCGATAATAAAGGACAAACAGACAATTGTGGAGCTTTACATTCCTCGGGAAAAATCGACGATTTGCCATGTTCAGCTGAAGCAGTGTTTTTCTGTCAGATAAAATTGCAACAATACTTTATCGATATCAGAAATTCGTTTGAATAGAATTTTTTCACTGTCATCTTTCGATTTGTACGAAATAATTCTACAAATTTTCCTTGTTTACGTAAATTTTAATCGATTTTTATTATCATACAAAAATAACGTTCGGTTTTTTCCCATTTTTTTAAATTGATGATCGATTTAAAAATACATCATCAATTATTATTATTATTATTATTATAAATGTTTAGCTATTTTCTACAATATGATCATCTTTTTTACGATAAAAAGGAGGACATTGTGGAAGATCGTTTGTTGAAAAGGAGGACACGTTGAGTTTGGTTGAATAGATTTAAAAAAAAATATTAGATCCTTAATTTTAAAGTCAATTCCAAAAAAAAGAAAAGCTTTATATGTGTTTAAAATTTTTCAAAATTATAAAAAAGAACATATTACAAAAAAAAGACATAATGGAAGACATTTTTAATAAGAGGACTTCAAAAAAAAGGATACGAAAATCGAATGTTTTTATGATTAAAATTTATTGAGAATAAAGAAATATATTTATATATTTAAATAACTAAAAAACCTAATAAAATGATAAAATTCAGTTTACATTTATATACAAAATATAGATAAATAAATCATTTTTCGCTTTTGATATAAAATATATTTTTTATATAAATTTGTCAAAAAAAATCAACACAAAAATAATAAAATACATGTCAAAATGTCATCAATTTTGTTATGAAGATAAACCGAAAAATAATCATCTTCTATAAAGCAGATATTTGCAAAATTTGAATAATAAATATGTATCTTATAAAAACCTGTTATATATTATTTTAATACATATAATAACGTACAATAATAATAGGTCTGTTTATTTATTATTATCCAAAATAAACAATGACATCACTTCTTTAGATTTCATCGAAAAAAAATAATCACTGTTGGTAACACACATATTTATTTATTTTAATAATTAAAAAAAATAATAAAAATCTATCTTTAAAAAAAATATGATGCACTAGTTAACGTTTATATGTGATTATCAGTTAAATTTAATATTATGTTATATTTTATTATTGTTACCAATATGTCACTTCACATACAAAAAGTGTCCTTTTATTGCACGGAAAACTCTCAAAATTTCCTACATGTGTCATACTTCCGCACCTGTCGCCATTTTTTCCCACAGGATATTTGTCCCATAATTGGAATTTTGATTCAGTTATATCATCACCTGAAAACAATAAACAATATCAATAACTATATTTTTATTATCATTTTTTTAATCATAATACATAAAATTAAAAATTTTATAGTGCTGGGATTAAAAAGTAAGATGAATTTGTTTATAAAATATTAATTCTTTATATATTCCAGTCCTCGAAATAGTCTTTTTCCGGTATAGCCTTTAAGACATTCATCGATTCGATTTTTATCTCATCAATCATGTCAAAACGACGTTTGCTGAATAGCCAAAAGTCGCACGGATCCAAATCAGACGAATACAATGGTTGCGGAAAGATATGAGTCGAGTTTTTGGCAAAAAAAATCAAGGTTTTAAAAACACGTATAACTCTGAGATAATTAAACATTTTGATAAACAGACATTTGGCAAATATTATAAACAGTCCTAACAATCTAGGAAAAAAAAAAACAATTTATCTACCTTCCTAATGCTCGAGTGTTATAAATGACAATTTCACCTTACTTTTTGATCAGTATTATGTTTACAGCATGGTTAACTAAAATATAGCTTAGTTTGAATAAATAGTTTGATAGACATTTTGACCCCCAAATGGTTATTAATTAATATAAGACCAACCATTGTCTATAAATTAATAAGTTAAGTATAAAAATGATATACCCGTGACAGTTGTAAGTCGATTCACATCGAAAAGATTATGAAAACCGATAAGAACATAATCGGATATTGTGTTGAATAATTTCTTGCTTCTTAAATCGTTCAAAAGCTTCAAAACGAAATCTCTCTCTTCAATAGTTTTAATTACAGCCAAATGACCGCCTTCCACTTCGCAAACGTACTGCGCCAACGGCCATGGTTTAGCGTTCAAATGAAACTTGTATCCTTGCTTGAGATTTTCGTCGTATTTATATTCTGATACGTGATTAATTTATATTTATTATAAAAATTCGTTATTATTTTTATTGACACCGTTAACAAAAAAAAAAAAAAAAAAATTAAATATATACCTTCGTCGTTTGGATTTTTATATTTACCCATGCCGGTCACGTAATGATCGCTTCGAATTTCGCATACGAAGGATGCTATCGTTTCGCAATTTACAATTTTCAATTGTCCTTTTTGATCCATCGCGACGCAATCGTTGGAATTTTTGTTGTCTTCGATCAAATCTATATTCCAATCGTTGTAATAATATTGCATAGATTCTCCTGAAATGCATTTGAAACAAAATTGTCTATATATATATATTTATATTAATATATATATTGTGGAATTAATAATTATTTTAAAGTATTAAAAACGATTGAAATATTTATCAATTACATACCAGTGTCTGCTTGAAACTCTCCCTCTATGAATAAATCATGAAAACCCAAATAAATAAAATTAATATTATTTTTCGTATTCGCTTCTTGTAAATCATTTTTATATATATCCAATATTTTTTCTAATTCTTCTTTATTTTTCGGTTTTGCAAGCGATGCATTTTGATAATGACATAAACGTCTGGCGTTATTCCACGAATGAGGATTTTTATGAGACTTATAATGTATTCCCAGATCCATGTGATGCACGAAAGCTTCATTTGTATTAAAATATATATATATATATATATATATATATATATATATATATATATATATAAATCTGTAATTCGATTTTAAAAGCATAATTTAATATTACCGTTCATATAATTTGGATCTCCTTCGGCGCCTAAACACTGTTGATTATAGCACACGTCGTCAAAATCGGATTTTTCACAGATGAAAATCGTCGGAATATCGCATGAATACGACACGAATTTTCCGTCTACATTCAAAGCGCCGCAATTTTTATCTTTGTCAAGTTTCGAAACTTCCTCTTTCATATTTAGATCTTGTTCGAAAATTTTATCACCTAAAAAAAAAAAAATCGATCATTTATTTTAAAACTTTTAAAAATCATAATAAAAACGTTATGAAATATAATTTAATAATGATCAAAAAGCGATTACCGAATATTGTCACAAATTGTCCTTCTTTGAATATATCGTGAAAACCGATTAGCGCTTCCTGTATTTCTACGTTATTTTCCTGAGTTTTCATAGTCGTCAACATTTGTGTGAGAAAATATTTTTCTTCTAGAGAATTCACAATGGCTAAATGTGCGCTTTCAGATTGACAAGTGGAAACTGCATCACTCCAAAGCTTTGGAATCTTGTGTAATTTGTAACTCTTTTTTAACGATTCATTATAAGTATATACTAAAATGTTAAAAAAAATCATATATAATTAATATAGTCAATATTATTTTATAATATTATAAAATCAAACCCGATTTCGGTCTTTCTTCCGGTGCTTTTTTTTGACAGAAAAACACACCAACATCTTTGCAATTGATTAAGTCGATTTTTAGATCCTTTCTTAATGATCCGCAACGTTTTGACGAATCTTTAGATTTATCTCTGGTTATGTCCCATATATTGTAATAATATTCTAATTTATCACCTAAATATTAATTGTTATCATTTTTATCGTATTAAATAAAATTATAGCGTTATATTAATTTTAACCTTTCAGTTTAGATTTAAAATATTTTTGTTTACATCAAAATTTTGTATGCTAACAAATATAATAATATAGTTATTGGTGATATATTTATTAATAACAAAATAAAATTACTGTTTTCAGTGAAAAATTCATCTTTCTTGAATAAATGATGAAATCCCAATAAAAATCTATCTGAATATTTTGAACTTGATAATTCGCTAGATGGAATTTTTTGAAACGCGTCCACTAATAATTTAGCTTCTTCTAAATTTTTCGGCATTGCCAATGTGCTGTTAATATTTTTACAAATAGTAAATGCATTGAACCAAGTTTTTGGATTTTTATGAACTTTATAATAAATATCGACTTGAGGATAAAATTCTGTAAATGAAATTAAAAAAAAAAGCAATAATATCGTGAACGAAAACGATTTATATGTTATTTGCATGATTTTTGAAGTAATTAAAATTAATTTATATAACGAGAGAAAAATTTTGAACGTTACCAAAATTTAATGTATCCAAATCTGTCAAAGAATTATTTTTAGATATTTTCGGTATTTTTTTGCATATGAATTTGAAATTTGTTTGACAGCATATGTCAAAAAAATATTGAACATTATCGATAGTTATACAAAATTCATCTCCGTTCACATTATTAGGTTCACCGATACTCCATTTATAATAAATATCTAATACTTTATCCTCTGAAAATAAAAATAGATAAATATGATTTTGTAAATAATAAATAATCTATGACACGAAACAATTATGAATTCGTCAAAATTTCGATCTTCTTTTATCAACGATTGACATTTTTAAATTATATATATAAAAAAAATCAAAATATTTTTTTATACGTATAAAAATTTAATATAGAATAATTAATTTTATTTTATGAGAAAGAAAAAAAATCGTTCTATTTGTTTGACCCGTGAGATAATAATTTCAAGAATACTTTCTTATATATATATATATATATATATATATATATATATATATATATATATATATATATATATATATTTGTTTTAAAATTAAAATTGTATTTTTTTTTATACGAACCTTTGGGTGTGAGAAATTTTCCATTTTTATATTTGACACCCATAAATAAATCGTCATCGGTGTTAAAGGCTCCAACGACTTCTTCCAGTTCGTTTTTGGTCGTCGCAAAGAAAATCTCAGCACCCTCATTTTCACAATGACTAACGGCGTCGTTAAACTGTTTTTCGTCTTCGCTCAGTTTATAATAGGCTTTGAATTTTTCAATATATAAATAATTATCGTCATCCACTTGTTGAGCTGTTCAATCAATGCGTTAATATAATCGATAGATTATCCAATTGACTAAAATTTACGGTATTATAACACTGTGATCAAAAAGTAAGGTGAATTTGTTTATAAAATGTAAATTCTTTATTTATTCTTCCAAATCAATTTGATCCACTTCAAAGTAGTCCCCGTCCGATAAAACGCACTTTTGCCAACGCTTTTTCCGGTCCTCGAAACAGTCGGAATAGTCTTTTCCGGTATGCCCTTCAAGACATTTTTCGATTCGATTTTTATTTCCTCAATCATGTCAAAACGGCGTCCCCGCATTGGCTTTTTGTGTTTTCTGAATAGCCAAAAGTCGCACGGATCCAAATCGGGCGAATACGGCGGTTGCGGAACGATATGAGTCGAGTTTTTGTCAAAAAAGTCGCGAAGAACCAATATAGTATGACATGGTGCATTATCATGATGAAGGAACCAAGAGTTGTAAAAACACGTGTAACTCAAATATAATTAAACCTTTTGACAAACGGACGCATGACAAATATTTTAGACAGTACTACCAACCTAGGAAAAAAAATACAATTTACCTGCCTTCCTAATGCCCGGGAGTTTTAAATAACAATTTCACCTTATTTTTGATAACAGTAATATTATAAAAAAAAGCATTCACCTTTTACTTTGAATAGAATGACTAAAAATAATATCAATATTACTGTAACATTTTTTATTGTAAACATGTTTTTGATCAATTTTTTAAATAATAATTGACGTGTGATCGGTCTGAAGCTCACAACAATTATAAATAATTTATATATTATTAAAAAAAAATCATTAATTATTTTCTCTGACCAGTGGTATTAAATATTTCAAAGTCAATTATTGACTCGCGAGTGCGAAATGATGTTTTTATCTCATAAAAATAAATATTAGAATAATTATTATGATCGATAAATAGAATAAATTAAATATATTTAAATCTAAGTCACAAAATTTATATAATTATGTTTTTTTTTATAACACATAAATTAACCGAATTAAATCTATTGAATTTGTCTATACAGGACTTTATTCTTTTAAAATTTACTTAATATAAATCGCAGTAAATATTCTGTTATAATAATAAAAAAAAATAGATTATTTTGTCCAACGATTTCTATTTATCGACTCGATTGTGCTTCTTTTGACATTTCTGAAATGACGATGTTGCCTATTTTGAGAACCATTAAATAACATAAAAATTACATATTTTCTTGTTTTTTATTTTACTTTTTTATTTAAATAAACAATTTTTCGCTAAACATAAATAACTCATATGTATATGAAATATAATAATATTTATCGTAAAAAAAAATCCAAAACTCTTATCTTTAACTGAGTCAATTATAAAAATATTATATTTAAAGAAAAAAATCAAAAATACTAATAATGTTGAATTTTTATTTTATTATCATTTTAATTATCACAATTTATGTCGTAATTGTCAATATTAATTTTAATAAAAGTTTTATATAGTTTTATTAGTGGTTTACCTCGTCCGTTATTTGCTTGTCCCTTGGCTAACAATTTGAGAAATACAATTGACGAGTCAGTGATTCTCAATCTTTTTCTGATTGTGCTTCACTCTATATCGTTGAAAAATTCAATTTTATCTTTATAATTGTAAATATATTTACCTAATTCAAAAATTAATTATTATTTTTTTTATAATTGATCATGAAAAAATAAGTTTTTATAGATTATTTGTTTAAATTATCGAAAATTGTTATTCCCGTAAAAATTATATATTATATATAAATTTAATCTTTTATTTAATTATTACGTATATTTATAGTTTTATCAGTGATTATTTAACCACAAAAATAAATATCAAATAAAATTTTAGAAAACGAGGAGTTATTATTTTAAAAATATATAAAAATATTTCTTTAGTTTAATGGAATATATTTTGAAAACTACTTAAAAAAATAAATTATATTCATACAATTAAAAAATGAAATTCGTAATAATTCTATTATTTTTTTATTATGAAATTTTTTAATGTGTAAAATTACAATTTTTATTAATATAAAATATATAATAAATCATTAGTTGTGTCAAATTGTATGAAAATCGAGAACAACGTACTATTATTATTTTTTTAATATTTCACATCTTTTACAATATTCAATTTGTAATGATTGTTAAACTTTGAGAAACATTTTGTATTTTATTTTTACTATCATATAATTATATATATATATGAATTAAAAAATATATAATGAACATATAATATTACCGTTAAAAATCATAAACATCATTGCAAATTGAACATCATGAACTGATAAATTAAAAATATATTTTTTTATTACAATTTTTATAATTTAAACGTAATATTTCTTTAGATATTTCATTATATATATAATAAAAAAATAACTTAAAAAATATAAGAAATAGCGTTGCTCAATGTTATCGAAGGTTAAATTATTAAAACACGGCTATAATCAAATATATACAAAGTGCATTGTATTTATATTTATTTCTTCAGATCAGAAATAATTAATTCACAACATTCGAAATTTAGTATAAATTTGTTTATAATTCAATTAATTAATAATCGAATCTAGAAATTATATAGTTTAATCTATCGCACAACATAAACGCAAAAAACGCCATCTGTTGTCACAATTTCACAATTCTTAAATATGAAAAAATTAAAACTATTATTATTTCAGATATAAATATTATATTAATTAATTCAATCAATTTGATTTTTAAAACTTTTTCTTGTGTTTCATTATATTAGTGACCTTCATTTGAACCATTTCGTTTTGTCTATTTTTACATTTTTAATTTTTTTTTTATAAGTATTATTTAAAAATTATGATATTTTATCTCAAACACATTGTTGATTATATATTTTTTTAAATTAATCTGCCATAAGACAAATTAGATATATTATTTTCTTAATTTATCAATCTTTATTTTAATATATCATCAAAAATTCCAATATTACCAATTTTATGACCATTTATATAATTAATGAAGAAATTTACTTAATTATTCATCCATCTGATAATATATATATATATATATATATTTATTTATTTATATATATATATATATATATATATATATAAATATATATATATATATATATATATATATATATATATATATATATATATAAATATATATATATATATATATATATATATATATATATATATATATATAAATATATATATATATATATATATATATATATATATATATATATATATATATATATATATATATATATATTTATAACAATCTTAATTAAGGTGACCAACTTTTTTTTATACAATAAAAAGGAGGACACGATGAAATCGACGAGACAAATTTTAAAATTATTAAAAAAAATTCCGATGACTCAAAAATATATATATATATATATATCATAGAATCGATACCAAAAATATCTTTTATCAAAATGGAGGACATTTATCAAAGGAGAACGTCACTTAAAAAAGAAAAGGTGAACTGTCCTCACCATACAAGAACGATTGGTCACCTCATATCAATCAACACGATAGAAAAACCATTGCGAAATTTTCAATTACTTATAAAATATACATTATATCGATGGGGAATTTCTTTTTTTTTTATACGTCAGACGAGGATATTCTTCGAAACAATAAGTTTCGCACACATACACCTTTTGCACACCAGACAATGAATTCATAATGACAGACAGATAAACTGGTTTATTATATATATATATATATATATATATATATATATATATATATATATATATATATATATATATATATATATATATATATATATATATATTTAAATGAATAAATCGACAACACTACGTTAGAAACGGTTTCGTTCGGCCGCCATTGTGTATTGAAGAGCGGCGCGACTCGGTCGTCATGTTTTTGTTGCGTTTGTTGTGCGTTTTCGCATTTGCGACATTTATCGCTGTCGCCGACGAAGGTGAGCGACATTTACGTCATTTGGTTGTTTTTCAAAGTTTCGTCGAATCGAAACACGACGAATAATTTTGAAATTTATATTATAAACATCATCAGTATATTCAAACGATATATATATATATATATATATATATATATATATATATATATATATATATATATATATATATATATATATATAAACACACACACATATAACTAATTTGAAATTGTTATTAACATATTATTTTTTTCTAATTATTTAATGAATGTAACATCGATTATTATGCGTTGTTAGTATAATTAATAATTAAACCATTTCTTATTTATTTTTTTTGTAATATATATATATATATATATATATATATATATATATATATATATATATATATAATTTCAAGTTGTCATAAATAAAAATATAGATTTTATATACTAAAAATTTAATTCATTAATTATAAAAAAAATAAATATATTAACAACTCAATCATAATTGAATACTTATTGGTTTTTCTGAATTAAATATGTTGCCAATATTTTTTTGCTAATAACTAGCATATTTATCAATTTATACGTCGAAATGAACAACTTTTATATTATTTTGATTTAAAAGTATGAATGTGGAAAAATTCAAAGTAGAAATAAATAAATTTTAGCATTCGCTAAAAATGTTATTAACTATAATAATTGTAATGTAAACAAACTAACGGCTTTACATTTTAATTTCAATGACATTTATCACATAAAAGCAATATATTTTTATTTTTAAAATTGTTTTTTTTTTTTGATTTTCTAGAAATCGTTCATTTCCGTGACGATTACGTCTATAACAGTAATTTAAGTGCCTTTTACAAAGAGCACAGAACACCTCAAAGATGGTCAGATGCATTGGTTACATGCAGAGCTGAAGGTGCTGAATTCGTTTTACCGGCCACAGGTGAAGAGGTCGACCTGATGCTGCAGCTGTCTAATTCTTCAAATCTTTGGGTGGCAGCCAGCGACATATATTCTGAAGGCGATTTTCTGACAGTTGACGGTATTGAAATTGTTTAAAAAAATAAATAAATTAGTTCAGATGTTTTCAACCTTTTTGTTTTTTGTTCTTGTTCGCGAATCGCGTACGCCGTCACCGATCGATGTCGTTAAAATATATACCATATTAATGACAAAAAAAAATCTCAATTTTATCAGAAAAATAATAATTATTTTATTTCATATCGCATGTTATTAAATTTATGTTTACGTTTATAATTTCTTGGAAATGCCGTTTGAATGAAAGAAACACCACAATAACGCATATCTTTTCCTCAATTTGGAAAAACCGTCAGTGTTTATATAATAATATTAAAATATAAATTTAGAATAATGATAATAATAATAATAATAATAATATTTAATTTATTTCTATATTTTATTAAAATAAAATAGACCGATTTTAAAATGAATGTTCATTATTATGGCATTCAACATAATATTAAATATACAATTATGTTATCAATTTAATTTCAGGTAAATCAATATCAGAATTTTATTTAAATTGGAGAGCCGGCGAACCGAATAATGTGAATGATGCTGAAAATTGCATTATCATGGATAGATCAGGAACATATATTGATGTTTCTTGTAATGGTTATCATCGATTTTTCTGTAAACGAAATGCAAATAATTTAACACAAAATGCTCCGTGCCAAACTTATGATATGGGTATTTTTTTTATAATTTTTCTTAGACATCATAAAAATTGAGTCGATCAAAAATATTTTAAATTCATTGAAAATCGAATAGATCATGAATAATAATTATTAAATTATTTCAGATTACACATATTCCAAGCAATTAAATAGTTGCTATAAATTTCATTCTTTACCGTTATCTTGGCATCAAGCTTTTAAAACCTGTAAAGCCGAACAAGCATCTCTAGCCATAATTAACAGTAAAGACGAGGTTTCATTAATAACCAGGATGTTCAACAATTATCCTGAAGCGAGTTTAAAGGGAAATTTTCAAAAGAATGCCCTACACTTGGGCTTCAGCGATCTTCTTAGTAACGGTTTCTATCTAACCACTGATGGTAAGAAGTGTTTTAAATATACTTTTTATTTTTTTTTATTCAATTTATAAGCGATGATTGAAAAGTTTACTATTGATATTGAAACTTGTTTATATTCAGGAAAATTCTTGAGTGAAACTGGTTATGAAATTTGGTCCCCTGGTCAACCAGATAATTATCAAAATAAGGAACATTGTGGCAGCATGTTCAGAGATGGATCATTAAACGATTTGAATTGTGAATCCAGAGCTATGTTTGTCTGCGAAAAATCTATAACGATGATAGTTCTATAAATTTTTATGTATAACATAATTATATAATTGTATTTTTATTTATCAAATCTACATATATCATATCTAATATTGTTTATTTCCAAAGATTTATAGTATATATTCCAAAGAAATATTATTTTTTTTATTAAAGTTCAATATTGCTATCATTTATTATAAATCAATATGTATTATTCTGTGAAAATAAAGATATTCAAATAATTAAAATTAAAGTGTTTTATTATTATTTTTAAGTATGCAGACATCATACGTAACATCACAGACGCGACAGACATAATATTGCTATCAAATAAATACAATTAAAATATTCATTATTACAATTATTTATTCTATTGATCAAAAATCAAAAATTAAATATTATAATTAAATATATATATATATATATATATAAAGTATGAATACTGATACTGTGACAATGCGCGTGACACACGACTATATAATTGTTCATTACAATGTTATAAATTTTAAAATAATTCATTAAATCAATGCACAAATGCGTTTTTGATTTGAAATGAAATTTTTAAATGGTGTGTTTGTTTGTTCATGTTTCACACTGAATACGAGAACAAAAAAAAAAAAAAAAAAACCGGTTTTAAAGTATGAAAACGCAAAGACCGTGTTGTGCTTTAGTCGTTAATTATATACGCTAACAGTAACACTGTTAAAATGACGTTTACAAATATATCGTATTTATTCGTTTCATTTTTGTATATTTGTACGGCGCAAGAAGGTAAATTATTTTATTTAATCGTTTTTTATTATTATTTTTTTTAATATACGATTAAAAAAATATTATTTTATTTTTAATCAAGAAATAAGAAAAAAAAAGGTTTTTTTTTTCTTCATAATATGATTTTATTTGTAATAAAAATAGTTTTTTCGTTAATTATTATAAATAATAAATATATTTTAATATAATAAAAAAAAATATTAACATTTTTTTTGACAAAAAAAAATCGAATATTTAATATAAAATAATTTATTCAAATATTGAGAAGATGTTTTCCCGTTGTTATATATAATTAAATTTGAATTTTGACTTTCAAGATTCAAAATTCCAGTTAACCTTCGATTTTTATTTAAAGGTCTGCCTTATCGACGATTTCCACTTTAATTCATCATCATATCATGAGAAAGAAGCAACAAACCTTTTTTTTTTAATAAGTTAAATATTGTAATATTATTATTTATTGACGTGTTAAAAAGAAAACAAAAATTATATCATTTCTATTTTTTTATATATATATATAAAATACAACTTCAAATTCAAATTTATAATATTTATCATTTTTCGGTAAAATATATTAAGAAAATCCGATTACGTGACCTTATTTTTCGTAAATAAATTATGTTTATTGATTGAATTGCTCATTAGAATAGAAGATAATTTTTGACTATTTACAGACAACTCAATCAAAATATAATATATATTTTTTTTCCTTGAAACACATATAATGTTATTGACCAATTATTATTTTTTTATTAATACTATTATCAATAAACGCAAATAACTCAGAAAAAAATAAATATAACACAATAAACAACTATATAAAAAAATCATATACAACATTTACACAATATTATAAATTGAAATTATATAAAAAAAATAGTTCAAATAATTCTCTAATATTAAAAATTGGTTTAAATAATAATTAATATTATTATTTTTATTATTGTCAAATATGATTAATTTTAATATTCGTTCAATTTACAGATAAAACGTCGACACCTTTCTTTCGTAAAGATTACACGTATATAGAGGCTCAGAATTCATTTTATAAATTTCATAAATCGCCAACCCATTGGTCCGCGGCTCTGACAACTTGCAAGGCCGAGGGGGCGCAATTTTTCGTGCCCAAAACCAAAGATGAACTCGATGACGTTTTAGGGTTAACCGGAAGTGTGAGCTTTTGGATCGGAGCGCATGATATGTTTTTCGAAGGCGATTTTATTACGGTTGACGGTATTATTATTATCATTTTTTTTTAATCAATCCAATTACATTCATAATTCACTTAATGAAATTCCTAAATATACTCTCAGATAATTATATAAAATGAAAAAAAAAGTTCTATATCAAAATATTTTTTTTTGTGATTTTCAACGTTTCACAATAACTTTCTAATTCGTTGTCGCTCAAATTTAATGAAAACGGATGTTGTATATTTCTTATCGCGGTTTTATTTGTGGCGATTGTTAATCGAAATATTTCGATCAACTTTGAGTGATATTGAATTATTTTATTAATTTTTCAACCGATTAAAATATATTTATATACCTCAATAAAAAAATACGATAATTGAAAAAAAAATATCAGCATTCAATGTTAAAGTTGCAAATTACTGGTATACGCTAATTATTTATTATTTGTTTCAATTATTTGATAGGAAAAAAAAACAGTAAACTGTTTTTATTAATTTCTTGTTCTATCAAGAATGAGACTACAGATCTTGGAGATCTTTAATTTGATTTACAAAATATTTTCATCCATTCCTAGTTTTTATTTAAATTTCACAAGTCATGTCGTTTAAATTTGATAGTCCGATTGATAGTTGATCTTTTACATCTTCAATTAGAATTAGAAACTATGTCCATTGAAATTATTTCATTTACAATGATTATTTTTTCATGTTGTTTAAAGGCAAACCATTCTCTGAATCGTACATAAAATGGAAAGACGGTGAACCGAACAATGTTAACGGCAGAGAAAATTGTGTTTCATCAACGAATGGCGAATATAATGATGTACCGTGCGATTCAGAAATTCCATGGGTTTGTAAAAAATCTAACGTGAATCTGACTCAGAATATCATTTGTGAAACATACGATAGCGGTATAAAAATGATACTGTATTACAATATTTATATTGATAAATCTATTTTAAATACAATATTTCATTTCAGCCTATGTATATGTTTCGCAAACTGATCGTTGCTACAAATTTCATTCAAAACCGGCGTCGTGGCACCAAGCTTATAGAACGTGTAAAGCTGAAGAATCACATTTGGCAATCATCAATAGTGATACAGAAGCCAAGATTCTAGCGGTGATGTTTGCTAAATATCCTGAAAGGTCCATAAAGGGAAATTTTGAAAAAAATTCCATTCATGTCGGTTTCAATGATCTCTTAAGTTTTGGCACTTATTTGACAGTCAATGGTAAACATAAATATATATTTAAAAATTATATATACTACTGTGATCAAAAAATAAGGTGAAATTATCATTTAAAACTCCCGGGCATTGGGAAGACGGATAAATTGCATTTTTTTCCCTATGTGTTTAACATTTGTTTGTCAAAACTCTTGGTTCCTTCATCACCATGCCATACTCTGCATTGAACTCGACTTATATCGTTCCGCAACCACTGTATTCGCCTGATTTCGCTCCGTGCGATTTCTGACTATTTTAGCAAACTCAAAAGGCTAATGCGGGAACGCTATTTTGACACGATTGAAAAGATAAAAACTGAATCGAAGAATGTCTTGAAGGCTATACCGGAAAAAGACAATTCTGAATGTTACGAGGACTGAAAAAAGCGTTGGCAAAAGTGCATTTTATCGGACGAAGATTATTTTGAATGGGATGAAATTAATTCGGAAGAATAAATTAAAAATATATATTTTACGAACAAATGCACCATACTTTTTGATCACAGTGTTATGTAGAATAGTGAAACGTGTTAATTAAATTGATTAATTTATGATATTTTTTTAATTAAAATCATAGGAGAAAGTTTGGATGAAGCTGGTTATGAAAACTGGGCTCCAAATGAACCTGATAACAATGGCGGTAAAGAACACTGTGGCGGAATGTTCAGGGATGGGACCTTAAATGATCTTAATTGTGATAAAAGGGCAATGTTCTCTTGTGAAAAAGAATTATCAACAACAAGAAATAATGGAGAATTCGTTAGATTGCCTGATGATGTTTGATAAAATCAAATTTAAAATATTATTATTTATCATTCTTATTATACAAAGACTGGTGGTCCAATAATTAAAATTAAAAAATAGTAATTAAAAATTGTAATCAATTTTTAAGTATATAATAATAGAAAAGTTTTAAAAAAGAAACTAGCTTATTAAGATTTTTAAGATAAAAAAAAATAGCACCATCGAGATGCTTATATTAAACTTATTTAACCAAAAAAAAAATATCTTCATATATTTTTTAAGTACTCCGTTAGAAAAATATTTACATCAATAACAAAAATTTTTAACTTTTTTTTTTTAAATGACTGTATTATTATTTATTTAGTTCTTTAAATTATAATATATGTATTAGATTTTCATTGTTCAAGAAAATGTATGGATATTACGAAATTTAAGAAAGTTTTAGAGATTTCTAATCCGAAATTCTAAATAAAATATTATTTATATTATTTAAACGTATTGTGAATTTAATTATAATATTATTAAATAATATATAATATTTAATCATTTTTTTGCGTTGTGTGTTTCATTTATAATATAAATCTGAGAATTTTTTACAATTATATTCCCACTTAAATTTTCTTAATATTCTTTGTAGTTTTTTTAACGTTTTGATTTTGTATTTCAAACTGTCAATCTTTAATTATATATTTTTTTAAAGATATCTCTTTAAAAAAAATAACTCATGTACCTTAATTCTAGGAATATATATATATATATATATATATATATATATATATATATATATATATGTGTGTGTGTGTGTGTGTGTGTGTGTTTAAATAAATAAGGTGAACAATAAATATTTTAATCTTAATAAAACAATATTTTTATATAATTACAATTCATGTTTTTTTTCAATAATTGTACTCGTCAAATTTTATAAATGTCATTTTACGAATATAATACTTAATTTATATAATTTTGATGAATTGCAATCATCATATTTAATTTTTCAATAACACCATAATCATAATCAATTATTAGATAATCTGGTGGAATTTGATTGCGACAATGTTTTTTCACATATAAACATCGCTTTTGCTTCGCAATTATTTATCGTTAATGTTCCATCCCTATTCATGCCACCGCAGTGGTTATTTCCTCCCTTATTATCCGGTTGGTCAGAAGCCCAATTTTCATAACCAGCATCTTGCAAATTTAATCCTGTAATTTAAATACTTTTATTATATTATTATTTTAACAAATTAACGTTCGAATCTAATAGCGTCTTATTTCTGTCGTGCACGAATTTCATATATCGGGTCTACTTTTTTTTTTTTTTTTTTGATTGAATTTATTATCAATTTAAAGTAGTCGTTTACCGTTCGTTGTTAAATATGTGCCGGTAATTAGTAGATCGTTGAAACCGATGTGTATGGATTTTTTTTCAAAATTTCCTTTTATGAATCTTTCGGGTTGTTTAGCAAACATAGTAACGAAAATTTGCACTTCCACGTCGTCATTAATTATTGCCAAAGACGATCCCTCGGCTAAACAATTTTTGTATGCTTGATGCCATGTTTTACGCTGCGAATGATATTTGTAGCACTGATCTCTGACAGAATTGTATATATAAGCTATAAAATACGTTAAACGTTAATATCGTAAACGATTTGAAAATAAAAATAGATATAATTTTTGATTAATACTTGTTACCGTCGTCGTATGTTTCACAAATGACATTTTGAACTATATTCGCATTTGGTTTTTTGCAAACAAATGGATATTCGTCAAAACAAGACACAATGCTATATTCACCATGTATAGACGAAAAAATGCATGAATTTTCTGTATTTTCATGATCGGGTTTTCCACCCGCCCATTTCACATAAGAATTAGATAAACGTTTACCTAAAAAAAAAGCAATTTAAAAAAATCCACTAAATATATTAAATTGTACTTGATTTTTACAATGAGACTATATATAAACTATAGAACAAGAAAAATAGTCTAATTATTTTACTCTTCTCTATTTTGATTTTTAATAAATATTTAAATATATAATAAAAATCGTTGATTTTTCACCAAATAATAATAAATATTTTTTTTAATTCATATCGCTTACCGTCTAATGTAAGATAAATATTTTCTGAAAACACATCATGTGCTGCTATCCAAATTCCCCTATTGTCTATCAATGATAAAATAACATCCAATTCTTCTTTAGTTTTAGGAACAAAATATTCTGCACCTTCATTTTTGCATGTTGCAAAACCGTTTGTCCAAATGCTTGCGCTTTTATGAAATTTATAAAAAGCCTTTAAATTCGGTATATATGTATAATCTTTACGAAAATATGGAGCAACTCCTTGATCTTCGGCTAAAAAATTGAATACAAAAAAAAAAATATTTATTTTAAACGATTTATAACTGTTAAATATTATATTTTTATTAAAAAAGAAAAATAATTGTGTTATTTTTTTAATATTTGACTTTCAAAACGTGACACGGAAATACTATATATTATGAAGGTTACATACATATTTTTTTTCTAACAAATTATCAAAAATAAATAACAAATTACCCTTTTCTGCTAAACAATGAATAGTGATCAGATAAAATATCGATATTATTTTCAAAACAGACATTTTGTGACACGATCGTCTTCTATCACAATAACTATATCGACTAATGTTATTCATACATATAAAAAAATATTTTATCCTTCGTATTCGCTCGTCGACATGATTTTCTTATATTTAAATACTGGTTTAACAAGATTTTCTTGTATATAAAATTTAAAAAATATGACAAAACTATATGTTTTTCGTTAGTCAACAATAACATATTATAAAGACGACAACGTGTCGAAAATGAAAGTGATAATAAAAATATTATTTACGAGTATTTTATTTGATGTCTATTGTTTCGCTCAAAATGGTAAAATATATTTTTTTTAACAATATATCTATTAAGAAATTTTTTATACAAGCAAGGAATATTTGTACAAGGTTTAACTATATAGTCATACACCGTGATCAAAAAGTAGAGTAAATTTGTTTATAAAATTCTTCCAAATCAATTTCATCCCCTTTAAAATAATCCCTGTCCGATAAAACGTCCTTTTTGCAAACGCTTTTTTCAGTCCTTGAAGCAGTTGGAATAGTCTTTTTCCGGTATAGCCTTCAAGACCTTTTTCGATTCGGTTTTTAACTCCTCAACCGTGTCAAAACGGCGTCTCCGTATTACCCTTTTGAGTTTGCCGAATAGCTAGAAGTCGCATGGGGCCAAATCGGACGAATACGGCGGATGCGGAACAATATGAGTCGAGTTTTTGGCATAAAAGTCGCGAAAAACTAACGCGGTATGACATGGTGCATTATCGATTATTAGATAATTAAACTTTATGACAAACGAATGCTTGGTAAATGTTATAGACAGTTCTACCAACCTAGGAAAAAAATATTTTACCTACCTACCTAATGCCCGGGAGATTTTAATGACAATTTCACCTTACTTTTTAATCACAGTAGTATATAATATATGTAATACTAAATAATTTTATTATCTTCGTATATTATCTAATGTAACAACTTTAATTATATGATTTATAATATATATTTTTTTTTCATTTACAGAACAAGAGACACCGTTCTTTCGCAAAGACTATATATATATACCGGAACTAAACGCATTTTACAAATTTCATACGTCTGTATCAATATGGAGTTACGCTTATTCAACATGCACAGCCGAAGGTGCTGAATTCTTTTTTCCGAAATCTAAAACAGAATTTGAAACTGTATCCAAGATGACAGATAACGGACCCATGTGGATAGCATCACACGATGTATACTACGATGGTACTTTTGTGACAATAGATGGTGTGATTTTTTTTTTACTATTTATATATATTTTCTCATCATTATATGAATGTGTTATTTATTGATAATGAAAATATATGATTTGATTTAAAGGTAAACTGATTTCCGAATCATATGTAAATTGGAAAAATGGCGAACCCAATGGCAATGGTAAAAATGAAGCATGCGTTCAAGCAGCTGATAATGGAGAATTTAGCGATATATCATGTTATAAGGAATATCAGTGGGTTTGTAAGAAACCTAACGTAAACTTAACCAGAAATATTATATGTGAAACTTACGATAATGGTAAAACGAAACTGAAATAATATCATTTATAAGTTTATATTTGTATTTTTCATATGTAATTTATTTTTATTAAAAAAAAAAAAAAAAAAACAGCATACGAATATAGCACTGAAACGGATCGCTGTTATAAAATGCATACTAAAGCGGTCTCGTGGTATCAAGCTTTCAGAACATGCGACGCTGAAGAATCGTTCTTATCTATTATAAACAGCGATAGAGAATCTAAAATTTTAGAATTGATGTTTTCCCGATATCCCGAAAGAGTTATAAAGGGTAATTTTGAAAAAAGTTCCATACACGTCGGCTTTAACGATCTGTTAATTACCGGCGAATATTTGACAATCGACGGTATATATATATATATATATATTATATTCGATTTATATTATTTTTTTATTATTATTTATTGAGAATATTTTATTATAGGAAAGACATTAGAGGAGGCCGGTTACGAGAATTGGGCATTCGATCAGCCGGATAATAAGGATGACAGTGAACATTGCGGTGGTATGAAGAGAGATGGAACTTTTTGCGATAACGATTGCGCTATTAATGCATTGTTTATATGTGAAAAAGAATTAACATATTCTAATAGTGTTAAAGAATTTGCTAAATTGCCCGATGACGTCCGAAAATAAACTTTAATCAATCTATATGATGTCTAATTTATTTATTTTTATTATTATTTTTATAATAACGAAAAAAAATAGTTATGACATTATATTTTTAACGTAATATGTATATTATAAATGGAATGATATACTACTAAGATCAAAAAAGTAAAGTGATATTGTTATTTAAAACTACAGAGCATTGAGAAGACGGGTAAATTGTATTATTTTTTATGTTGGCAGGATTGTCTATAACATTTGTCAAAAAGTTTAATTATCTCCGTGTTACACGTGTTTTTTTTATATAACCCTGACTTTTTTGCCAAAAACTCGAATCATATCGTTTCGCATCCACAGTATTCTCCTGATTTGGCGCCGTACGACTTCTGGCTATTCAGCAAACTCAAAAGGCTAATAATGCGGGGACGCTATTTTGATACGATTGAAAAGATAAAAACTGAATCGAAGAAAGTCTTGAAGACTATACCGGAAAAAGACTATTCCAACAGTTCGAGGACTGGAAAAAGCGTTGACAGAATAAATAAAGAATTTACATTTTTATGAACAAATTCACCGTACTTTTTGATCACAGTGTTATTTTTAATAAAAAAAATATTAATGAAAGTAGTGTATTTTGTTTTTTTTTTAATATGAAATCTATGATATAATTTATAATGTCATAAAAAATAGAAAATATATCATAGATGTGAAATTTTACATATTTTTCACGATTATGATTTATTTTTCAAATATTCCAAATGAAAACTTTCTTTATATATTCAATAACAACGTTGTTAAATGGATTTTTTTTAAATAAAATACTGGGATATATAAGTCAGTACTTTTATTTACAGACATTGCTTTTAAATAATAAATCAAATATTTTAATACTTTAATCATTATAATTGCCAATACACAATAAGATATTCATAAAATACGATAATTAAATAATGAGTTGAACAGATCTTTTTTTTTTCAAAATTTTCCTCTAGTATGTATTGCAAATGACGGAAATGGAATTTTTTAATAGTAAAAATATTCACCTTGTAATTTTTTTTTTTGTTAATATTATGTATAAGTATTATAAATTTAAATTATCAAAACAAATTTGAGCGCTCTTCAAAAACTAGTTTTACATTAAATTCACTATTTACGAAGAACTTAACAGCGATATTATTTTTTGGTTTTCCTGCGAGATTTTTTTTTTCGAAATGACTTTTAATTATTGCAATGACAACAAATATATATATATATATATATATATATATATATATATATATATATATTATGAATTATTCTAAAAAAATTTCCTCCCTTTCACATTCGAATTTTCCTCCTCGAACACTATATTTTTTTTCTTTTTAAAATCGACGATTAAATAAAAATAGCGATATTTTTTTTTAATCGTCCGGTAATTTTGCTATAGCCGAATTTTGATTATTGTTCGACGTGGACAATGTTTTTTCGCACACGAACAAAGCTTTTGAATCGCAAACTAAATCGTTCAAAGTTCCGTCTCTGAACATTGCGCCGCATCTTTCATTTCCGCCCGCATTATCCGGCTGTCCGTTCGACCAATTATCATAACCGGCCTCGCTCAGTGTTTTGCCTATAAATAAATAATATAAAAAAAAAATATATATATATAAATATAATAATTATTGTTGTCGGTTGCATTTTACCGTCCGTCGTCAAGTAAACGCCTTTCGTTAGCAGACTGTGAAAGCCGACTAGAAGATTCGCTTTATTAAAATTGCCCTTGATCGTTCTTTCCGGATGTTTGGCAAACATTGACATCAAAACGGTCGCTTCCGTTTGGCTATTTATTATGGCCAAATCGGCCTCTTCGCTTTTGCACGTTTTATACGCTTGATGCCATGTAAACGGTGTTGTGTGAAATTTATAACAGCGATCCGTTTGTGAAATGTAAATATATTCTGAAATAAAATATTAACAATATGTATTATTTTAATTTTGATATATATATATTATAATTTTTTCTATCAAGTTTTGAAAGACATTTATGAAATTTTGAAAATGTTCTATTTATTTAAGTGTGAATCTATCTTTATTCTTTCGCCAAAATTTTTGAATTACTTTATAATTTTATGTTTGAAAAAGATATGTATTGAAAAAAAAAACGTTGAATATAAATATTGAATGAATATATAATACAAATGAAATTCATCTTAAAAAATAGTATATATAATATGTAAATACGGATGAAAACATTTAAAAACCCAACATAATTGTGTTATTATTATAGTATAATTATATCTAAAAGTCTAATTCCAAGAAACGTGTCGATTGTAAAATAATCCAATTGTATTTTCCTTAATAGGAAAAACCGCATTTGTATTTACATTATAAATATAATATTTTTTTTTATAAAAAAAAAGTTTGCATATAGATAAATGTATAATTAATTTTATTTTAAAACATTTTACGATTTAAAAATGAACAATACCTGAATCGTGAGATTCGCATACAAGATTTGGTGATATATTACGATTTTCTTTCTTACAAAGCGAATAAAATCTCCCTTCACAATTCATATCTAAATATTCACCAATATCCGGTGATAATGCAACGCAATTTTCGTTACCGTTAACATTATTCGGTTCGCCACCTCTCCATTTCAGATATGATTCTGATAACGGTTTACCTGAAATATATATACCATATATATAACTCGTTAAACAATCAAATGATTAAAATAAAACACATTTTTTTTATATATAATCATAATGATAACAGCAATCCACGACCGCAAGAAGGAGATCCGTTCTAGAATCTGAACAAGTTAGAACACAATTTATAGCCATGAAGAAGTTTTTAACATCTTACAGATTAAAAATATGTATGCTTAGATGTTATGTTTTTCCTGTTCTTTATACACTAGATCCTGATACTGAAAAACGTCTGGAAGCTTTCGAAATGTGGTGCTAAGTATATCTTGGACCGATAAAGTAGCAAATAAGGAGGTTTTGGAGAAAATGAATAAAACTCTAGAAAAGATCAATAGCAAGACGTCAAAATTCACGGTTTAAAGATCTTCGTCGTTGATTCAACTGTTCGTCAATTGAAATATTTCGAATGGCTGCGTCCAAAGTTTCTTTAGCCGTGTGATGTTTCATCAATCTTCTTGAGGAGACGACGTGAAGAAGAAGAATGAATAATATAAATAAATAAATAAATAATAACCGTCGAGTGTTGTGAAATCTCCTTCTGAGAACATGTCGTGCGCGGCCAGCCATGTCCAACCATTTTTTGTCAATTTCAAAACGGCGTCCAGTTCCGTTTTCGATTTCGGAATAAAAAGTTCAGCACCTTCGGCCTTACACGTGTCCAAAGCGTCGGACCACGTTTGTCCGTCTTCGTGAAATTTATAAAAGGCGTTCTGTTCGCCAATGTAAACGTAATCTCGGCGAAAATATGGCGTCGACGATTCGTCTGAAATTAACAATATATAACTAAAAAAAAAAAATTTTTTTAATAATAATTATATATATATATATATATATATATATATATATATATATATATATATATATATATATATATATATATATATATATATATATATATATATTATTAAACCTTGTCCTGAACATATGGACGCTAGAAATATGAATAAAAATGATGTTTTTAATAGAAACATCGCGCGATGCGTTGTTGTTAACGTCAACGGATATCGACGACGATTGTTCTATTGAAGTTAGTCATGTTGTTATTTTTTTATTTATGAACCGGTTATTCAACATATATATATATATATATATATATATATATATATATATATAGCAAATGATATTGCTATATATTTAATAAGCGCCAATAGATTGATAACCTTTAAAATTGAACTTAATATATATATTTCGGATAATGAACGAAATATTCGATTAAAATATATTAAAAAATATTCCTAATGCATAAATTTCAATCACTTATGTATGATTAAATATGAATTTTTTATTTTTTTAAATTCATCAGTGTATTGTTGAATATAATTTTCGATGCATGTTTTATGGTTTCTTTTGCGTTATATAATATAAAAATTAATAGGAAAATAAATAGAATGCTTCTTAAGGTATGAGATAATGTTTATATATAAGATTAATTAGTAAGGCGATCAATTTATTTACATTAAAAAAAATATCAAAAAAGACGATATTTAGGAGGACTCTTTTCAAAGGAGAACATAACTTATAGAAAAGAAGACTGTTTTCACCAGAGGACGATTAACAATTTTATTATTAGGCTATATCACAAAAATCTTTTAAAAATATATATTTTCATATTACATGATAACGTTTAAATTTTTTTATATATGATATAAAAGATGAAATTTTACAAAATTTAAAAAATTTTCTCTTTTTTTTTTTGGTGAATTTGGTCAAAATATAATAATGAAAAAAATATGAAAATTATTTTTTTTCCATTATAATATATGTAAAAAAATGATATTTTAAAAATTAATACAAATAAAAAATTATATTTTTGTGATAAACCTAATTGAAATTAAATAAATTTTATTAGGTTTTGTATTAATAAAAATCTTAAATATGTATGTTTTATTAGATATGTTTTGCACATTTTATTTATAATTAAGATAATACATAACAATCAAAATTAGCATATACAGTTTATTATACATATATATATATATATATATATATATATATATATATATATATATATATATATATATATATATATATATATAATTTATTGATCGTCGGGTAATTTTGGTAATGAAGTATATGAATTGCTAACAGAAGTCGATAGAGTTTTTTCACACACAAACATTGTTCTTGTATTGCAATTATAATCATTTAAGGCTCCATCCCTGGTCATTGTTCCGCAATTTTCATTTCCTTCGACATTATTTGGTTCACCCGGTGCCCAATTTTCATAACCGGCATCGCTCAATGTTTGACCTGCAAAATTAAAAATAAATTAAAATATTTTTTTCTTTTCAATAAAACAAAAAAAAAAAGAGAGAGAATACTATAAAATAAATACCGCCGGTCGTTAAATAAAGACCGTGATTGTATAAATCAGTAAAACCGACGTAGATGAATCGTTTTTCAAAATTGCCACTAAGGATCCTTTCAGGATATTTGGCTAACATTGCAACTAAAATTTTTGCTTCGCTTTCGCTGTTTATGACGACTAAATCTGATTGTTCGTCTTTGCATATTTTGTATGCTTGATGCCAGGTTTTTGGTATTTTATGAAATTTATAACAACGATCCATCTGTGAAAAGTATATATATTCTAAAACAATAAAAAGTTTAAAATTAGTAGTATAGTAAGTATTAGTATTTTCATATATATATATATATATATATTAATTATAATAATTATAAATAAACATGAATATTATTTTTATAAATCATTCGATGATTATCCAAAATTGAATCACGGATTTTTATATGTGATTGAATTTTATGCATTATTTTCCTTATAAAACACGTGATTGTCGATTACAATTCACTCGAGCAAACGTATTTATATAATTAACAGTGCAATTAATTAATAATTATACGGTGAATTATCGTTTAAAATATAAAATACAAAAATTAGAAAAAAAACTGCAAAACAAACAATTTATAATAAATAGTTAGTTTAATTATCTATTATAATTTGTTTAAAGTTTTGGATCACGACCTATAAGATTAAAATAATAATAATAATAAACTAGTGATTTGCGTACATTTAAATTAAACGCAATGTTGAAAAATTTTAAAGCATCTGTAAAAAAAAAAGACAATAAACATTGATTCATAAGATTTCAAGTCATATTTATTTATAAGAAACCGGTTATTTTTTTTATTATAAATATATACCTTACCTGAATCGTGCGTTTCACATATGATATTTTGTGTTAAATTTTTATTTTCTCTTTTACAAATAATGAAATGTTTATCGTCGCATTTCACATCTAAATATTCTTTAAAATCTGGAGCCAATGCGACGCAATTTTCATTTCCATTTCCATTATTCGGTTCGCCTTCTCTCCATTTTAGATATGATAAGGATAACGATTTTCCTTGAATTATATATATAAAATTATAATAATACATTATAAACAATATATACATTTGAAAAAAAAAATATATATATATATATATATAAATACCATCAAGTGTAACGAAATATCCTTCTAAATACAAATCGTTAGCCGCTATCCATATCCAGTCCCTTTCAGGTATCGTTTTTAAAACAGCATCCAGCTCCTCTCTGGTTTTTGGAACGAAAAATTCAGCACCTTCAGCATTACAAGTGGCCAATGCTTCAGACCAGTTTTGTTTTATTTTGTGAAATTTATAAAATGCATTTTGTTGCTGTAAATATGTATAATCTCTACGAAAATACGGTGTTGTAGATTCGTCTGAAAATAAAACGTTATATATATATATATATATATATATATATATATATATAATTATTAAAAAACGATATGTGTTGTTTATATGGAAAAATTGAATAAAAAAAAATCAGTGCTCAAAATGCGTAATATTTTTAATATGTTTTTTAGTATTAAATATAATTATATATATATATATATATATATATATATATATATATATATATATAAAATAATTATTTTACCTTGTGCCGTGCATACAACAATAAGAATATTAAATGAAAATATAAATTTTATAAGAGTCATATTTATACGTTGTCTTCGTTAAGAATATCGATAATAACTGCTTGCTGTAGATCAAACTTGTATATATATATATATATATATATATATATATATATATATATATATATATATATATATATATATATATATATATATATATATTATATATCTGTCTCATACATCAAATCAAATTAGAAGATATTGCATAATAAATCATTTTTTTTATTTAAAAACAATAATCACATATTAATATTTTATGAAAATATACAAAAATATTTTTTTTTCTTTTTATAATATATTAAAATATTTTTTAGTATTAAATCAAATCCTCATTGATCGTCGGGTAATTTCGCAACTGAACCATGATTTTTAACATTACTAGTCGATAATGTTTTTTCACATACAAACATAGCCCTAGATTGACAATCGACGTCATTTAGAGAACCGTCTCTAAACATGCTGCCGCAATGTTCGTTTTCATTACTCGGTTCACCTGTGCTCCAATAATCGTAGCCGGCATCTGCTAAATTTTGTCCTAGAAATATATATTTATATATTATATCATATTTTTTTTGTGACGTCATTTTATTTTTTTTTTTTTATCTATATAATTAATTTTTCAAACCTTTAATCGTAACATAAACGCCACCGATTAGTAAATCGTTAAAACCGATGTGAATGCATCGTTTTTCAAAATTGCCCCTTAGAAATTTTTCAGGATATCTGCCGAACATCGACGATAGAATTTTTGATTCTATATCGCTATTTATTATAACTAGATTCGATTGTTCGCCCGTGCACGTTTTATACGCTTGATGCCATGTTAAAGGTGTTTTGTGAAATTTATAACAGCTATCTGTTTGCGGAGAATATTCATAATCTGAAATAAATTATCAACGATTATTATAAAAAAAAATAAAAATAAATAAACATGGATTACTTTGGATTATGAAGAAAACGTCAGCGAAAAATATTTTTATAAAGAAATATATAATATAAATATTTTTTATATTATATATATATATATATATATAAAACGAATCATTCTTATAACGCAAAGCTCAAAAATTACGACGACTTTCTATATTATTTGACTATTAATTAATTTTTCAGCAGTAAATATAATAAACAACGCTGTGAACTGAAATTTTTCATGTACTACGATCTTTTGAACGTTTGTAATATTTATTCAATAGAATCGATTTAGAAAATATTTATTATTTAATTATTAATAAATATTCCAATTTTTTTTTTACAAATTTATTCAAAAGTTAATCTGTAATGAATAATTATAAAGTAATAAATAGATACAACAATAAAATTTTATTTTCATAAAACACGGAATAGATCAAGTTTCATTTGATTAGATTTTCGTTTAATGCTGTGTTTCTTATCGTTCGATTTCCATATTATGCGTACGAATTAATCGCGTTATAAGAGGGAATATTTTTTTTTAAGAAGATTACAAACAAAATCAATATGAACTAATTTTGATAGATTATTTTATCGATAAAAATTTATTAATTTTATACGTTATTTATCACGTGTTATTTTGAAGGAAAAAATGTTACTATAACATTATAGAAATTTAGTAATTATTGTTTTTCTTTCGTATTGAGGAAAAATTTATTTGAATAATTTAATAGCGCAACAGTTCATTATTAACCCTGTCGTGTCCAAACATTTTCTTCATAATAAAATTTAATTAGATAATTTTATATTAAATATTTACCCGCATCATATGTTTCGCATATATTATTTCGTGTTAAATTTTGATTCGCCCTTTTACAAATCGAACGATATGTAGAATTACAATTCAAATCTAAATATTCGCCAATACTTGTTTGTAATAAAACACAATTTTCATTGCCGTTAACGTTATTCGGTTCGCCTGGTCTCCATTTCATATACGATTCAGACAACGGTTTGGCTGAAAAAATTTCATCAAAAATATATCGTAACAATCTGTAAATTTTACATAATTTAATATGATAATAATAATTTTTAAAAAAAAAATAAAAATATAGTATACTGTCAACAGTAATGTAATCGCCTTCTGAAAATTTATCGTGAGCAGCAATCCATAGAAAATCTGTATCCGGAAAAGCTTTTATAACTACATCCAGTTCCTGTTTGGATTTGGGACAAAAAAACTCTGCACCTTCGGCTCTACAAGACGATAAAGCGTCACTCCACGTTTGATAAGAATTTTGAAGTTTATAAAAAGCGTTTTGTTCCGATATATAAATATAATCATTGCGAAAATATGGTTGTATGACCTCTGTAACATTGAATATTTTACAAAAATTGAATTTATAATATATTACTTGAAAATAAATATAAAACATTTACCTTGTTGTGCAAAGCAAAAGATCGTAGAAAAATTAATTATGAGTATAATTTTTATTAAAAACATTATGAAAAGATGTTATCGCTTCGAAATACCGACGCTAACTGTTCAATTGGAATTTATTATGCGGTTTCATTTATAAACGGATATTTTTATTTCTATTCGTTGTTAATAATTTAGATTAAATTATCAACAACACAATTGTAAATACTTGAATTTATATTTTATATAAGAGAAAAAAAATAGTACGTCAAATCAATCGTTAATTGTTTTAAACGGTGACATATTAATATTAATGATTGACGGTTTCAAATATATATTTATAAGTGAAAAAAAATATGTAAAATAATTACGTTTTATTATTATAAATGAAAAGTTCAAATACAAATTGATTTATAATCGAGTTGAATTCGTTCGTTTTTTCAGCAATTTATTTGCTGTGATTTTTTCGCCGTTTTTCATAGAAATTCTTACATTTTGACTAATATCTTTATGCAAAATAGTAATTCGGAAAATTCGCTCAAATATAATATTTTTATCATCGATATAAATATTTTCATGCTATCATCATTCTTAATTCATATTTTTTTTCAACGATTTCATCGTTTTTTATTCACAATTTCTGAAATTAAATTAAAAAAAACCGTTTAGCGTTTTCCTCCAATTTTCATACATATTAATCTCATCGTACATAATTTTAAAATCAAATTGGATTCATTCTTTATTCATTGTCAGTTTTACCCATTTTTTTTAGAAAAAAAAATAAAACTGTATCTCACATATATTAATAATGTATAATTTTTAAAATATTTAGAAAAAAAAACCACATAATTTATATTCAATTATATTATTTATTATAAGTGCGAATTAAAGAACATTTTCGGCTCGTTCTTTCTTTTGATTACATGTTTTTTTATTCACAAGAAAAAAATATTTTTGAACTGATATCAATATATCGATATTTTATTGATCATCCGGTAATTTTGCAACTGATAAATTCGGATTTTTTTCCGATGTCGATAGAATTTTTTCACAAACAAACATTGCTCTGGCTGTGCATGTTATATCATTTAGAGAACCGTCTCTATACATACTGCCGCATCTCTCATTTCCTCCATAATTATCAGGCTCTCTGGGTGCCCAATTATCATAACCTGCGGCCTCCAAAGTTTCACCTGAAATGAAAAAAAAATCATGTCGAAACAAATTTATATGAAGACTATTTAAATAACGTACAAAAAGAAAACTCTTATATAATATATACCTTCGGTCGTCAGAAAAATACCCCTGGTTAGAAGATCGTTAAAACCGGCAAGGATAAGCCTTTTATCGAAATTTCCCTTCAGACTTCTTTCGGGATATTTGTAAAGCATCGATGATAAAATTTTTGCTTCCGTATCGCTATTTATAATAACTAAATCGGATTCTTCGCTTTTGCATGTTTTGTAAGCTTCATGCCATGATATAGGCGTTTTGTGAAATTTATAACAGCGATCCGTCTGTGAAAAGTATATATATTCTGAAACATTTTTAAAATACAATTAATTATAATTGAGAATATTAATTTACACGAATAATACTGCATAAAACTGTTTAAGTTTTTTTTTCTATCAAACTATTGAATAGTCAAAATATTGAGTCTGTTTTTCATTTGAAAATCGTTTATTTTCAGTACACATTTTTTTTGTGCAATTAATTGACTTGGAGAAAATAAACTAAACAAACACTTCATTTTAATTATAAGTTACGATATTATACAAACAACTCGCTTATAATCAGTTTAATATTATTTTTGTAATTATATATAAAATAGTTCACGATTTATAATAATGTTCTATTTATGGTATAAATGACATTTTTTTTCTTTATCGACGAAAATTGTACCATTTTATAATTATTGAAAATTTTACAGATGTAAATTTTATATAGTCATCGTATAAAACACACACACATATATATATAATAAAAAATATTAAATATTTTATTTTATTTTATAATTTTTTGATACGATTTCGATACATCACAATTTTAAAAAGATGTGCATATTTATCAAATATCATTATATCAATTTTAGATCGAATTTTTGAACCTTAATCTCATTAACTTAGCATGTATTATTTCTTAACTTCTAATATAATGTGATTAGCTTAAAATTTTCGTTAAAAATATTTCATATTTCAAACGGGAAAAAATCAATTTACCTGGATCGTGAGTTTCGCACACGGAATTTTGCGTTAAATTTTCATTTTTTCTTTTGCAAATTACGTAATTTCTATCGTCACAATTCATATCTAGATATTCTTCAATATCCGGTTGGACCGCAACGCAATTTTCATTTCCGTTAACATTGTTCGGTTCGCCTTTTCTCCATTTCATATACGACATCGACAACGGTTTACCTGAAACGTTGTATAAAAGTACGATTCACGTTCGACAAAAATCGAAGAATAAACAATTAATTAACAAAATAGAACAACAACAAAAAAAAAAAATAAATACCGTCGGTCGTGATAAAATCGCCTTCGGAAAACATATCGTGAGCTGCAATCCATATCCATCCATTTTCGGATAAATTCAAAGCTGCACTTAGTTCCTGTTTGGTTTTCGGTACGAAAAATTCAGCACCTTCAGCTTTACACGCCGACAAAGCCTCGGTCCACGTTTGTTTCAATTTGTGAAATTTATAAAAAGCGTTTTGTTCCGGTAAAAATACGTAATCTTTACGATATATCGGCATGGTAGATTCGTCTAAATAATATGAATTAAATTTACACATATTGGTTTTTTTTTTTTTTTTTTGTAATAATGTAACATGGACGCCTATGGACGTCATTTAAATATATATATAATTTATAAAATTTACCTTGTGCCAAACAAAAAACCATTGAAACGACTATTAAAAATATGCTTTTCGCGATAAACATTGTCGAACGTCGTATTCACAGACAAATATCAATATCAACTGTACAACTGAGTCGATTTATTGTTTATATAATAAAAACCAGTTTTGCTATTTGTGGTCTTGCTCATATTTTTATTTTTAATCGTTAAAATAATGAAAAACATTATAATAACAAATATAAATAAAATCCATTTTTTTTTTAATATTTAACTCACATATTTTCTATAATATGTTTGTTAAATTGCAATATTTTTTCTGTATTTTTTTTATTCTAATTTTTATTTTAAATAGCGTTAAAATACAAAAATTTTTCACGATCTTTTGTAGAAAAAAATAATTAAAATTAAATACAAAATTTAACGATTCGACTTGATATAATTTTTTTTTATATATTATTAAAATATTATATTTATTAATATTTTTATTCTTTCAAAAAAAATATTGGAAATATTAATAATGATAGTTTAATATTTTATTAAATTAAATATATTATTTATATTGAATCATTTCAAACTTATAAAAAAGAATCATCTTCACACAAATACTAATAAAAACACTGATTTTTTTCTATATAGTTTATTTTTTTTACGATTAATCGTATATATTAATATAAAATATTGTTATTTCAGATTAAACGAGTTTATGATATTATATTTTTAAGAAGCCTACCTTGTTCCATACAATATATATATCTTGATGTAATGTAGTTGAGTTCAAGTAACAGTAATGATTACAATTGAAAAAAAATATGTAATAAACCAGTTATGATTTACATTCGATTAAATGCATTACGTTTTATTTGAAAAATCGAGTTGAAAATTTATCGAATCGATTATTATCAAATCAATGTTAAAAGTATTTTGGAATATAGTAATCGATATTTATATGTAAATATTGAGAAAGAACAACTAAAAGCAGCATTGTTTTTGCAACAGGTTTTAAAAATAAAATTAAACAGCAAAATCGATGACAAAATTTGATCAAAATTATTCACGTGTGTAATTTATAAATTTTCACATGAATTGATGAAAATTATATATATATATATATATATATATATTTATTTATTTTAACACATCTTTTGCGGGCAACTGTAATCTCAATTTACGAAATACTGACACCAAACGCAGGAGACTGCAATCACAGTCCTATTTATTTAAATTATTTTCACTTGTTCTACAACAATATTTTTTGGATATCAAACTTAAAATTTTCAAAATCAAAATTTTAGAAGTTCTTGTTACAAATTTATTATAATTTATTTTGTTAAACATATTCGTACGTTGCGGACATTCCCGCTATAAGCGTAATCTTTGTTAAATCCAACCCCGCAAAAGATGTGTTAAAATAAAAATGTTTACAAATATTTTGAGCGATTGAACACACTTAATACAATATATATATATATATATATATATATATATATATATATATATATATATTTACTTTATTTTCGATGCTTAATCACTTATCGATTCGTAAATATTAAATTATTTATAATACTTCAATAAAATAATTATTAAATATCATGCATTTCATATTACAGATATGTTGACTAATTATTTCAATAGCATAGTAGACACTAGTGTTGTTGCTATACTTTTTTGTAATTATTTTCTAATTTATATCTCTTAAAATTCCGAATAAAATGGAACACATATTAAAATATTCTTAGCGTTAATCAAACATTATAATTGCATACAATGATAATTTAAAAATTTCATTATATTAAAAATCACAGTAATTTATATAATAATAATAATAATAATAAGTGAAAATTATATATATATATATATTTTTTTTTTTCTTATTGATCGTCTGGTAATTTTGCAACTGATGAAATTGGATTACTATAAGAAGTTGATAAAACTTTTTCGCATACAAACATTGCTCTAGATTTACAATTTAAATCGTTTAAGGTTCCATCCCTAAACATACTACCACAATGTTCAACTCCTTGGTGATTATCCGGTTGACCTGTTGCCCAATTATCATAACCGGCAACATTTAATGTTTGACCTACAAAATAAAAAGAAAAGAAAAACAATAACATAATTTTATATATATATATATATATAAAAATCTGATTTTAACCATACAAATCCGTTATATTTCGGTTACCTTCAATCGTCAAATAAATCCCGTTGCTTATCAGATCGTTGAAACCGAGAAATATTGCGCCCTTTTCGACTGTGCCCTTTATTGTTCTTTCGGGATATTTGGCGAACATCAATGTTAAAATTTTAGCTTCCGTTTCGCTATTGATTATAACCAAATTGGATTCTTCGGCTTTGCACGTTTTATACGCTTGATGCCATGTTAAAGCGTTTGTGTGAAATTTATAACAACGATCCGTTTGCGACGTGTAAACGTATTCTAAAATTGAACAATTATAAAAAAAAAATAAGTAAATCTCTTTTATCATTTATAAGATATTAATTATTTTTATAAATATTTAAAATTCTTAAAAATTACTATTGTTTACATCAAGATTTTTTTTAATTTATGGTTCGCAATCCAAAATTGAATCACCATAGTCTCTAAAATTAGTATTAAATAAAAAAAATAACACTTTGATCAAAAAACAAGGTGAATTTGTTTATAAAATCGTATCAAAACGGCGTCCACGCATTGGCCTTTTGAATTTACTAAATAGCCAGAAGTCGCACGGAGCCCAATCAGGCGAATACGGCGGTTGCGGAACGATATGAATTGAGTTTTTGGCAAAAAAAAGTCGCCAAAAACCAATGCAGTATGACATGGTGCATTATCATAATGAAGAAACCAAGAGTTATAAAAACACATGTAACTCGAAAATAATTAAACCTTTCGACAAACAGACGCTTGGCAAATGTTATAGACAAATGTCCTACCAATCTAAAAAAAAAAAATACAATTTACCTGCCTTTCTAATACCCGAGAGTTTTAAAAGACAATTTCAACTTACTTTTTGATCACAGTTATGATTGTGAAACATTAAAATCATTCGTATAAATAATTAGATGAATTAATAGATTATTTTTGAATAATGAAAAGATCTTTTTTTTTTTTAAAAAAAAAAAAGATTATAATGATTATTGTTGTAAATGTATTCATACCAGTATCGTACGTTTCGCATACAAGATTTTGAGTTAAATTTTGATTTGATCTTTTACATATTGAATTATGTTCGTGATCGCACGGCACATCAGTATATTCTGCAATTGTCTCTACTATAACGCAGTGTTCATTTTGATTCAGATTATTTGGTTCTCCCGGTCTCCATTTGACGTACGATTCTGAAAAAGGACGACCTGAAAAAAAATATATTTATTAATTTTTTTTCTAAATATAAATGTATATATATATATATATATATATATATATATAATACCGTCGAGCGTTATAAAGTCGCCATCGGAAAACATGTCATGTGCCGCTATCCAAAGTTGATTATTTTGTGATATTTTCATGACGGATTCCAGTTCCTGTTTGGATTTTGGCACAAATAATTCGGCACCTTCAGCGGTACACGAATCTAAAGCGCTAGACCATTTCCGTTTGATCCGATGAAATTTATAAAATGCATTTTGATCCGATAAAAAAATATAATCTCTTCTAAAATACGGTGTTCTGTTTTCGTCTGAAATTAAAAAAAAAATCTTCCAAAAAAAATCCATCAACAAAGATATCGTTCATTATTTACGACTGATTTTAAAATCAACATAACGACTTAAAATTGTAAGAAATAAAAAAGTAAAATAAATATATAAATTAAAATTACAATTATATATATATATATATATATATATATATATATATATATATATATATATATATAATTTTTTTCAATATATTTATTTTTCATGTTCGACTTGTTTCACTTCTGATTTGTCATTCTTGGCGATAATGTAGTTCATCGCAATCCAAAAGGTTAACGATCTCTGATATACAATATCATTTTAATAATGATTAGCAACACGAAACCAAATAATATATTATAATATTTTACGACTAAATTTAATATGAATTTATATATATATATATATATATATATATATATATAAAGGGACAAGTTTCTTTGAACCTCTCTCCCCCCCCCTCATTGAAAATTTTGATTTAATATTTTGCATAGAAAAAAAATATATAATAAAATATTTTAAAATAAAATTTGAATTAAAAAAAAATATCTCACCTTCTTGTGCCATGCAAAATAGCACGAATATAAAATGTAAAAATAATATTTTAATCGGAAACATTTTTGCGGTGTTGATATTTAGATATATCGACGTCGACTAAAACCGACGTCGGTCCGACATGTTGATTCAAACTCGTTTTGGTTCAAGTTCAGTGAAACAGATTGTAAAGTTTGTTACGAAAGTATTAAAAGTTCATGTGAAATCGCATTAAATCGACTGAAAAATTAATATTATTTCATTTATATAGTATTTCATTTTTCATTATTTAAAAAAAAATATTCTATTGATTATATACGATTTAAAAATTTGTCTACGGCACCACAGCGTCATCTATCGTCAATATTTATAATTAAATTTCACACTGAATTATATATATATATATATATATATATATGTGTGTGTGTGTGTGTGTGTGTGTGTATATATGTATATATATATATATATGAATATATATATATATATATATATATATATATATATATATATATGTATATATATATATATCGAAGTTATATTATTAGCAATATTTAATTATGATGGTTGATTTTATTTTGTATTTTCAATTAATTAATTTAAAAAAATATGATATTTTTTTTATAGATTCGATTACAAATGATTTAAAATATTAAAATTATAGAATAAAATATTAAGCGGCCGCTGAGTTCTATAATAGATAATTAATATCGGTCCTACTGGAAATTTCCATTTAGATTATAATTTTTCCAAATGAGCTTTATTATCTATTATTTTTAATTTAAAAACCAATCTATATCATTATAATTTATTTATGAATTAAAAAATAAGACGTAAAATATTGAATATTTTTAATATACATATTAATTATTATATAAAAAAAAAATTATATTTAGTATAAAGTTTTTGATATATAAAATTTCAACTATCAAAAAATTCACACATCATTTTTATTAATGGTATGACTTTATGACATCATATCATATTTTATGTATGAATATTTTCATTTCTATTTATCATCCGGTAAACGTGCCGGATTATCGACCGGTTTTATATTTTTCAGATTTTTTTCGCACACAAACATCGCTCTAATACTGCAATCTAAATCGTCAAGACTTCCATCTCTCAGCATACTTCCACAATGTTCGTTTCCATTCAGATTATCCGGTTTATCTGATGCCCAATTATCGTAACCAGCATCGTTTAAGCTTTCACCTAAAATTACAAACATATATATATATATATATATATATATATATATATATATATATATATATCATTATTTCATATATTTATGATTTTATATGACCTTTCGTTGTCACATAAACGCCATGTCTAACCAAATCACTAAAATCTATATGAATGGCCGTTTTGTAAAAATTGCCTTTTATCGATCTTTCCGGATATTTTTCAAACAATTGTGATACAAAATTGGCTTCAATATCACTATTAAGGATAACCAAAGAGGATTCTTCGCCTTTGCATGTCCTATAAGCTTCGAACCAATTCAACGGTGTCTTGTGAAATTTATAACAGCTCTCAGTTTGTATGAAAAATATATATTCTAAAAAATATTGCATATTCGATAAATAATTATTAATAAATAAAATATTTTTTTTTTATTTATTAATCATAAAGACGTCATTCAAACTGATAGATTATATTAAATGCTTAATCACGTTTAAAATAATGGTCAAGTATTTCTAAGAAAATTGTTTCATTTTTTCGAATAATTGATAATAAGTTTTTCCTTGTCGTATAAAAAAAATATCAACAATAATATTATTATTATTAAGGAAAAATATCATACTATAAATGCTCGTGCATATAAAATATAATTAAAATGATTGCGCGAAAGATTTTTTGGATTTAATTTTTTTTTCAAATATTTTTATCATATAAATATATATACATTTATTTTTAATTTACCTTTAAGAATAAAAAATAAATGATATTCTATGAATGCACTCATGATAAATAAATTTATAAAAAAATGAGCAAATAAACAAAAATGAATATATTATTTAATCTGTGTTGAAATATACTAGGGGTAGAGAAACTTTTTATATAAATAAAGAAAGACTACAAATTACGTTAAATAATGTAATACTGTGATCAAAAAGTAAGGTGAATTTGTTTATAAAATGTAAATTCTTTATTTATTCTTCCTGTTTTAATCCCCGTCCGATGAAACGCACTTTTGCCAACGCTTTTTCCAGTCCTCAAAACAGTCGCAATAGTCTTTTTCCGATAAATCCTTCAAGACCTTCTTCGATTCGCTTTTTATCTCCTCAATCGTGTCAAAACGGCGTCCCCGCATTGGCCATTTAAGTTTGCCGAATAGCCAAAAGTCGCACGGAGCCAAATCAGGCGAATACATCGGTTGCGGAACTATATAGCATTATAACATGGTGCATTATTGTGATAAAAAAACCAAGAATTGTAAAAACGCATGTAACTCGAACATAATTAAACCTTTTGATTGGTAAATATTATAAACAGTCCTACCAATTTAGGAAAAAAAATACAATTTACCTGTCTTCCTAATGCTCGGGAGTTTTAAATGACAATTTTATCCTACTTTTTGATCACAGTATACTAAAAAATATAGAAAAACCACAATATAACAGTACATTTAATATTGTACTTTAATATTCGAAAGGTTAAATATGATTTTAATACTTCAAAAATATGCTAAAGAATGGAAAATTATTTATATGTTTAGTTATCATTGACACGTAGTCAAAACTACTACACCATAGGGAACAAAATAAAAATTATTATATTTATATAGGGTAAGGGGACATTATTTTAAAATATAATATACCAATATCGTATGTTTCACAGACGACATTTTGCGATAAATTTTGATTTAATCTTTTACAAACTGATTTATGTTCGTGATCACATGGCACATCTCCATATTCGCCATCGTTTTCCGTCAAAACACAATTTTCATTTCCTCCACTGTTGCTTGGTTCACCGCTTTTCCAATTCACATAACCTTCGTTAAATAGACGACCTAAAAAAAAATAATTAATATATCTTCATTATAATTATTTATTTATTTAAAAAAAAAATAGATAATATACAATTAAAGTACCGTTAAGCGTGACGAATTCGCCCTCTAAATACATATCGTGAGCCGCAATCCAAATATATTTAAAATCGGTCATATCTAATAATGTATCTAATTCTTTTTTAGATGTCGGCAAAAGAAGTTCGGCTCCTTCGTTGTTGCAAATTGTCAAAGCGTCGCCCCATTTTCGTTTTATATTGTGAAATTTGTAAAAAGCATTTTGTTCGGCAACATAAGTATAATCTTTACGAAAAACTGGCAACGAAGTGTCATCTGAAATTATAACATATTAATTGAATGATCGTTTTATTACAAAATTAGATTTAAATATATTTTATATTATATTACTTTGTAGTGCTAAGCAAGAAAACGCGATAAAAATATGAAATAATATGAACTTTATAAAAAACATTATTAATGTAGTGTTGATGATAATAACAAGTATCGACTATAAAATATATATATTGAATTCATCGGCGCGAATAAATTATTATTAAGGCTGGAAATACACGAGCAATGACACATATTCGGTATATATATATTATGAAATATAATATAAAATAATAAATTTAATCAAGAAAACGTTAATATTTAAAAGTAAAAATATTTATTTGTATTTGTTTATTTAAATATGTATATAATAATCGAATGCATCGTATTCGTATCCCAGATACAGATCTGTTAAATCGTAATTCGCAGACATTTTATGGTCCATTAGTACATGTAATTTAACATTTCAATCTATATTCATGTTTATAAATTGTCTATAATTATACTTTTTACAAAACATATTAATTATATTTTATAACTTATAAATTTATTATAATAATTAATAAATATATAAGTAATATATTTTTTTTCAGATATTGCTTCAAAATTCGGTAATTTTGAAAAACAATTTCAATAAATTTACGAATAATGTTTTCAGATTAAAAATAATATCTAAAAACATCACACATCTAGAACATTAATATTGAAAATTCCAACTATTATTACTTTTTAGTATAATCAATACACCGAATCAAACTTCTAGATGGACCATATTTAATCTTCAAATCGTAAGTTGACAGTCGCTGATCTAAATAAGCAACGCCGTCATTTTTGACATTATAAATTATTAAACGAACAATAATTTCGATTAGCGACGACCTCATTATTGAAATCAATCGTTTTCTTGTCCATTTCGAAACATTTTGCCTGATAAATAGAAACGAAATAATTTACGATATAATCGAAATATTGATCATCTGCAGCTTAAGGAAAAATTATCGTAAAAATTGTGACTAATTCGCATTGTTTTTTTTCTTTTCATTGTAATCGTTAATATATATATATATATATATGTATATATCTGTGTGTGTGTGGAATTTCCGTCACATGTTACATTAACAATCGTGTAATAATATTTTACATGATATACGTCACATAGTTATTATTTACCTCAAAACAAGTTTAACATCAAAACTTGAAGGAGACCAAGTTATATTTTCTCAGTTGTTTATAGTGTTCGAAGGTAGACACAGTCTGACAAAATGGCGTCTACCAGTTTGATATTAATATTAGTTTGTGTCGTAACAGCCTTCACGTCGGCAGCAAACGGTTCATATTTATTTTATACAAATTTTCATTCATAATATATTAGTATTGATTAATTTTAATTTTATAAATTATACTTTTATTATATATATATATATATATATATATATATATATATATATATATATATATATATATATACATATATATATACAGTGAAAAGATCGACGCCGTATTTTCGCAAAGATTATATATATTCAGCGGATCAGAATGCTTTTTATAAATATCACGAATTCGGACAGACGTGGTCCAGCGCTTTCGCAACATGTCAAGGGGAGAGTTCCGATTTTTTCGTTCCGAAATCCCGGAGCGAAATCGACCAAGTGCTCAAATTTTACTCCGCAAACGAGATCTGGATAGCCGCACACGACATGTTCTCCGATAAGGAATTCATCACTTTGGACGGTGAGTGACGCATTTACCAGTGATATCACATCATAAATAATAATTATATTTTTAATAAATATATACAAAAATGCGAACGCCACTGATCAGTGTTAAAATGAAATCGTAAAGGGCCTTGCAATGTTGCACTTTTTTTTTTCAACTTACAAACGTGAAAAACCAGTAAGTTATTTGTTGTATTATTTTTATATTATACATAGTGTACTTTCGATCAAAAATAATATATATTTAATTTAAATTTTACATGTTTTCAATATTTTTTTTAGCGACAAATGCATGAAACACTGACTAAAACAAAACGTATTTAACTTTAAATCGATTTTTAATTAATTATTCACTTATTATACATACTATTAAATTTAATAAACGTGATAATATTACTATGAATTATAATAATATGAATATTTCAGGTAAACCAATTTCAAATTTATACGTACAATGGGCTTCGTATGAACCAAACAATCAAAACAACAACGAAAATTGTCTAATAATGAATCGATATGGCGAATATGCCGATGTAAACTGTGAAAGAAATATTCCTTTTATATGCAAGAAAACAGCCGTAAATATCACTCAAAATTCAAAATGCGACACACACGATACAGGTAATTCAACAAATTAAGTTCAAGATATATATATATATATATATATATATATATATATATATATATATATATATATATATATTTATTTTAATTAATATACATATTATATGTACATATCGTTCGAATCTCAGAATACGTGTTTAAACAGGAAACTGGTAATTGTTATAAATTTCATACGAGACCGTTGACATGGCATCAGGCTTTTAAAACGTGTTACGACGAAGAATCAAATTTAGTTATCATCAACAGTATGATAGAAGCAAATATTTTATCTGGATTATTCGCTAAATATCCTAGAGATTCGATTAAAGGCAGCACTAATAAAGATTGCATACACGTAGGATTCAGTGAATTGTATTCCAACGGTCTCTTTATGACAATAGAAGGTAAAATATATATATATTTATATTAATTATATTACGTTATATTTTATAAATAATTTATTATATTTGATATTTTTATTTTCAGGTAAAACTTTAACCGATGCCGGTTACGACGTTTGGGCAAAAGGTCAACCTGATAAATTTCAAAATAATGAACATTGCGGTTGTATGTACAGAGAGGGCGATTTAAATGATAACAATTGCGAATCTAGAGCCTTATTTGTATGCGAAAAGATACTTAACAAACGTTGATTATGATATTTGTTACTTTAAATAAGATAAAAATGTAATAAATAAACGTTTTCATCGATCGAACGTCTAGTAAGGCGTTTAAGTATATAGAGTTAAATTCGGCAATTATTAGAAATTGATTAGAAATATATTGTAACAGATATATTATAATAAATATATATTAGTGATATTTATTTTTTATATTAAAAGATTTTAAAATCAAATTGTGTGATTAAACCAAATGTGATTAAACCAAATTAAACCAAATGAAAATCAAATTGTGTGATTAAACCAAATAAACATCTTTATCTTCGTACTGATTTAAAATAAATTATATTTTTAAAAAGAAAAGATAAATCTATTGCATTTTATCAACATTTATAATGTTAATTATTTTATTTATATAGTCAACCTTCAAATATGTCGAATTATTTATAAAAAAAAAAATATTCACAGTCTGTAACTTGTTTGTACAAAAAATAATTTGAATCAAATGCAAATGTTCGTAATTTTAAATCGAAACTGGTTCTAAAAAATGTTATTATCAGATTTAATTTTAAAAATTATCAATAATTTATTGATAACGTTATTTATAAATCTGTCATTATTATTTTGGTGAAAAACTATCGAATTAAAAATTGTATAAATAACTAACTATTGTGGAATCGATATCAATATTTTTAACATTAAATATCGATTCTATATATTAATAATATTTTTGCTATAGTTTTAAATAATATCCATACGAAAAATATGTTAAAAAAATATTTGAGAATCATTGAAAAATAAAACAAAATTAATTATTTTTAGTGGTTTACCTTGTGCTAAGCAAAATAGTATGGAATTGGAAAATAAAAATATAAATTTTGTATGAAACATTGTGATGCGTCGTTTCTTATTGAGAATATAAACAGTAACTGTGAGATTTGAAGCAGTCTGTTGTTATAAAAACCGGTTTTTCTTTATTCAATTTTTATTTTATATTGTATAAATATCATTGAACAATATTTTATACAAGTGTAAATAAAAAAAAATGATTAATCGACAATAATGCGATAAATACTATATATAAAATCATCAAATAATAATTGAAGTTAATATAATTGCGATATTTAATTTATTTATTTTTTTAATTATTTGTGATATATTTTACATTCCCGAATTGAATCTGATATCAATTGACA
Source organism: Leptonema lineaticorne (assembly GCA_024500535.1). Taxonomy (NCBI): domain Eukaryota; kingdom Metazoa; phylum Arthropoda; class Insecta; order Trichoptera; family Hydropsychidae; genus Leptonema; species Leptonema lineaticorne. The sequence continues at coordinate 2,697,671 of JANIJI010000021.1, forward strand.
TCGGATCTGTAGGAAATTTTTCACAAAAGAAAGCCAATATTCTGGAGCAGGTTATATCATTAAGTCCACCACTTGTATGAATAGTTCCACATTTTTCTTGTCCCCCATAATTATCTGGCTGTCCATTTAACCATCGAATGTATTTCAAATTATCCAATTCATCTCCTGTAATCAGTGAATATATATATATATACTATACTATATATAAATGTTTTTTTTTGCACGAATTCTACCGATTATAAAATAATTAAAAATATTTACCTTTAACGGTAACAAATTTTTTATCGCGAAAAAGTGCATGAAATCCTATATATGCAAAATTTCTATTATCAGAAAACGGAACTTTATCATTTGGATTATTATACATGTTAACCATAAAGTCTTCTTCCTGTTTGCTCTCAATTATTGCTAAATTACCTCCTTCGGCGTGACATATTGTACGAGCTTGACTCCAAGTTCTCGGATTAAGATGTAGTTTAAAATATTTTTGAGAATGTGGCTCCAATAAATAAGCTAAAATTTATAATTAATCCGATATTATCGCGTATAATTTATTTTTTCATAGTGAACATCATAAATGTTTTTTTTAATAACTATAGAAAATAATAAATTATCCATTCATACATTTTATTATGAATAAATTACATAATTTTTTTCTTGATTTATGATTATTAAAATAGACAACTAAAAAGCAGAAAAATTAATTAGATTGGATGATAATATTTATTCATGTTAAGGATCATCAACATCTATAGTGATATTTGAAAATCTTTATAAATTATATTAGATCTATAACAATTAATAGTTTTAAAATTGTGCATCTTTATGCCTATAAATATATTTTTTTCTCACCTGGATCCTTATTAAAGATGAATGAATCGGTTAATTCTTTAGAATATGGAATATCTTGCCTTTGACATGTGAACGCTAATTGATATTTTTCACACGCGTAATCATTGAGTTTTCCATTGCGCGAAAAACTTCCACAATCTTCATTTGAATTTTCATTGTTTGGCTCGTTATCATTCCATATATGATAATAATATTGCAAATCGAAACCTTATTAATAATATATTCAATTTTAAAATAGTTTAAATTTTTATATATTAATTGTATATAAAATATACCATTTTCAGTTATATATTCTCCTTCGGTGAAAATATCGTGAAAATTCAAATGGATTAGTCCTGGATTTGTAACATCTGATAGCGATGATGAAGGATATGACTCAAAAATTCTCTTTAAAACTTCAACTTCCGCTTTGTTCTTCGGCATTGTCAAAGTTGCATTTTCATTTATGCATTTCAATCTAGCATCGTACCATTTTGCGCCGGTTTTATGAAACTTGTAATAAATATTTACTTCCGGATAATTAATATATGAATCTTTGAATAATAATTAGATAAATTAATTATAAATACAATAAAAAAAAATATTCATGAAAACGATCATACAAAAATATGACAATACCGCAACAATTGCCATTTATAGTGATCATATTATAAAATAGTGATAATATAATAAAAATAAATTCACAATTAAACATTTTCCCTTTTAACACGGTAAAAACAATATATAATGTGTCTTGAAGTCAATTATAAATGAAAATTTCTATACGATCATGTTTAAAGGTTCTCCAAATATTCAATAGTAAAACTCATTAAAATATATATATATTTTAATTTAATAAACATAATTTTTTAATTCTTTATATATAATAAATATAATTAATTTAATAGATGACTACCAAAAATATGCATATTTTGCTTTTTTTTCATTCAAACTATTTTTCATAGAAATATTTTCTCGCGTAAATCGAGAGATGAGTATATTTTATAAAAAAAAGATATTTATATTAAAAATTCGTTATTCAATAAATTAAAAAAACGATTATTGTTATGAAAAATTGTTTAATTGAAAGTAGTCATATTCATTAATTAATTAATATTAATATAAAAAAATATATGGAAATTTTAAAACATTGTAAAGCGTTTTATTATTAGAAGAAGATAACTTTATTATTCAAAACTTAACCTGCAGCTGATAGCCTTTACTAAGGTTATTAAATGGGTTTTTCCATATTTTTTTTTATTAACTAAGTTATTTAAATTTTAATAATCGATTGTGTTTACAAATTGCAATTGAAACTTGTAGGTAAAGTAAAAATCGTTTAATATATATTAAACTTTAATCCAATATTAAATTGTTAAAATAGCAATTGAGACATATTACTATTATATTACTCAAAATGAAACATTAATTTAAAAAAAAAATACAATTTTAATTATTTCATTTATTATATATTAAAAATATATTAGAATAAAAAAAATTAAACGGATTTCTTATAAGATTTTTCACAGAAAAATGTCAAAATTCTTGAACATGTTATATCATTGAGACCACCAGATCTATGAATTGTACCGCAATCTTGTTTTCCACCTTTATTATTCGGTTGATTAACTAACCATCTGACATAATTTAGATTTTCTAATTCGTCACCTGAAAGCATATATAACAATAATAATAATAAAAAATTTCAAAATTAAATATAAATACTGAATTAAATTAAACTCACCTTTAACTGTAACAAATTGCCTATCACGAAAAAGAGCATGAAAACCCACATAGGCATTATCAGCATTATTTGTGAATGTTACATTTACATTGGGATTATTAAACATATTGACCAAAAATTCCTCCTCCTGTTTGCTTTCGATTATAGCCAAATTTCCTCCTTCGGCATGACAAATTGTTCGAGCCTGATTCCAAGTTCTGGAATCTAAATGCAACTTGAAATATTTCTGAGAATGCGGCTCTAATATATATGCTAAATAAAATATAAATATATATATATATTTATTTTTTATACTTAAAATAAACGGTATTTTATCAACCGGGATCTTGGATCAAGGAAAATGAATTCGTCAATTGTTTGTCATATGGAAAATCTTCCCTTTGGCATACGAATGCTAATTTGAATTTTTCACAAGGATAATCGTTCAATTTTCCATTACGCGTCATCGAACCACAATGTTCTTTTTTATTTTTATTGTTTGGCTCACCTTTGTCCCATTCGTGATAATAGTATTGAATATTAAAACCTTCCAAAAAAAGTCAAATTGTACATTTGATAATAATAATAATATATTATAAAATATATTACAATTGTATTAGATTACCGTTTTCCGTTATAAATTCACCATCGGTGAATGCATCGTGAAAATTTAAATGTATATATTTTGAAGTAGTTGCACCACGAAGATCTGATGAAGAATACATTTCAAAAATTCTCTTCAAAACATTTGCTTCTATTCTATTCTTTGGCATAGCCAATGTTGCATTTTCTCTTAAACATTTCAATCTGGCGTCGTACCATTTTGCGGCCGTATTGTGAAATTTATAATGTACATTTAAATCTGGATAATAAACGTAAGAATCTGAAAATTAAATTCCATCAACGATTAAACACATTTCAGCTATAATATTGTCTAACTTATGATATATTTTAAATAAATATTACTGCAACAGTTTCCGTTTATCGGTTCTGCGTTAAAATATATCACCAATAATACGAACGTAATGTTGAAAGAAAACATTTTTAATGAATATCTTAATGTAATATGAATAATATTTTTAAATCAATTTCGTCGAAATATTTCTTTTATTTTTTTCAAAGATACTCAAATATAAATATTCAGAATATTAAAAAAAAATAAATATAAATATTTTTAACAGATACAATAATGTAATATAAATAGAATATCCATGAATATTTTGATAAATATATGAAGTTAAATATTATTTAAAAAACATTGAACTTTTCACATAAATGCTGTTTAATATCTTGTTTATTACATTTCATATGATAAAAATAAAAAAAATAATATAATGTTAAATATATATTTAATTATGCGTATTAATAAATTAATACTTCAAAAGATCTTTTGTTTATAAATTTGTCTTTTTTACTTATATCATCATTGCTTTCTAGCAAAATATTAATAAATTCAAAATTTTATTTAATTATATGTAAAAGCAAGTAAGAGTTTTTAATTAAAAAAATAATAATAATTATATATAAAATACGACGTAAAACACAAAAATAACTATATATATATATATATATATATATATATATATATATATATATATATATATATATATATATATATTGTACAGAATAGAAAGTATAATTAATTTTCTTTATTAAATCTGGTATCGAAGGGAGAAACGGAAGTAGCCTCTTGTTCGCAGAAGAAAACAGCGGAAGTCGAACACGAAAAATCATTCAAACCACCGGAAGAATCCATGGAACCGCAATCTTCGGAATTCAAATAATTATCAGGTTGTCCATTCTTCCATCTCACGTAATCCAAATTTCTAAGATCATCACCTAGAATAATTATTTTCCTTTATTATATTAAAAAAAAATCTATACAATATTTTTATATCGTTAATTTATATTAAAAAAAATAAATAAATAATAATAACCTGTGACAGTCATATAATGTCCTTCTTCAAATAGATCGTGAAATCCTAGTAAAGCATATTCTTTGTGCGGAACGTGATGAACGGCATTTTCGGGTTTATTAAACATGCCCACTAAAAAGTCTTCTTCGATTTTGTTTCGAATCATGGCAAGATGGCCGCCTTCTGCGTGACAAATGGCGCGTGCAGTTTCCCAATTTTTCGGATCCAAATGTAATTTATAGCATTTATTCAGTATTATATCATAAATATATGCTGGAAACAAAAGTAATTGTAATTAGTTCCTATATTAATTAATATATGAATTTTTTTTTACAATTATATAAATTTACCAGGATCGTTATTAGGACATGCGTTGTCATGAACGTTTTTTGTAAAACCGTTATCTCCTCTTTGACAGATAAAAGTGGCTTTAGTTTTACAATCAATGTCATTTAAACCGCCCGATCTGTGAATTGAACCGCAATCTTCGTTTCTATAATTGTCCGGTTGTCCTTTTGCCCATTTATGATAATAATATTGAACGGTATCACCTAATAAAATACAAATTATAATATTAAAAGTAAATATAAAATAAAAAATGTAAAATATATTCATAATCGTACGATTGTACAATATTTTTTTTTTCTATATTAAAATACTATATAAAGTACGTAAAAATAATTGACTTAATATTAAATTTCAAAATATAAATAATTTTCATTTTGCGAACAATATTTACATTATATACAAAATTGTTTTAAATTATAATTTGACTGAAATATATATTAAAATTAATTTTCTAACAAAATATTGGAAAAAAATATATATATTAAAGAATTAAAAAAAATAATAATTTACCATTATCAGCCAAATATTCTCCTTCGGCGTAAGCATCATGAAATCCGAGATGCATATAATCTTTATTAACCGACTTTTCGTGGATTGATTTTAGATTTTTATCAAATATCGACGTCAAAATATTGGCTTCCGTTTCCGTTCTTGGCATAGCCAAAGTTGCATCTTCATTTATACATCTTTGTCTAGCGTCGAGCCATGTCATACCATTCTCGAAAAATTTATAATACAAATTCACATCAGGATATAAAACATATCCATCTTTAACAACTGAAAATTAGTTTCAATAAAATTAATATATAATTAGATAAAATATAATATATATATATATATAAAATAATAAATACCTGATGCTTTAGAAACATTATTAATAATAAACGTTATGACAAAAATACGCAATAGACTAACAGACGACGACATCGTGAAGTACTATTTTGAAAAATATAATTTCGCCGATTTATATAAGTTTTTGAGAATATTTTTTTTTATTTAAAATCCATTAATGATTATTGTAAAAAAAAATCAAGAATACTTATAATATGTAAATTCTGAGAAGAATCTTAATTCGTGTTTGAAGACTCACGATTGCGCAATTATTTCTTTTTATTTAAAATAATAAATATATGTTTTCGTAGTCAAAACTATAATTTAATTGACGTTACAAACGTTTTAAGATATAAATAAACATATTCAATAGGAATATGAGGACATTTAAAACTATTTATTTATATAGTTTTTTTTTCATCCATATTACATAATTGACATGGAAAAATAAATATTTTTTTTTATTATAAAAAAAAACTTTTATTAAATAAGTGTAATATAATATTTGTTTTTAACACGTATTACATTATATTTATTAGAATATTTTTTATTTGTATAAATAAATAGAAACTTATTTTGAAAAAAAAACATTTATTGACACGTATTTTTTTATGATTAATCAATATGTGTTGTTTTTTTTGCGAAAATATATTTTTTTGGAAAATATCAATAAAGTTTAAAGAAGCATGGCTATTTTTTGTAGATCTAACATATGTTTATCACATGTTTTAATTATAATCTAGATTAATTTCTTTAAGATTAATATTATTTTTTTCTTAATTTTTCAAAAATATAAAAATATCTATTCATAAGGCGCTTTTGCATATCTAATTATATAATTTATAGGCTTTTTCTCACAAATATATACGAATTCATTTTTACAATCACTAACAGATATCTCTCCGGTTATTTTAATTACACCGCAACTAATACTATTATTGTTCGAATTTTGTTGTTCCCAATTTGAATACATTATTTTGTCCAACTTTGTACCTTATAACAAAAAAAATATAATTATAATTTTAATTTAAAATAATTTTATGCATTTTTTTTCAAAGAAAGCTGCGTGTCAATAATAATTTTGTTATCATTATCGTAATCACCCATAAAAGGATCAAAATATTTTTAATGACTAAAATATATTTATTAAAGGTTAATTAATAAATTTATATGTATATCGTCAAAACAATATAATATTTAGTATTTTAATATATTTTTTGTATTCATTATATTATAAAAAATTTGATATCTTAAATCCACTTAATTGAATCGATTAACCAACAAATCGTTAAATATGACATATAAATATTTATATATATATATATATATATATATATATATATATATATATTTGTTTTTACGACAATTTGAACAAATCAATTTTTACCTTCTACGGTGAAAAATGTGTTTTTCATAAAGTAATCGTGAAATCCTATAAACGCCGTGTAATTAGATTTCGTAATACAAATTTCATTATTTGTATTAATTAGCATATGTTTTATAAAATTCTCCTCGTTTTTACTTTCTATTGAGGCTAATTGTCCGCCTTCCGCTTGACATATTGTCCTTGCTTGACTCCATGTTTGATGATGCGTGTGTAATTTAAACCATTTTAAAGTATTCGGTTCAAGAATATATCCTAAAAGTAATATTAATCATAAATACTTTAAAAAGATCAATAATTTAATTTTTATATTATAATAAGTTTCAAATCGATCGTATCGTTTAACAGAGCTACTAATCTATTAGATTTTTTTTTAATAGAAAATTACTTGAATCTGTGTTGTAATTGACATTACTCATTATAATATTGTCTGTATCGTCTTTATTACGTTTTTGACAAATAAAATTATATTTATTTTCGCACGAGACCATACTTAATCCACCATTAATATGCATGCCGCCACATTTTCTTTTATTATCATTAATTTGAGGTTCGTTTTTATTCCATTTTACATAAAAATATTGAAGATTTATACCTGCAAAATAGAAAAAAAAATTATCTATGATTTTTTCCTACAATTTCATATGATATATACATATTTATATATATATAGTATGGCGATCAATTTATGAAAAATGTATATTTTTAATTTCATCTGTATAAATCATTCAAAATTAAATTAATTTTAATTTTTGATCATTTAAAAAAATATCGTTTATTTTTTTGTATAATATGAATATTGATTATCAAAAAAAAAAATCCCGATTGGAAAAATTACATTTTTTTTTTGAGAACTACGTACCAATTCCGGTGACAAACTCCGTCGGAGAAAAGTAATTATGAAAATCGAGAAAAACATTCATTATATTTTTATTATTGAGTATCGAAATTAAAACATCGACTTCCTGTTGATTTCTTGGCATTGCTAAAGTCGCGCCATCCTCCAAACATTTCATTCTAGCTCTTATCCAATTCAAATTATGATTATAATATTTATAATGTACGCTCGGCCGTTCGTAATAAGTGTAATTTTCTATATAACATATATTATTAAAGAAAAATTTTAAATATTTATAAATAATATCATTATTTGTTAATGGGAAAATTTCACCTGTCGATACGAAACTCGTTGGAAATCCTGTTATAAATTTTCTTTTATTATTTTTACATACGAAACTGAATTTAAAATCGCAATCGACGTCGTCATATTTTAACGTTGAATCGACTGTAAGACAGTAAAATTTATTTTCTACACCGTCAGGCTCTGTATAATGCCAATTAACATAAGGATTCTTCAATATAGAACCTAAAATATAATATTTTAAATTCGATTCAATCGTTACATTGTTGATTCAAATAAAATTCGAACCGTCAATATCATAGAACGTGTCGTTATTATATTTGAGTCCTATATATATTTGTATATCGATCATTTTCAAATTCAATATATCATAAATATCATCGAGTTCTTTGTCTGAAATTGGAGTAAAAAGTTCACCGTCGTTGTCTTTGCATATTTTTACAGCATCGTTAAATTTTTTTTCATCCATCACAATCTTATACGATGAATTATATTGTCTTAAAAATATGTATCCATCTTTATCTTCTGGTGGAAAATCAGCTAAAAAAAATCAATATATTTAAAACTGATCTATAATCACATATATAAGTCATTTAGTAATAAATTAACATTTTTTTCTGTCGGTAATTCTTATTTTTTTCTTGATTAAAAATAATTTACAATTAAATAGAAAAATAATATACCTTTTAAAATTTGCTGAACACCGATTGCAATAAATAATACGAGAAAAAATGTAAAATTTTTATATAACGCCATATTTTGCTAGTCGTTTTAGTTAAATATCCATTTTTTTAATGTATAAATAAAAAAAAGTATCTTTATCTTGTTATTTTTTTCATGATAATGAGGTCAAGTAACATTATTAATAAATACATATTTTTTTTTCAAATGAAGACGATTATTATAAACATTTTTTTAAATAATATATAATATTTATTCAGTTATAAATTATGTTAAAAAATATACCTATAATATTGTATAAATATGATATTTTCTTTCACTTTTATCGAATTTTATATCAACATCAATTTTTGATATTTTAAAAAAAAATATTATTATATAAAATATTTATTGTACAAGAATAATTAATTATTTTTTTGCATTCATCTCTAAGAGGTTGTAAAACTAATAGATATTAAAATAAAATATATAAATTAAAAATAGCATTGTTTAGAAAAATGTCGGTAGATCTTTTTCGCAGAAAAATATTGCTGTTTCTGAACAAGGCATTTTGCTAATAATGCCTGAAATGTGAAAATTTCCACAATAATTTATTATTGTATTATCTTCTATAATGCCATCGTAGAATTTTTTCGTATTTTTCAGCAGATCGCCTGAAAAAAATAATTTATTTTTTAAAATAATTAACATTGAGATACATTCATTAGAAATTCATATTAGTACATATTGTATATTTAAACATTATATAACTTTACTTACCTTCAACAGTAAAATAACGATTACCGAAATAATTATGAAATCCAATGAACGCGTAATTTTTATAATTCGTATTATATAATTCATTTTCAATGTTTTTAAACATATTTCTCATGAATATTTGTTCCGATTTACTCTTTATCAGAGCCAATCTTCCACCTTCAGCTCGACATATGGCTCTCGCTTGATTCCAAGGTTTGGGAGTTGTATGAAGTTTAAATTTTTTCATTGAATGTGGTTCGTATATATACGCTGAAAATTGTACATATTTTAATAAATATATTAAGATAATACTTCACTTTGAACTCACCGGGATCCATATTTAGATTCATTTTCATTTTTAATTCGTCAATAGATTTTTTTCCATGTTTTTGACAGATAAATATTGATGGATAATAGCACTTATAATCAGCAAGTCCTCCATTTACGTGCATTGAACCGCAATTTTCATTTTGTTTATTGCTCGGTTCACCGGGAAGCCATTTATGATAGAAATATTGCAAACTGAGATCTGAATATTGTAAAATATAAATTATATAAAAAAATCACTAATAATAAGTATTTAAATATTTATTTTAATAATTTTCTCTTATACTACTGTGATCAAAAGGTAGGATAAAATTGTCATTTAAAACTCCCGGGCATTAGGAAGGCAGGTAAATTGTATTTTTTTTCCTAGATTGGTAGGACTGTTTATAATATTTGCCAATCAAAAGGTTTAATTATGTCCGAGTTACACGCGTTTTTACAATTTTTGGTTCTTTCATCACGATAATGCACCATGTTATAATGCTATATCGTTCCGCAACCGATGTATTCACCTGATTTGGCTCCGTGCGACTTCTGGCTATTCGGCAAACTCAAATGGCCAATGCGGGGACGCTGTTTTGACACGATTGAGGAGATAAAAATCGAATCGAAGAAGATCTTGAAGGATTTATCGGAAAAAAAACTATTGCGACTGTTTTGAGGACTGGAAAAAGCGTTGGCAAAAGTGCGTTTCATCGGACGGGGATTAAAACAGGAAGAATAAATAAAGAATTTACATTTTATAAACAAATTCACATTACTTTTTGATCACAGTGTTACACACCTGTTCCAGTGATGTATTCCATATCCATGAAAAAATCGTGAAAATCTAATAAAATATAATCTTTATTTTCTACAATATAATTTTTAGTAAAATTCTCAATAATACTTCTAATCACATTTGCTTCGATTTCATTTTCAGGCATTGCAAGTGAAGCATTTTCGCTGATACATTTCAATTTAGCATCTAACCACTTCAATGGATAACGATGTAATTTATAATGTATATCCAATTTTGAATAAAAAACGTAATCGTCTAATAATAATAAAATAAATTTTTAACACGCGATATAATTATTTATTATATATATACAAAAATATATCTATATATATATATATATATATATATATATATATATATATATATACCTGAAATATTGTTTTCTATTGCTCTATTTTGAGACGCGACTTTTCTCATACATATAAATTTATAACTGTTCTGACACGGCACATCATTGTATTTTTTCGATTTTCCCGTTATTGTGACACAATCTTCATTATTTAAATTATTCGGTTCGCCTTGGTTCCAATTCGTGTATAAATTATTTATAATCGTACCTGAAAATTATCCTATTATAATATTAATAACATGTAAAAAAAAATCTTAACCGATAATATATATATATATTTTTTTTCTGGCACCGACCGTCGCTTTTCACGAAATTTCCCTCGTTTTTCCGATCGGTGATTCCCACGAGGATCTCGTCTTCGAACGCATTCGTTTCCAAGAAAACGTTTATTAAATTTTCAAAATTTTCAGGATAATACAATTGACCATCATCGACGCCGCACTTTAACAACGCCTGATCGAAATTCATCTTATTATTGTGTTTTTTATATTCGAAATCGTAATTCAAAATTGACATGTAACCGTCGTTACTTCTCCGTATTTTGACTGAAATTTTATATTCACGATTAATACGTTGACAAAAATATTATATTAAAACATTATCCGATAACAAATACCAATATAACGATTTCGTTCAGAAATATTAACATTTCTCATACATATAAATTTATATGACAAATGACAAGGTACATCGTTATATCTCTGATTGCTCCTAGAAATAATGACACAATTTTCATTATTATTTAAATAATTCGGTTCACCCTCATTCCATTGATAATGTATAACTTTTATAGAAGAGTCTGAAAAAAAATATTATAATAAATTATAAAACATTTTAATATCGTCAAAAATATATATGTATATATTTATATACCATCCGGTTTACGAAACTGGTATTTATTTATTTTATTTGTTATTCCTATTAATATGTCTTGTCCTTCGAGTGACATAATTGAAACAACATCTTTAACGTTATCTAAACTTATCGGAAAATATACGTCTGCGTTATCTTCTGAACATTTTTTTACAGCATCCTCAAGATTCATCGGTGTTTCATATTTTTTATATTCGAATCCATATCTTATTAAATGTATATAACCATCGTTTAAAGTTTGACAACGTGCTAAAATAAAAATAAAATATTTATCTGTTTATAAAATTTTAATTTTTTAATCGTGTTGAAAATGTTTAGTTTGAACTTTCGAAGTAGATATTTTTGAAAATTATATTATTAAAAATATATTATTCTATTGATACTTACAAATTAAATGAAAAATAATTATCAAATACAATTTTATACATGAAAATGATTTAAAACGAATTTTTGACATATCGTTCACTGATTATACTGTTTTTCAAACGATGCTTCAATGTAAAATGATATTATTATTCGTTAATACGTACAAAATTTTCTTATCAAATTTAGCAAAAAAAAAAATCATTATTTTTGTATTATATTAATAGCAGTTTATCATTTTGACAACAAATACAAATTGTAATTTTTGCTAAAAAAAAAAATAAATAATTAAATATTTTAATTAAAGTATAATAATTGTTAAACTTAAGCAATGTGTTTAATTTCAAATTAAATCATTTTTAATATAATTTATTCGTGTATAGTGCCAAAAAATATTTATTAATCATATATTAAAAAATATTTTTTTTAAGAATGACAAATTTTTTTAAATTAAAAAAGTAATTTTTAGAAACGTTGATTTTTCATATAAAAGTATAATATTATTTTTTTTACATAGATAACATTATAACATGTTGAAATTTAATATAAATTACCATATATTTGCCAACAACTGAACAGTTATTGTTCAACAATATGAAGATGAAATTACAATTGTGTTTATTGAACCTAATTTATGTTTTATGTAAGAATCTAATAATTATTATTTTTTATTAATAATGAGATATTTTCGTTTTTTTTTTAATATTCTAATTTTTTAGCCGAATGCGTTACCGATAAAGATGGATATTCGCAATTATCCAAATATAATAAATGGTATAAAATACACGAAAAAAGATCGTTTGATAATGCAATTTCTAAATGCAAAGAAGAAAATGCCATTTTATATATTCCAACCAGTAATGATAATATAAAGGACGTATTTAAGGAGGTTAATCCTGATTCAGCAGTAATATTAGTCGGAATAACCGATCGAATAACCGAAGGAACATTTCTCAAATTTGATGGTTTATATATATTTCATTTCAAAATTAAACAAAATTCATTCTAAAATCATTCTAAATATGGATAAGACATTCTTTAAAAATGCTTTTAATTGAATATAAATTTAAATATTTCGTGTATTTTGATTTATTCATTGTCTTTTTTTTTAATTATTTTAATTTATTTATTTTTTATTAGGTACTATAGCAAATGATTTATATATAAAATGGTATCCAAATGAACCAAATGATGCAGGCGGAAATGAAGATTGCGCTGTTATTGATGGAACATATCAAGCAAATGACGTACCTTGTTCAGATGAATTTAAGTTTATTTGTCAGAAACAAGATTTACTCAAAGCTAAAGGATCAGGTAAAATAAAAAAAAAAAAAAAATATATATATATATATATAGAATTTAAAATAAAAAACATTATCAATATCAATTTTTATGTATAGTAATACTGTGTGATATTAAAAATAATATTTCTTTAAAAATATATATTTTCATAATAAAATTAACTATTAGTCCAATGGACAAAATAAAAATATTGTAAATTAATGTAATGTAATCTTTCAGACTATGAATATGTTCCTAGCGTGGATGTGTTATATAAATTTCATGAAAATGCAAAAAAATGGCACGAAGCTAGAACGATTTGCAAAGAGGAAAATGCTACATTGGCAATGCCTGAAAACGATGACGAAGTGGAAGTTTTAAAATTAATATTTTCCAAATATTCGGCAACGAAACTGAAAGATATCGTTCATAATGATCATGCATTTTTAGGTTTTCACGATATGTTTGAAGAAGGAAAATTTTTATCTGAAAACGGTTTGCGATTCAAAACAATTTTTTTTACTATTTTTAGAAGTAAAAATAAAATATATATATGTATATTTAATATTGAAATCTAGGCGAAAAATTGGAATATTTCTATCAAAAATGGGAGGATCAACAACCGGATAATGCGAATAAATCTGAAAATTGTTTATCAATACATAGAAATGGAAAATTAAATGATGTCAATTGTGATAATCCAGGAGTTTTTTTCTGTGAACAAAAACCTCTAAAGAAAATTTACAAAACGGGTTTGTTATTTCATTAAAAAAATATATTACTATATAACATATAAAACTATAAATAATAGAATAAAAAAAATATGCGAATACTAATGAATATTTCATATTATCAGTATTTTAGTTGATTATGTTTTAAAATATATACAATTAATTTGTTTTTAGTCTATCATTATTCGGAAACTGCGAAAAAAAGTTACAAAATTCATATTAAACCAAAACTTTGGATAGACGCTCAGTCGACGTGTAAATCGGAAAATGCCAATTTAGCAACAATAAGTTCGACAAAGGAAAAGGATTTTCTCGTAAATTTCATAAAAACCTTCAAAGAAGACAATGTGGAAATACAAAATACGGATTGCATCCTTTTAGGATTTCACGATATGTTTAATGAAGGCGTTTTCATAACAGTTACAGGTATATAATATTGTAATAAAATAATGAAAAACAATTTATGCCAATAAAAAAATTATAAGAAAAATATTCGCAGGTGAAAACTTAATTCTTAATGATGATATTAAGTGGAAAAATAATAATTTGAAGAATGATAACGGAAAAAATTGCGGTGCAATGACTTTAGATGGACAATTAATAGATTATTCTTGCGATAAACCCGGAATTTTCTTTTGTGAAAAATCCGATAATATTGATTTAAATCCAGAATGCAATGCCAAAAGTGATTCGAGTGGTAAATTATAATCGCGATATCATAAGAATAATAAATATATTTTTAAGAAAAACTTATAATAATAATTTATCCGTTTATTTTATTATAGAACCAATATATACTGAATTTTTTGAGTTTAATTTGGCATACAGATTTCATCCGACGCCCAGAAAATGGAATCACGCTAGAAAACTTTGCAAACATCAAAATGCTTCATTGGCAATGCCAAAGTCCAAAGAAGAAGTTAAGACCATTTTGGAAATATTTAAAACCAATGCTCGTGAAAATTTTCCATCTATATATTTGGGATTTCATGATATGTTTTATGAAGGCGAATTTGTCACAGAAGACGGTTTATAATATTTTTTGTTTATATTATTTATATAATTTTAATATTTCTTATTGTGAAATATATAAAAATAGGTCACTCTTTACAATATTATTATCATGAATGGAATGAAAATCAACCGGGTGATTTGGATAATTCCAAAAATTGCGTTTCAATGCTGCGTAATGGAAAATTGAGCATCGTTTCGTGCAATGAAGAATCGGTTTTTGTTTGTGAACGCGAAATTATAATTAACGAACGAATTTCTAGATATTGTCAAACGGATGATAAAGGTTTTAATTTTAGTTATCCTTAATATTTATCCTTTAATCAATATATATATATATTTAATAAAAAAAAATGTTTCAGCTTATCAGTTCGATACGACGTTGAATCACGGATATAA
The DNA here is from genome assembly GCA_024500535.1 of Leptonema lineaticorne. Classification (NCBI taxonomy): domain Eukaryota; kingdom Metazoa; phylum Arthropoda; class Insecta; order Trichoptera; family Hydropsychidae; genus Leptonema; species Leptonema lineaticorne. The sequence goes on from JANIJI010000021.1 coordinate 2,713,379, forward strand.
ATTGCATCTAAATCCGAAACCTTGGGGAATAGCTAGAGCGATTTGTTCGGCGGAAGGTAGTCATTTGGCGGTAATTAACAGTCAAAAAGAAGCCGATTTCCTGGTGAATATAGCCGCACAGCTTAACAATAGAATCGCGCACGTGAAACATCCGGATTTCATACTTTTGGGTTTTCACGATCTATTCGAAGAGAATCATTTCGTCGCAATCACCGGTTAATAATGAATACTATTTAAAAATTTACACGTATTATATTTTATTTGATAATTGATATCGTTTACAGGCGAAGAGTTGGACAAGTCGGGCTATTATTCGTGGGAAGTTTCCCAGAAGGAAAACACAGAGAGGAATTGCGGCGGTATGAAGTTGAACGGAAAACTCAGCGATTTTCCGTGCTCGGAGCCGGCGATTTTCTTTTGCGAAGTGTCAAATTGGATTTACATATAAATTTAACATTAATTTTTTATTTCAATCACGCAAAATTATAATCCTGTATAATCTTTGACGCTTAAGCTTTTGTAACTTTTAACTTTTATAATTTACATTGTTTGTTTTATTTATAACGAATGAAAATATTTGAGAATCATTTAGCTAATGTAATAAATAAATGAATTTAAAAATTGAAAATTTGAAAAAAATATGTCAAATTTTTAAACAGTAATATTTTTTCTTAAAATTAGTATTTAGATAAATCAACAGATGTCACTAAAATTTTTTTCATAACACACACACACACACACACACACATATATATTATAATAACATGAAAAAAATTATATAATTTTACGATATCTATTTGAAAAACTTCGTTTTAAAATTTGTACATCAAATTAGCACATTAGCATTAATTTAAAAAATACTGAATACAAAAAGAAATGTTTGTTATAATAATAAATAAAGACTATTGTTAATATATATATATATATATATATATATATATATATATATATATATATATATATATATATATATATATATGTATAAACAAATTGATAACTATATAATTATAATTAACTGTATAATAACCAATCAGAAACCTCAGACACATGCTCATCTATAGATATTATATTTTAATATATTTTTTTTATATTATATAATATATAAAATTATAACTGGAAAAAAGTATTAATTATAATCAAAATAATATATAATTATTATCGTATATTGTATATTAATATTCAAAATAAAATCACGCGTTCCATAAATAAAATGAGTAAACATTAAAATATCAACGTGGAAACGTTGATCCGCGACCTGTCGTATTTTGAAAAGCGTACAATTAAATTATTTTATATTAGATAAAAATTCATTGCAATAAATGCACGTCTATTTTCACGTGACTGTTAATTATAACGTTAAACTTCGATATAATGTTACATTATATAATATATTTGAAGTATTCATTTAACACGAATATATTCAATATACGATCGCACGCAATAAATATATAATAATATATAAATAGTAAATTATGCATTCGATATTCGAAATTTTACAATTTAAATAAATAATTATATATTTATATATGTTTGTCAAATTATTATTTTTAGTTATATGTTAATTTAAAAAAAATGTTTTCATATCGATCATATTATTTTTTTTTCAACACGAATGACTCGAGTTAAACACAATACAATGAACAATGAAAATAAATTATATAAACCGACTACAAAATATGCATGTATAATATTACATATATATATATATATGTACACGCACACACACACACATAGTTTTTGAATCAATTAATAAACACATGTTCTTCGTCGCGCGAAGAAAAACAGCTCAGTTGAGCTTCAACCGCTCAGCGAACGAGACGCGCTAAACGCTCTTCGGGAAAACTGTCAACTTGCGGAAAATTCGCGGAAAACTTTCGTCCCATACATATATAAATATATATCGTTTAAAAACCAATTTCGCTATTGTTAATATTATTATTATTCACACATTATTCTTATGAACTCATTCGACATGTGAGACGATCACGTTCATTTTCCGATTCGAATATCGTAACGGTTTTTCTTTCGATTTTTCACAATTGAAATTAATTTCCATGATAATTTAGAATTATTTTAGAACGTTCTGCATATTATTTTCTCAACGTATGTACTGAATTTTTGACTTTTTTATTTTTTTTTGTTCCAAACAAATTGTAAACGTGAAGATTACAAGTGTTACTTGTTGAATTGTGGTAAGTGTTTTTCATATTTGCATTTGTAATTTGCATAAAATTATATAAGTTAAATTTTAATAAAAAGGCTCAAAGTGCGTTTCGAAAACGTATTCTATCATTATTAATTTTATAGAAAAATAAATTTTATTCCATATGATCGTATTTAATTCACTTCAATCTTATACTGAATATTTCCAACATTTACATATCAAACTTAAAAACTTTCAATCATACTTAAAAAATATAAATCTAATTTATATGATAAAATTAGAAAAAGTTTTTTTTCACTATTCTCTGTTAAAAAATCTATGAATTTGATTAATATAAAAAAACTAATAACTTTGTTATATAAATTTAATTTGCTATAAAATAATTAATAGTAAAAAAATAATCCTAATTTCAATTTAATCCTAATTTTAAACAGAAATGATGTTTGGAACTTTAAATTTTTAATTGATAATAATTTGAATTAGTTGTACAATATTTTTTTTTTATATATGATTCGTAAAACATTCTGTTCTCCATATTTTTTTTATTTATAACATATGCTCATTGTGTTACAGATTAAAACCAGTAATTCTAAATAAAAGTGTTTATTTTTAATAGAAGTTCTGAAAATGAAAACTTTTTTCATAAAAGTTTTAAAATTATAATAACATCGAATTTAATTCGAAGAATTCTGAAAGTTATTTTGAAACTCTTTTAGGTTAAAATATATTTTTTTCTATATTAACGTAGTTTTATTTTTAAATATACGATAGTAGTTAAAAAGAACTGAATTATTCACCACGAATTAAAATTCAAATAATAACCTCTAACAATAATTACTAACAATAATTTTTGACTAATCCTGTATTAAAATCATGATTATTATAATGTATTACAAATTCACCGATTTAATAATTTTTAAAAAGGCATACAACGATCAAATTTATTGCGTTAAATGTTATATATATATATATATATATATATATATATATATATATATATATATATATATATATATATATTATAATAATAACTTTTATGAATATTTTGTATAACAAATATCGCGTTATATTTAAATAATTGTCATTCATATTTTCTCAGAAATACTATGTACTCAAAAAAAAAAAGTATAATTTTTAAAGCGATTTTCCATTTATTTTCATTATTTTTTTTATTTGCAATATTCGACGTCTTTCAAAACGCGAATCGTCTCCGGATTTGTTTCGCTTTTTACGCCGCGAATCGAGAAAAAAATTCTCTAAAATTTTTCCGAAAGGATATCGCCAGATGAAAAAAAAACGAAAATTTCAGACGAGGGGGGGGAGAAGAGCAGTAGAAGGAAAGGAAAATGGAATAAAACGAAATAAAGTAAAATATATGAAACCGGACGATTTAACACGTACGCTTTCTCAACGTCACGTCTTCCCTATTCAACGTATATATTACCCCCGATTTTATATATATTTTTTTTTATATATAATAAATATATAAATTGTTTTTCTCGAATGATATTTATCTTTTTAACAATCGTAAAAAAATAAAATTATTTCAAATATATATAAAATAAAAATCGAATTATAATTAATATTCATCTAAAAGTATGAATTAATTTATTAATATATTTAAAAATAAATACAAAATAATTTTATATATATTAAAAATATATATTATTTTATATGATATATAAAAAATATTAATAATAATAATACTACATCGATATAATCTATGTTATAATGAGAATAAGGAAAAAGATGGACTACAAAAGATAATTTTCTATTAAAGTTTTTTAATTTATATTCAATTATAATAATGAAATTAATTAATATAATAAGTGTTCCTTGAAAATATTTTAAATGCCCAAAATTCACAATTGGCGAATATTAGATAAGATTAGATTTACGTTATCACGTTCTATAGTTTAATTTACATATGCAATTATAGCATTGCTAACGTAAAATTATCATACATAACTATACTGAGAACTATTTTGTATAATAACAGATCCCGTATTAGGCTCCATTAGATAGTAATTGAACACACACACACACACACACATATCGCGTTTACGATTATGTATAAGCGTAGTGGTAACGTACTTAAACTCATATTTACACGCGGTACGCAGACGATCGCCTTGATTTATATTGTAATCTTCAATTTTCAACTGTTAACAACGATTATTATTTTAATTTAAATTAATTTTATATAGTAATGTATCAATTTAATAAAAAAAATATATAATAATCATTTTTTTATTTTATATTTAATTTACTTATTTATAAAAAAAAAATGATATTGAAATAATTATAGAAGTGTTCAATCTTTTCAATTCACGGATCATATAAATGATATAAAGAAATCTTATTTATTTCAATTTCAAATATATTAATATAAAAATATTATTTTTTTAAAAATAGTTAATTAATATCGTAAAATTGTTCAGGTTAAAAATTCGATGGACCGCATTCAGTCCGCGATTCGAGATTTGAAAACGCCCCTTGCGTATAACTCGCAATATTTGCGTTATATTTTTAGATCGTCATTCGAAAACAATTCCGAAACGCAAACGCAATAAAAAAAAATAATGTAAATAGATTAATTTTCATAGCCGCAAACGCCAAATTGCGTTAGAATATATAAATGCCTTAATTACATTCTAACATTTTCAATTCACCGTTAAAAAGAAAACCTCAAAGGATTCAAAATTCAAGCAAAAAAAAAAAAAAAAAAAAACAGGTAATCTTTTAAGTCGTAATCTCGTTTTACGACGCCAAAACGCAAACAATACTAGTGTATTATAGTGCGACGAGTGAACAAAATAAAAAAATAAAGTAGCTCTAGGTCAAAAACTAAAAGGTTTTTCATACTCATATCGCAATAAATCACATCGTATATATTTTTTTACGGATTTTTTCCCACATCATTCCTTTTTTTTATTCTATCTATTATTATTATTATTATTATTATTATTCGTCGTAAAGACGCGCTGCGACGTTAAACAAAGCCGATCCGTTTTAATGGTCGTTTTATACGAAAATTTCGTACAAATTGACGAACCGTTCTAAAAATTGCATTAGACGATGTAATGGCACTCGCATTCAATCCACTAATGGAATGGTAACATTCACACATTAGCACTGAAATATGTCCTTTTTAAGGATACGTCTGCAGTAATAAATTTCATTTATATAACACATTTTTTTTATATTTATATATATATGGTATATGCTTTATATGATGTTTTCAAAGCACGGTCAACACATTTAACTCGATAAAAAGTAATATGATCCTGCTTTATATATATATATATATATATATATATATATATATATATATATATATATATAATAAAAGGTAAATTGACAACGCTATAAACCATAAATGATCTGAATGTTGCTAATGTTAATTTTGATATATCAATTTTTCATTACTATTATAATTATATGTAAAATAAAATTGAATTTCTAATATATATAGAATATAAAAATATACTAGTGATATATCGAGAATTTATATTTTTTTTATACATAATAAAATATATATAAATACTTTGTAGATATATGTATATATATATATATTGAAATTTTTTACAAATAATATTAATAATTTTATTATGAATAAATATGATTATATTCACAACGTGATTCAGTAAAAAAAATGATCGATCTATAAGAAAATTAAATAAATTTTCAATACATTTTCCTATTATATATATATATATATATATATATATATATATATATATATATATATATATATATAGTAATATATTTTTATATTTAAAAAAAAACATCAGTGCTGTCCAATATTTTTGTATCAAAAATAATTAAAATACTTTAAATTGAGAAAAAACAATTTTAATAATATAAAAATATTTATTATTTTTTTATATATTAGATAACGTTTGATACATTTCAATAAATTTCATACTTATATAGTTAAATTTTTATATTCAACAAGTCCCGTGACATCCTTTATTTTTCGTATACGAAAGATTCTCCCTTGAGTTTATTTAAAAATTACAACCCTTAAATAAGTAAATATACGATATTTTATTATTTTCCTTTCAATTAAAAACAACCTTTCAATTAAAAAAAAAATTTTTTTTTCTACTTCAACTAAATAGACAATAGTCAACGATGCGGGTTCACTTTATGACCGAATAAAAAAAACACCGACGGTTAATTGTAATAAAAAAAACCGAATAATAACAATAATAATACAAAATAAAATAAATAAAACAAACACCGCTTTCTCAAATATTTGGATAATCGTCGAAAAAAAAACCGTTTTTACGTCATGCTAAAGAGCGGTTAAAAACCTAAGCGTTCTAATTAATTTCCATATTATTTTATGGTTACCCTTCTTTACCACCGACTTCTCCCCCTCTTTTCCCCAGTTTTTCCCACACTCGAGTAAATATTATTGTTTAATAATTTAATACTACGAATATTATGATATTTTTATATATTTTATGAAATATATTATATAAAGTTTAATTTATATTTTATTAATTAAGAAAAGAAAAACTAAATATACTAAGATCATCTTGCATATTATTTGTATTATTATGAAAATATGATTTTTTTTATATTTTTAAAAAGTGATCATTTATTCTTTAATATTCAATAATATAAAAATAATGTTAACTATTATAATGTAAAATATAATATATTTTATTCAAATACTATTTTTAAAATTAAAAATAAAAAAATATAATATGAAAATAAATATTAATTTTACGTCAGTGATTTTTATATATAGATTTCAAATACTATATTGATATATTAATGTCTTTTAAAAAAAAAAAAAAAATATATATATATATATATATATATATATATATATATATATTATATATACAAAAGTTATATTAATATTATTGTATAATCCAGTGGCGTGTATCAAAGATTAAATATTCTAAAGAGCCATTACAAAACGTAGTTTTAAAATCGTTTTAATATTGTAAAAAAAATTCAACCCTGACGTTTAAATGTTTCGTTATTATTAAAAGCACACCTGGATTATTATTTGTTGCGCACGTGTTTAAAACTATGAATAGACAAAATAGTGAATAATAGAAAAGAAAAGATATCCCTAGACAACATTCAAAACATAAGCTTAAAACCAAGGTCAGACATATTATGATTATCATTATATTATATTATAATATAAATGCTGAATCAATATACACGCTCCATTTATTTTATCAACATTATCGCTGTGTGACAATATTGAAAATCCTTTTTTTCATTATTTTCCACTCGAGGAAAATCGATATTATTATTATTATTATTATTATTATTGTTTTTCACACTGACGACGCCATTATCGTTTTAATAATTACGATATTTTATCGTTGCGGTTTGTTAATTTCAATATAACAATACCCGCTTATTGTTATCAAACGTTGACACCGTAACGAAAATGTTCTTCTTTGACATTTATGCGCATTTTTAGAAAATGTCACGTGTGATCAAGTTCAGGTCCGCGGTCATATTGCGTTTCTAAAATTGTGACGACGATCGTATTTGAAAATATATTTAAATCGGTCCCTCGATTTACGCGATGTGTGAATTTTACATAAAAATTAAAAATATTACTTAATTATAATAATAAAAATATTAAAAATTGTTTTATCAGAAAAAATTAATTAACATTAGAGACAAAAACTGTTTTTATTAAGTTTATAAATATATTAATATATGTAAATGAATTTTTAAATACGACACCCAACTCTTATATATATATATATATATATATATATATATATATATATATATATATATATATAAAATTTGACAACATCTGAAATAGAAAAAAAATAGTATAAAGTTTATCGGTCAAATTTTTAATCGGTTACTTTTCTATTTAAATAACCCACATGTTTCGGGTTTTTTTGGTTTTTTTTTTGCTTCATTTTATCTAAAATTTTGAATTTAGATCATTTGTCTAAATTTCGATTATTTAAAAACAGCATTTATATAGTATTTTTTTACACCAATCGTTGCAAAATATACAAACTATTAATATATTTTGTCGTATATAGTAATGAGATTAAATAAATATATATATATATATATATATATATATATATATATATATATATATATATATATATATAAACCATACTGCTAATATCTCATTAAATATTCATACCCTCGTTAAATATTCTCACTATGCTTGATAATGCAATCTTAACAACAGCTAATCACCGACCATAATCTCAAAATCGAAGTTTAAGTTTCAAAGTGAACGACGAAAAGAATTGTTGGTTAAAATATAACGCCATCTTTGTTTCAACATCGACAATATCAACAATGACTGAAGATTATCATTTTTCATCTGTCATGAACGTCGTTAATAAAATAATTATTCAGATATATAATACGAATATATAGCGGGCGTTGGGGGGGATGAATGTATTATTTATAAACTCGTACGTATTATACGTGACGCAAGTACATTAGTCGTAATAAATATATAATAATAAATTACCCCGAATTATTCTCACCCCCCCCCTCGAACGTAAATGGGAGAATATATATTATAAATTATATCTTCACGAGTTCTACCGGTTTTGTTTATTAAACAACAAGACATATATATATATATATATATATATATATATATATATATATATATATATATATATATATATATATATATATATATATATATATATATATATATATAGGGTGAAAGTAAATGTACGAGTTTCCCAATGTAATATGTGTGAGTGCAATAAATTATAAATTATGTAAAATTACCGAAAATTGTTCACAACTTGCGTCGCTTAATAAATTTTGAACAAATAAACCACGTGGCGTTTAGGCCGTTTTGGTTCTAATTTGTTTTTTTCCGATTTCGAAATATCTATTTGTTCGTTTTATTTTTTTTTTTTTGCTTTTAATTATCGAAATAAATATTAATTTAGATCGTTTTTTCTCACAAACATTTTCCGAATTGTGAAACGTCTATCAAAACGTCGACTGTTTACAATGATCGATTTAGTTTTACGGATATAAACATGTGTCAAAATATTTTATTATATTATCGATTCAACGGATCAAAATCATAAAAAAAATATTTATGAAAAAAATATATATATATATATTATTTATATTTTTAAAATAATAATTATAGATATAAACTTATATTTTGAATTTTTAACAAAAAATAAATATTAATACTATAACGTAATCAAAAAAAAAATTCTTCTATAACTAAAATCAAAACAGTTTTTCTATCATCAAGTAAACATTGTAACTTTGTTTATTTTATAAAACTAACTGCAGTTACAATAAAGCCGCCATTTTTTCCCTCGACTTGACAGTTTTTTTTATTGACGTTTTGTTTACACAAATTCATTTTTTACATTATATTTAGAACTGAAAGCCATTAGCCTCGATTGAATGGCATGTCATGAATTTTCCGACATTTTCCCTCAAAATATTTATATATTATATATATATATATATATATATATATATATATATATATATATATATATATATATATATATATAAATATATGCATATTTCAGAAAAATAATATTAATTACTCAAAATCAGTAATATTAAAGTGTTTATAGTCAGATTTATAAATTTGGAATCAACGAATAATGACTCAAGTAGTCGAAAATTTCAACACTAGAAACCGGTTTAATTTGCTTTATATATAGTAAATATCACGATCCGTTTTAGAAAAAATGTTAGCAACAATCGCCATATTGTTGACGTATTATAATTTAAGAAAAATTGATCAAATATTGAATCTCGAGAGATAATCAACGGATAGTTTGACCTTGCAAGCCATTAGCGCGGAACGCGTAACTTAAACCAAATTATTTTCAGAGTACACAATATTTAACATGTTCTCATTTGTAATAATAATAATAATTATTATTATTATTATAAAATACGTAGCGGACTTCTAATGGATTCCGGTCCCGGATTCGAAACCCGAACCGAACGAATTTCATATATTTATGTAAATTTTCAGGGCGAAAACAAAAAAAAAAAATACCGAGCGCGAAAACCGAGTTTTCCGCGCGCCTTTCGTGCGAAATTTTCCACGAGCAAAAGAAAAAACATAACGGTGCCGTCATCTTTTCGAAAAGGAAATTTTCCAATTAGGATTTAAATGAGCTCGTCGTTTTATCTTTTTCATAAATTAGTTAGAAAGTTGATGGTGTGATGCATAATTGACGTTTTTTCATACGACTTTTTGATTGTAGATTTTTTTTTATATAAAAATATATAAATATAATATTATTTTCAAATTTTAAATTTCATTAATTTCCAGTATATAATTCAATTTTAACAAGAATATAACAGTGAATACGAATCAAATATTATGATCGCGCGTCTTTAGTGCTCTCGAGGAAGTATTAAAAGTTCGAAAGGATATACAGATATGAAACCATTTACATATATTCCATAGTAGACAAATAGAAGTTCCCCAAAGGAAAGAGAGCTTTCTCCACTCATAATAAAGCCCATTGCCTTTCCAATACGCCATAGTTTTGATGGTATAAATGGATAAAACGGAAACTATACTATAGTGCAATTTCCTTGTTACAATCACTAAAATGACAATATTATATAAATATTATAGACTATTTTATAACATTGATGCTTTCTTTATAAAATTATTATTATTATCACTGTATATAAAGTGTTATAATTTTAGCATAATTATTTGAATTATAATATTATTTTTATATTATATGTAGTATATAAAAAAATACCGAAATAATTATATTTTGATATTCAAAATCATCTATATAGAAATAATTTTAATTATTGTTACAAATCTCAAAATACTTTAAATTCGATCTTTTAAAAAAGCTTTGAGCTTTATCAATGATATACTATAAACTTATATATGCTTGTAAAATGTTGATTTTTCATGGTTTTCTTTATTACACGCACGGAGCCATTAATGGCGAATATGTAGGCTGACATATAGATAAACGTTTTCACACATTTTTTCTCGTAAAAAATGAAAATTACATTATTAATGCATAATTTTAAAAAATAAGCGAATCTCGACGATCGTCATCGATTAATATAACATATCGTATTATACATTGAATCCAGATTTAGATGAGGAATTTGCACTCTGAAACATACGTATGTATGGTAGCATATTAGAAACAATCCACACCCACGGAATTACTATTATAAATTACCGTTACGATTCCAAATCGTATTTTATATATATATATATATATATATATATATATATATATATATATATATATATATATATATATATTTAATACGGATATGTGTTTTTTTTTCGCCTTCGTTCAGCCGTTTAATTATGACATCACCGAACTAAAAGCTTCGTTTGGCATATCTTAACATTTGCGACGAGTAAACAGTTTTATCATTCTTGTAAACATTAACGAATCAGGATAGTTTCCAGTTATTATAATATTTATTCGCGATCACCTTGAAAATTTAATGTGAAAACTCTTTCTAGTATCGCGAAAATATTCCCGAAACTCGTATATATAAATATTATAGTAAAATGTCGGCAAAGACGGCTAATTAAATATAGTTTTGCGAATTTGTCGACACGATACTAAATATAAATGTAAATGGATTATTAATAATTAAATTGTACGAATATTTAATGTGAACAATTTTTTAGAGTACTATTTTTCAATTTAATGCAGTTCCGTGAATCGTATAAAGCAAAAAAAAAAAATAAATAAACGTCGGACACTTTTCAGCAAAATTTACATTCGATCCAATTTCATTTTCCAACTTTATAAGCAATATAATTTTCCGCATGCATTTAATTAAATAAAACTCAACGTTTTAATTTATTAATATTTTTGAGTGCTCTCAATTTTTGTTTGCAAACTAATGCATTACCAATTATTATAAAATAATTTTCATATTCTTTTAAATTTTATAATTTAATTTTTATTTAGGTATCCATCTGAAATTTTAGTTGTTTATGATTAATTTTTGTAATGAGATTATCTACAAGTTTTTCATACAAATCACAAACGTCGTCATTATAATTCTTAATATTTTGTTCGATTAAATAATCAAATATCTATATATTTTTTCATTAAATATGAATTTTAATATTATTAATATTTACTCAAGAATTTTGCTGATTGTCTAAATTGATTTTTCTTAATTTTAAAATGGTTAAAACTTTAGATCAATTAAATTTAATTATATAGAAATATTTCTAAGCATTTTCATCACATAAAAGTAGCATTTTAAATATATATTATTTATTACACAATTAAAAAATTCAATTCATAATAATATGACGAATCAAATATATAAATATATAAGTAATATATTTAAATTTTTATTATTCATTTGTTTTTAAAAAAATTAACAACTGAATAATAACAGTTGTATAATGAAATATGTAAATTAATGCAAAACATGTTTAAACATGATCGAGCTTATTTGATTTCATATCGAAAATGCGTTCATAATATTCACTTTAACATCTGCATTTTCTCAACGAAAATATCCATTTCGAAAACTTTGAAAGGGATTTTAAGCTTTTGAGTGCACTTTTAGAGTATCAATTCTTAGATTCGATTCGTAAAAAGATGAAGAAAAGAATTCAATCATCCATCATAGATACAATCCTACCAAATCAAAAATATGCGACCATAGAAAATATATTTCATATCACAATATATATATACATATACTTTGATCACATATATATTATATTTCTACAGAAATTGAAATATAAATATGTATAAATTTAAATTATGAATATATCAAATATTTTCTATAAATTGCAATAAAACTTAAAAAATCCAGATTTGTCTTCTATATTTTAAAAAAATATATATTATTTTATAAATACTTGATTTATTAACCCATTCAGAAGTATTGTTCGAAAACAATAAATCATCATTATTTTCGACAAAAAGTGTTGATTTATTGCTTGTCGCGTTTTAAAAATTAGATTTTGAAAATGCGAAGATAAATTTTCATCTCATAAAACAAAACTTAAAAGCGTCAAAGCTTTTCTAGATTATTTATTTAAGTCAATCTCTCAGAATGCGAAAGCTTATTTATAATGAGATTCTTATGTGAAATTTCCTACAAATAAATTCATAATAAAAGTCGATTTAATGCATAAATTAATATAATCATGTGTGTTTTAAGTATATTACAAAGAAATTGTGAATAATATGAAATATAACTTTTATTTTTCAGATATATTTATATATATATTATGTATAAAAAATAACCGAAAAGTTTGAATGCTAATTTACAAAAGTATGACATATTAAATACGGAAAAAAATCACAATTGTACATTTAACAAGTTTTCATATTTTTTGTAAGCTTATGAAGGGAATACAAAAAAAAAGTTCACGTTAACATTTCGTCTCATTAAAAAATAAGCACAATAAGTTTGAAAAGTGAAATTATTCACGTTCAATCGGACACGAATCGTGAATTTACTTTTTTTTTTCACGTATACTCGCGAGGAAAACATGAAAATTTTCGCATCGAGACGAAAATTTTCCGATCCGTTCTCAGAATGCGAAATTTGCGAGGAAAAGCGGAAAAAAAATTGTAAATCGAACAAAATAAAGTGAATGATATATAAATGGAAAATATATAATTTTTTTATCGCGTAATTTCTATCAAATTTATTTTGAATACTTATTATAAATTTAACAGCATGTTTATTAATTTATAAAAAGGTATTGATTTTTTTTTAAGATTTTTTGTAGAAATTCGATTTAATTTTTAGTATATATCATACAATTTATTAATTTAATTAAATATAGAAAATTATAAAAATATGTTTTCATAGTGAACATTATTTATTTATGATCTTGATTTATTATTAATAATAAACATGTCGTCAACTGTACGTCTTTTATCATTTTATATTATTATTTAATTCATAAAACATTTTTAATATAGCTATAATATATTAAAAAAAATAATTTACAAAATTATCAATATTTAATATAAATACATTTTTTATATATTATTTCTAAAATCTTATCTTTTAAAAAAAAAGTATATTTATATATTTTATAAATATTAAAAACATGTTGATGTTTTGAATGTGGTTTATTTACCATTCAACCGTTAAAATGGAGCGGTTAAAGGAAACCACCCTCGTCAATAGTTGAAAAACGTGTCCTTCGATACCTCGTCGCTACCATGTTTTATGAATCGCCCTGAGATACTCAAACTTTGGGACGTGATCGTAACGGAAAGTTATCGCGTCGTTTGATATAATGAAATATGTATTTATTATATGTGTGCTTTGCAAATTGCGGTAACCAACTTCCATTTAAACTTGCTCATTGTCCATAAATTTTCAAACAATGTTCCATATTTTCAATGGAAAATATGCATACGTAAGAATATTTGGCGTACAAAATCGATAATTGTAGTTCAATAACGAATTATAATAGAACACAAGTGGACCGGATTTATGAAATTATCGCATTGTAAAATCGTTCATATATTTCGATTTTAAAAAATTGATAATAATTTATATGATGATTTTATGTTGTCTTCCACATTACAATATGAATAAAATTTTGAAGAATATTTTAATTGAAAACCTTTACATTCTAATTTATTTTCAATCTCTATTTAATACTGAAAATATAAATATAATACAGTTATACCGGATAAAATTTAAGTATTATAATATATAAAATATAGTTTTATCGAATTTAAAATTTATGTATAATTTTTTTTATAATCTTTACAAAACTTACATTTTTTATATATATTTAAAAAAATCCAACACCCTCAAAGCTTTGACGTGGAAAGTAGATAAAGTTTGAAACGATCAAATTGAGCTGAAGGAGAGCTTTCAAACTTTTGAAGCTGAAAAGGAAACATTATATACGGGCAATATGTATACATATATATATAGTATATTTTCAATATGATAGTGAAAATAACTTTATCGTAAAAATGTATGTTTATTATATTAAAAAAATCAAAAATTCTATAATAGTATGACCATTCGAATCATTCGTTGCGGATATTTTTTTTGCTTTACTAATTCATTTTTTCTTTTAATATTTTTAAATAATAATGAATAAATTTAAAAATATATAATGAATATATTTTTTTTACATTTTAAAGACGTTAGATGCCACAATAAATATTTTAAATATATTTTTTGATTTTTTTAAAATAAGAAATATGAATTCTATTCATTTTAAATGAATTATATATAATAAAATTTCTTTTAAAAAACATCTATATAAAGGCGCGATCGTTTATTGTTTAAAAAAAATCGTCAAAAAAAAACGTTATTGAAAAGGACTAACAAAAGCCTTCGAAACGTTAACGGATACGTCTAAACCTCGATACGTTTTCTCGGGGATCGAACCGAGGACAATTTTTCAAAAAAAAAAAGGAAGAAAGAAAGAAAAAAAATAACAACAAAAAAAGAAAAAAACCATTACGTGTGCCGAATTCGGATCGACCACGGTTTATTTTTGAAGCCTTATTTCGTCACCCCCTATATATATATATATATATATATATATATATATATAATATTCTTCTAGACGCGTATATATATTTTTTCTCTATTCAGAATGAAACACGGAACTTTTCAACATCCCTTATTTTATTTTTTTCATTCAACATAGACATACCCCCCTTTTTCCGTTACCCTCTTCCCCCCTCATCCATAGAAAAAGAGAAAAAAATATGTAACACCTTTCGACAATATGGCGATTCTTTGACGTGATGAATTGGCGAATTCGATGTGTTTTCCGATTTATTTTCCTTCTCGTGTCGTGTTTCAATTGTTCTACTTGCTGAAATGTGCTGAAAATATGTAACATAATATACCGGAATGTTGAAAGAAAATAATACTACGAAGTTTCACCTGTCAATAAAGAAGAAGTCCAAATTGTGACGAGAACAGGTTCGTTAAGTTTGTTACCAAATCACGTATCTTCATATATGATATGTACAGGTTGTATCGAAAATTATTAGAATCATGCACAATAAAAATCAAACTAGATAAATATTCAGCTATCATATTAGATAAAGAAAATAATGATTAAAATAAATACAATTTTTATACATATGTAATTTTTAAATAGTTTACATCTTTAAACAGTAGTAAAAATTATTTAAAGAATTCAATGGAAATGAAAAACATCCTAATAATTACATAAAATACAATTTTATAAAAAATATGATGTAATATAAATTTTCTGGACTAAATCGATATAGATTATATAATAAAAAAAACTATCATAATATTCATTGCTCGATTAAAATTTTTTAGGAGTATCAAAATAATTTTTTTTTAAATGTTAAATCAAAATAATTTATGATTAAATATTGTATATCAAAATCGAAATTAGTTTTTATATAGTTAATAAGTAATATTAATTTGCTTTAAATCAATCATTTTTATCTATTTGTTTCTAAAATTTAATATTTTAATCGTAAGGTTTATGAAATTATAAATAAAATTTATTTTATTAATAAATTATCTATTCATTAATGAAAACAATTCAATCTTTTATATAATATATATATATATATATATATATATATATATATATATATATATATATATATATATATATATATTTATATATGTGTGTTTGATTAATTGTGACGTTAATTTTGATTTATTTTCTCCAAATATTCAACGTAAATATTTGAAATAATTTAATAAAATTTCCTTGATATCCAATTAGCAACGATCGTTTCAAAGGGATGATAATTTTAATTAATCGCTCAAGTGAGAATAATATGTATTTTGATCTAAAATTTGACTAAAATTAACGTGTTTACGATATTTTTGATTATTGAATATTCCACAACAAAGCGAACAAGAAAACATTATAATTATAATGTCGAACAGTTTAATTGAAAAAACGTACATAAAGAAATCGTTTCACTCTTTGATACAAAATTTCTATTAATTTTAGAATAATTTCAATTTATTCATAATAATTTAAATTTTATTGTGTCCAAAATTTTACAATATATGATATGAGATTAATTTCTTAATTATGAATATTCTTAAACCGAATAATTAATAATATTGAAATAAGAATTTTTTTTGATATATCATATGCAATTTTCAGTACAAAAAATGAAATGAAAATCGCTTGTTTTATCCCAAGTTGAAAACTAAAGGTTAAATAACCGAGAAAAGGCGAGAAAAATCGTGAGACCGAAATAAAAAGAAAGCGTGAATACCAAAAAAAAAAAAAAAAGAAAATTATGTGCGCAACACGCGAGGGTCTATTCATCGAGATGAAGAATTTTCCGACGAGAAAATGAAACGCGTCGCTCCGGGCCGGAAAAGCGAAAAAAAAAGCAAGAAACAAGTGGAAATTCCTGCAAAGTGGCGAACCGATATTTTTCATGTTAATACTAAAAATGCCCGAGAGAAATACGAATCAGAGAGAAACAAAAAAAAAACGTTTTTAACCGACGAACGCCAGATGAATTTTTCAGAAAACTAAATGAAAAACCATTATACGACGGAAAACGAGGAACTTTTAATTTCATCAAGAATCTTGTGATTTTACGTTTTGTTTTTGACATATTTTTTTTGTGTGCAAAAATTAATTGAAAAAAATATCGACTACAATTTTTTTAAATTATATACAAAAAAGCTTTAATTTTAATATGTGATCTCAGACCTATATACTTTTTGAAAACAATTAATATTCACGAATTTTTATCGATATCAAATTTAATGGTGAATAATAAAATTTTTCTTAACACGAGTCACACATAAAAGATATTCATATAATTAACGCAAAATTTTCTACGGAAAATTCGGCGACAAAATCGTGGAAAACGCGAATTTTCAATCTTGAACAAAGCCTCCAAGGCTTGCTGTGTCAAACGAGTTCCTAATTGGATTACATTTCCAACACTTGCCTACTATTCATGATATGTCCTTTGTCTAGAAATTATCAACGATGATTCGTTTCTGGGCCTACGACCGAAATTATAAATATTAAAATTTGCAAGGTCTTTCCACGGTGAAAATTGTATTATTCAGCGTGAAAATTCGAGCGAGCTTATTTGGAAAACTTTCGCGCAACGCCAGATATATCCATTAAATAACGCGACTACAATCGATGAATTAAATGATATACTCAAATTCGAAATAAACATTAAAAGTTCATTTCGAATATTTTGAAATGCTTCAAAAATACAAATTACAAATAGATTCTGTTAAAAATATGAAATTTAAAATATAATACATACATAAAAGAATCGGGGATTAAATAAACTCGTTATGAGTTTACTATTTTATATATATATATATATATATATATATATATATATATATATATATATATATATATAACGAGATTTTCATTTAACTCATTTAAATAAGCGACACTATCAGATAAATACATTTTTAAATTAAAAGCGTAAAAATCATCACGAACTGCAATTAAGATATTTTATAATGAGTTTTCAACATTTGAAGAACTTTAATAATTAATAGTAATACTATAAATATGGTCAAAAAAAATATTTTCTTCTTATTTTATTTTTATAAAAATTTCATAGTTTATTTTTATCGAGTCGAGTCAACAGCTCTATTCACAATTAAAATACATAATTTATATTTTATAATTTAATTTAATTTCTAATATTTATTATATTTTAATGTGTTTTTTTTTTTGTATTCATAAGTAAAAACATATAAAATACTTAACATGAATCGCCTTTTATTAAAATAATAATAAAATACACACATGAAAAGTTATTATACGTGGCGTAAATGAGTCGGATTATCGAAAGTAGGCGCTAAAATAAGGTATTCAAGGTTCAGAGATTAAGCTCTAAAGCTCTCGCTCTCTAATCCCCGAAACGTTAAATTAAATTAATCAAATTGGCAAAATTTTCCCGACGCCATTTAATTTTAATACGACAATCGGAACGATTATATTTTATAAATATATATATATATATATATTTTTTTTTTCACGTTTTAATCCGATTTTATTACCGAATTTCGGATAAATTTTATGACGTATTATTTGCTTTTATATATTCGGACGATGTTTCTCAATCTATATTCGAACTGTATAAATATTTTCTATTATAACATTAGTGCGGAAACGGCGTTCATATTTTTCCTATATCCGCTGACGAAAAACAACCCCATAGGAAAATTCTTAGAAAACATATTAAATTATTATATATCTAATATTTATTATATAACGTCTAAAAATATATAATATTGAAATTATTATTTTTATTGATATTATAATATTCTTAAAAAAAAAAAACAAATCAATAGACCCCTCGCATGCGACAAATTCGACCGGTAACAAGCGTTAAGTTGCCCGCCCCTTTTCTACATTTATTATTTTTTATATTGATATTATTTTTCTTTTCAAGCATACATAATAATACAATCGCACAAACGGCGAACCGTTCTTTTTAAACGTTTCAAAGACCGCCCTTTCATATAATACTTCATTCTCATTCTTGCCGAATAATAATCCCGGATTGAGAGACGAAAGTGAAAAAAAAAAAACAAATAATACAAAACGTATCGAACGCCATTTTTAACTAACAAATAAAATGCAAATATTCACGAAATCCCCAGTTCCCGAGTGAACACGTTATGAATATTAAAAAGCACTATTTATTCAAGTGTAGGGTGAAATGGATGTAGTTATTCGATTTTAAACTCGTACGTGTGTTATAATATATTATAATTCGATATGAAAAATAATAAATTTATTATTAATGCTTTTAAATAAAATATTTAAATTCAATATTGCACATTACATAATAATATATATAAATTTGTGAAAAAAAAATTAAAATTATCATAATTCATATACTTTAATTAATTTTATGAATAATTAATAACACTATACTCTCTTTATCCATTCTTGACGTTACAAACGTTAACGAGGAAAAACCGGTCGATCTTTAAAACGGTTTTTCCGGATCGTAACGACTTTTGACTTGTCGACTAACTTTTCCACATAAAATTGTAATCGCTTTCTCAACAACCGAACGGAAATGATTCGACATTTGAAACACCTATTTTTTTTACTGTAACACTTTGAAGAAAAAAAAAATAAAACTGAACCATTAGATTTTTTTATGAGATGTCGATATTTAGAAGAATAAAATTAAAATAATAATTTATAAAAAATATTAATACAAATTTTATATATAATATAAAATTATGTAACGGTATAGAAATTATATAAATTTATCTAAATATTAAATGTTGAAATGGAAATTGCGAGGTTAAATTTTCACGATTTAATGGACGATGGTAGTTATCACGTTTATCGAAGTATTCAATTAGAAGTCGGTTCCATTTCCAACCTAAAATTCAAATTTAAGCATATCTCGTTTAAACAATTATGAATATATTTACATGGCATCTATAATAATTGCAATAGAGTTGTCGCACTTTTAACTGAACAATATCACATCACGAAAAACTTTTCATTACATAAATCGATCTCAAATATATAACGTGATATCGAATAAAATGTTTAAATATCCGTAATATATTGCTTGTATAAATTTTATAATAAAATTATTATTTTTTTTATATTGAATTCATGATTAAAAATATGATATAAAAGTTAAATACGGAGTTGACGATTCGATTTCGTATAAAATCCAGTGTTTAAATTTTTTATTTTCATTTTAATGATTTAAAATTTTTATCAATTTTATGTTATATGTAATATTATAAAAAAAATGCACAAAAAGTTTATACATTCATCTCTTGTTCGGAATAAGGGTCAAAATCTGAAAAAAATGTAATACGGAAAGTTATGAAAATTCCCAACATATAAAACTCCAATAATCTATTGTATTAATTCTAATATTTCATCGCATTTTTTTTGTCAAAAATATAAAATCAAATTTTTTTTTTCATATATATAAAAATATTCCTTTATAAATTTTTACCTTTAATTTAAAATAAAAATTAAACGATTTTTTCAATGAAAAATTATTAAATCGTCCTACGTATTATTTATATTGAGAAATTATTTTATATAATTATAATACATCATAAATATTGAATAAATTTAATAAATGTTGATTTTATTAATTATGCAAATATGAATAGGAAATTTGTCGATATCCATGAATTAATTATATTTATATTTACCCATTAAATAATCACATCTAAAAAAATATATATAGACTGATAAAAATAAATTATAATATAATATTGAACGAAAAATCGTAAAATTATTTGCACTTAAAAATCTTAAATAATATTTATATTTTATTAAAATTTAGTTCTATGTTTTTTACGACGCTTCTAACACATAAATATAAATAGATTAATGGATTTTTTTGAAGATATGCGATCGTAAAACGTGTCACTGGGACAAAATGAGGCTTTTCAACTTAAAAGGGTGTTCTATTCCTATTAAGGAACCATTTTTGATGTTCAGATGTGTTAAACTTTTTTTGCAAAATCGCATAAAAATTTATTCAAAACAACAACATAATTATCAATTTATTAATGTGACATTTTTAATAAAAATAAAATATTTATATTAAATTTAATATAATAAATCGAAAACGTCAAAATAGATTTTCAATTCAAATATATAGAAGTTTTCGTATAAATAAAATTATAAATTATTATTGATCATATTATAGAGTATTTTTCTATTTTAGGAATGAAAAAAAAAATAGGGATAATATTTAACAATGAACGATCGCAACTGGATCAAAGCGTTTTCAAACAATTGTTGGAAAAGTATTAAAAGTCGATTCGGAACGATTGGCGAACTTTCACTTTTCATCCCCTTTTTGGCAGGGGGGTGCTATGAGGCGATCGCACCCTTAAAATAAGAAATTAAATTAAGCGTTAAAATTCGACGGAAAGCGGAGAAATTTACGGGAAAAAAAACGTTTTTCT
Source organism: Leptonema lineaticorne (assembly GCA_024500535.1). Taxonomy (NCBI): domain Eukaryota; kingdom Metazoa; phylum Arthropoda; class Insecta; order Trichoptera; family Hydropsychidae; genus Leptonema; species Leptonema lineaticorne. The sequence continues at coordinate 2,735,460 of JANIJI010000021.1, forward strand.
TTTCGTCAATTAGCGACAGGAAAATTAAAATTTTTCACACGGCTGTAAGTCGATCGGACGCCATTAATAAAATTTAAATATTATTTTTATTGGATAACTTGAATTACGGTGACGTTTCTTTAATATTTAAAATAATATATTAACTTTTTTTTAATGAAAAGTGAAAGAATCTAATGATATTATTAAGATTTGAACTAAACTTATAAATTAAATTATTATATAAAATTTTAGATTGTTTTCATAAATTAATATTATTATTATATTTGTGAAAAAAAAACATTTTTATCAATTCTCAGTTTAATCTATATTTTTATATAAATTATACTTTTTAAGAGAAATAATTTTTATTACAAATATATTTTTAGATACTATCTTAATAATATATTACATAATTTAGGTTTTGATTATTGTTTATTCATAGAGAAAATTCCTGTTGAAAATAAACTGCGTTATCATCGTTTCTTTCTATTTTTCAAAATACATACAAGCATATTAGACCGAGAAAAAACGAAGTAGAAAATTGAAAAGACAGTTTTCTGAAAGCTCCCGTACGAAAATTTTCGGGACTTTTCCCCATATTTTCTTTTTCATATTAAAATATGTAGACGACATATACGGATACGCATCCTGCAAAACAATGAAGGACCTCACCTTTTAAATTATTTATTAAGCAATTTTTCCTCTTATCCTTGCATAGTTCCTGGTTTCGTTCGTTGAGTTGTTGATCCCTATAAATATTTCAGACAGCGTTCCTTCTTCGTTCTGCGAAAGCTTGCTCGGTTTATGTAAGACTTTAAAAGCTCTTTTAATCGTAGGTCTCATTGAATTATATAAACTCTCGAAAGCTTTATTTTTTTCAAATCAATATTCACACACATACACAATATTAAATTTAAATAAAATATCGTATTATATTACATTTTTATATGAGATTTTATATTTATTATATATATATATATATATATATATATATATATATATATATATATATATATATATATATATATTTAATACGACACTGAACTAAAAATTAAATTCAATACATTGTAAATGCGAAGTCTGACAAGCGACACCCTTAAATTTCCTGTTACGACACATTTGTAAATAATATATACAATATGTGTGTTCGTCTGTATGTGCGTCACGTTTCCACATTTATCATAGTAAACAATAAAGCGAGCGCTCGTATTAAATGTGTGCTATTCTGTTATAACGAGCTTAACGCTTTAGCGACTCGCATATTAAAAAATAAAGGTTTTTATTGCGTGAAGGGGGGGGGGTTAACTTTTGAAATTATTCACATTTTATTATTTTTGAATATATATATATATATATATATATATATATATATATATATATATATATATATATATATTCTAGCAAATATTGAATGAATCGGAAAGTTCACTGTGACCGCCGCCTGAATTTATTACGCTTATGAAATATTTATTCGATAATATTTAACGCGTTTGATATGGATTAACAGGATGTTCGTGAGGATAATCAAAATTAATCAAATATGTACTCGAAACGTTTCGTGTATTAAACGCGCGTGAGTTTTAATTAATTAATTTAATTATTATCATTATTAACATAAAACGGAGTTATTGATAATTTTCAAATATTTTCACAGCATTAATTTGTATATATATATATATATATATATATATATATATATATATATATATATACACTCATATTTAAATAAATGAAATAATACTGTGATCAAAAAGTAAAGTGAATTTGTTTATAAAATGTAAATTCTTCCAAATCAATTTCATCCCCTTCAAAATAATCCCCGTCCGATAAAACGCACTTTTGTCAACGCTTTTTTTAGTCCTTGAAACGGTCGAAATAATCTTTTTCTGGTAAAGCCTTCAAGACCTTCTTAATTTCGGTTTTTATTTCCTCAAACGTATCTCGGAGGAAACACTTTGCCTTTTGAGTTTGCTGAATAGCCAAAAGTCGCGCGGAGCCAAATCAGGCGAATACGGTGGTCGAATCGAGATTTTAACAACCAATGCCGTATACATGGTACATTTTGATTGTTTACAAAAATACGAGTAACTCGGAGATAATTAGAGCTTTTAACAAACAGACGCTTGTTAAATGTTATAGACAGTCTTACCAACCTATGAAAAAATATTGACTAATTATATGTACTTGCCTTCCTAATGCCCGCGAGTTTTAAATGACAATTTTACCTTTCTTTTTGATCACAGTAGTATTATATCATCTACATTACAATTACTGCTTTTTCACTTTTAACGCAATTATACAATAATAAAAAAAATATTTTAAAATATCTCGTATGTTTTCCAAATATGCGTATAAAATAGATCATTTTTTTTTAACTGAAACAAAATTTTCACGGACATATAAATATTTTGATATTTTGTCGCGAACACGAATAGATCGACGACAAAAAAAAAAGAAAGAACCACAAAGATATTACGCAGCAGTTTCGCTACTAAAAAAAAAATAAGAAAAGAAAGAAGGAAAGAAATATTTTTCTTTCAAAGAGAAAAAAAACAAATAGAAAAAGAAAAAAGAATGTTGCGTAAAACATCGTGTAGAAACAATAAGATGCTGTATAATGTCATGTAAATGGAAATGAGTTCATGTAAATGTTATGTAAATTGGCTCATTTCCTTATTTTGCATTTTCGCGGCGTCCGTAAAATCTTCAAGAATTTAAATAGAATTTCACATCATTTATAAACTTAAAGCAATGAACGGTGTTTACCTGTATATAATATATATATATATATATATATATATATATGATTTTTTTTGTACGCTAGAAAATATTGATAAAATATGTATGTGTTATAGGCAATGTCAAAAATATAATATTATTTTAATATACATATCTTTTGTATAATTTAAACTTCCATTGATTATCAATATATATATATATATATATATATATATATATATATATATATATATATATATAACAGTAAAATACTAAATAAGATTATATAATATGTAAATTAAACCATTTTATTATCTTTATATTATAAATTTATTATTATAATTAAAACGTATCACGCTGTATAATTAACATATTCATATTTTCGTCTAAGCGCATACAGAATATTAATTAAAAAGCTAGCAAATATACATCTTTTTTGAGTTGTAAGGCATTGGTTATAATATATATATATATATATATATATATATATATATATATATATATATATATATCCATTGAACATTATATATTTTTATAATTTATTTTTTTAAGAATAGAATATTTTTATATTTTTTTCGAATTTCTACAATATTATTTAACGTCAAAAATAAAAATATTTATAATGCAATATTTTTGTTTTTTTATATATGAAATATGAGATAAAAATAATAATTGACGTTTTCTTAAGTTCTTAAAGTGTATATTTATATATATATTTTTTCAATATTTCATTTTCTTTAGAAAAAATATATAAATTTAAATACGTCAAAAATCGACAAGAAAATCCTATTCATTTTTCCTTTCAAATTTGTTTTCTTTTATTTTTAGTCTTAATATTATATTTTTATTTCAAAATAAAATCTACTTATTTATATAAAATTGTATTTACAAGGAATTGATCCGCATTAAAATAACTTATTTTTATTTCATATCAATAAAAATTGAAAACACCTTAAATAAATAAAAAGTCAATATATTTAGATTACAACATGAATATTTTATTTGTATTAAATTTAAAAATATTGAAAATAATCTCGATATATATATTAAATTAGTTATGTAATACGTTAAGCTTTTATAGAGACTCAGCTGCGTTGTTTTTCTCGAAGGTTTTAATAGTGAAAAATGAAAAATAGGAAGTAAAAAAAAATGGGAAAAAAAAATCGGCGCTCTCTCGTCTAAATTTTAATACATTTTTGATAACAATATTTCGAAATTGCGCATCTGAGACCGCATTTTTTTTTATCCGCATTCGGATTAACCGACGGTCTCAGAATACGTATGTTTGACTCGATAAGGCCATATGTGATTGGGAAATGATCTGTGAAAAGCCATTCGAAATGGAAATCGTGAAAATTCAGAAGAAAAACTGAATATGATATTATATTTATATATATTTATATATATATAAATATAATATCATATTTATATATATATAAATACATTTATAATAATGAAAAATCGTATTAAATTTGAAAATTCGCGAAAAGTTATCGATGCAGCTCTTATAAATTTCAAAACGTTAATTAACTGAGCTTTAATAACGGATCTTTATACAACTTTAACTAATTTTCCAACTTTAATTTGAAAATACTTTAAGTTATTTAACTATAAATTTATAATGTCTATACAATATATATATATATATATATATATATATATATATATATATATATATATAAATTTATATAATTTTAAATAGAAATAATTAATGATAAGTCAATATTTTAGTATATAAGAAAATAACAATATTTTTTTTATTTTATATAGTAAAAACGCTTTACTATATATTTTTTTGTAAATATCGCTATTGTATGAAAAACTAAATGGATTAAATTTTTATTTTTCTTCATTACTATACAATATATATATATATATATATATATATATATATATATATATATATATATATATATATAATATTTTTTTGCTTACTAAGTAAAGCACATATCGTACTTTCTTTTGTATACAGAATATAAATCTGTCTTTTCATGCTTTTCTTTTATTTATAAAGAATACAAATCTTTATCGAAAATATGTCATCAAGTTACCGAGTTACACATACATATATTTTTGTTTCGTTTTTATACTCTTAGACTCCTGAAATAAATTCTGAAAACCACTCAGTACATCCTGAAAGCGGAGAAGGAGTACGATCAGATTTCTGAAATATTACTTTCAGACATCATTAGACACTCTAATCATTCATGACAACATCGAATAATGGTATATAATTGTGAATTAATATTTTTTTTTCTCACATCTAAATAGAGATTAAATCAAAGCATTCACAAATATATTATATGTAGCGTTCTATATTTAAAAATATTATTCTCGATGGTGATGCACATGTTCATTTATTCGCCGATTTTAAATCGAAATGCTGAAAGCCGTAAACATATTTCAGTATTAAAAATAAACACGATATACTTTTAAACCTTCGATAAAAATATCGTATGTGAAGGTTGAACGTTAAATTAAAAATAAAATCCCGTTTTAGAAAAAAAAAAGTAAGAAATATAGATCAAGGTCGCAAATAATTTATTTTTATTAATTATGAAATTTAATTGTCAATTACAGAATGAATAATTTCCCATACATCCTGTGGATATTTTACACGAGTGCGTGTGTGAGTTTGTGCGTTCTCACATGTCAAACACACCCAATTTTCGTTCGGCTCATTCAACACCCCATTATACATAATTGCTGTCTTAAAAGAGGGTCGTTTAGACCTTTTATTTTATTTTTTTTTTTCATTATTATTTCATTTTTACACCTCATTATATCTACGTTTTGTCATCGCGAAATTTTAGTGTTTTATTATCTTTTTATGGTACATCTTTTTCCTTTCTATTTAAGAAAAATATTTAATTGCCTAATAAAATATTTATAATGCGTTCTTTTTATGTTCGACATTATAATTTATTTTTATCTTATAACAAAATTTATAAAAATCAAAAATTTCACTAGTTAAACTCGTCTTAAATTTTTCTCATAAATATCTAAAAAAAAAAGAACGTTTTAATGAAATATCGAACGAAATCATTAATCAACTTATTAAGATATGGAAGAAAAAAAGAGGATAAAATATCTAACGTTTTCAATGAGAACCTTAGAAAATATTACGTCTTAATTTTCCGCGATGCTTTTCCAAACAAGTGCGATTTTTTTCTATTTAAGTCCGCTGTTCCAATTTTTATGGAATCGTTTATCAAAATCGCCTTTATTTCGAACGATTCGACGCATAAAAAAAAAGAGTTCAATTATGGAAATTACCGAACGCAATAAAATCGACTTAAAAATAATAATAATGGAGAAAATTTGACCAAAGTACAAAATGATTATATATATATATATATATATATATATATATATATATATATATATATATATATATATATATATATATATATATATATTATTTTTATATTCGCGTGAAAAAAAACTGAATAATTTTAGTCTTTTCGTGTATTTATTTCGTGAAATTTTCTCGCATGAGTTAACACAATTTTATCATTTCAATAATGCGATTTTTTTATATTACATTTTCAATAAATAATATATATATATATATATATATATATATATATATATATATATATATATATTTCCAAAAGAAATTTAGTTACATTAAAAACATGAACGAATTCCGTATGTATAATATATTAAATTATATTTAAATAAAATATATTTACAGCAACGGGATAATTTATTTTTGAACAGTACGTCCTTTGAAATATTAGGTTTGATAAATTTATTTGTGTAACGCAATCTGAAAAAAATTGTAAATATAAAATTAAAATAAAATATAATGTGAATATTTTGAGAAACACGAAATGGAGCTCCCTTATACGATTGTCAAAAATAAAAATAGTCAATAAACAATATTTTTATTATTGATCTTAAAAAATATAAATATAAAATATCATATATAAATTGTGACAAAATCCAATTACATGTGTTGTTATATTATAAAATATCTTTTTTTATAAAAATAATATTGTAATTGCATAAATATGTACAAATTATTATATAATATATTTATAAAATTTCAAATAATAAAATTTATAATGCAATTTCATGATTACAAATATAATTTAAATTTCTTATTACAATATATAATAATAAAATAGTTATACATATATTAAATATAAAACATTTTTAGAGTAATAAGATATAACTAATAAATTTGATATATTATATTTTGAATATTATATGAAATTAATAGGATATAAAAATAAATATATTTTTATATTAAAATTTATTTATATATGCTTTTTTATAAAGAAAACATTGAAAAAAACAATACGAAAAAATTCAAAACAATATATTATATATTTTCCAAACGAGAAGTTTTAATAAGTAAAGAAAAAATATTTATAAGTATTTTATAACAATTTTCATTATGATACTTCATAATATACTATAAAAATACTCAATAATATTTTCTAAAAATCAATTAAATTTTTAATCGTTTATGAGATAATATATCTTTTTAACGTAATTTTTTTTGTAAAAAAAATATTAAATATGCAATTTTCAAAATTTTCCCGAAAACTCATTCATATTCGATCGGAAAAGTCTGGTTCAAAATTATATACAATATGCGTTTTTTTTCCCAAACTTTTTTCACTGTTATACTTTTTTATTTGACAATCGCAAAGAAGTTATTATATACGGTTTCAACTTTCGCAACGAAGAAAAAAATCAAAATTGTTTTAATAAGTGGATCAAATTGAAATAAAATATTTATTGTTGAAAATAAATATATTTATATATGTATTATATACAAAGATCGGAGGCTATTAAAAATAAAAAAAATATATATTAATTAAATTACTTCTTATTATGTACGATGAAAACTTTTACAACAATTAAATTTTATTCTTGCCATAAAAATCTCTTACTTACACTTAAAACGTTTATTTATAGCAATAACACTTAAGTATATAAAATTATGTGGAATTAATTGATTCAAGAGATTCTTAAGAGGAATGAAGCTATTTTATATTGTATATGCAATAAAATAAAATACTTTTTAATATATTCAATGATATTTATTACAAATCAATTTTATTTAATATTAATTTCATGCCTTTGTATTAATTATAATGACATAACTATATATTATATGGGAAAAAAATAGGCAATAATTTTATAAGAAACGTAAAAATCTTTAAATATATTTAAATGAAAAATTATATTAATAAAATATTTTTTAACTATAATATTATTATTGTTATAATATATATAGGTATAAAACAAAAATTTACATATAAAAATATTGAGTTTGCTTAATAAATATATAAAAAATAATAAAAATATAAAAAATCTTAAGTACATCATATATACGAATGTAGACATAATGGCACACAAAACAACAGTTTAAAACCGCTGGCTTATATATACCATACACATATATTATATGCGTATATTTGATGAAAAAAATCACATTATGCGAAATGATTGTACACAAAAAAATAAAATAAAAATAATATAACACAATCGAAACGTACAATACTTCTGAATCGACAATTTAAAATATATATATTTATATATATATATATATATATATATATATATATATATATATATATATACGTGCGTAAATGTGTACGTGCGTGAAGGAAAATGTGAAAAGGGGAAAATAATCGGATCCTCTTACAATTTTCCACGTCTGTCGCGTGAAAAACGTTCTCATATTATTCGCGAAGGATATATTTAAATTTTTAACATCCTTCATATAGGATTTAGTACAACGCTTTTAGTACATGATGTTTCAAAAAAAAGAAAAAAACAAAAATATTTTGTATATATTGTAAATATGGAATGTTTCATTTTCTGACGTTACTAATTGTAGTTTAAAAATATATATATATATATATATAGGACGTAAAATATTGAAAAAAAATAGTGTTAATATTTTCAATGCCTAATACAAAATTTCATATCAAAATAAATTGATTGAATTATCTTTATATATATATATATATATATATATATATATATATATATATATATATATATATATATATATATATATATATATATATATATATATATATAGTATAAATATATAATATAAATATAAAATAATATAATATATTATTTTAAATAATATATTATATTTATATTATATATATTTATATATATATAATATAAATAAAAAAGTTATTGTTATGATTTATTTTCATTTCTCATACGACTTGTTGATCGCGTATTTGTGAAAAAATATTTTTATTATTTACTTAATTCCAATATATATATATATATATATATATATATATATATATATATATATATATATATATATATATATATATTTATATATATATATATATATATATATATATATATATATATTATAAATTGTTATATAATGAATATAATATGAAAATATTAATATACATGAAATAAAAATAAATTCGGAAATCTATGAAAAAATTTTTCTTTTTGCTTTTTAAATTATTCGTATAGATTTTATTCTTTTACAATATAATATTAATTCATCCATTTTTTTTGCAATTTATAATATATATATATATATTAATTTTTAATATATAAAATATCAATGCTCTTCTTCGTTTTGCTGAAATTTCGCGAAAATCGCTCAGATGATTGAGATGTTTATCATAATTACGCATGATCGATTTCGATTCTTCCTTCCAGATATTTTCATTCGATTTTGTCGCGAAAATTTTTCGCATTCGATTAACGGTCGATTTTTCCGCAACGGGCGGAAAAAATTTGCGGCGTCGGAAAAAATAAAAATTCGCAATAAAAACGCTACGTGAGTTTTTTTTTTTCGGCGATCGTTTCCCGCGGGATTTTCGATTGTGAAAACCAAAAAAAAAAAAAAAAAATGGCCATAACACGATATATATAGTAGAAAAAAAGAAATCGAGTCAATGTGCCGGAGATGGAAAAGGAAAAAAAATAAGTACACAGCGGAAGTGCGTCGAAGCGGTCGACACCGGAAACCGTCCCCCCCCCGCTCTTTTCAAAATATCGGAATTTAATCATTTTTTCAATATCAATATATCTGTTTTTTATACAATATATTATTGAAACGTAAATATATCAATTTACAATAAACATATCATGTATTTATTATGCGATGAACGTCATAATTTTATTGTTATTAAATATAAATATTTCATATTTTAATTTTATAGAATATTTTGAATATAATTTATATAATATATTCATTTATAGTATTTTAGAATGTCATATTTTGTGCTATTTTTATTTTATTTATTTCTTTATGGCAATAGTATGTTGTTAGAATAGCAATTTGACAGCTTACAATTGTCATTGTTTCAACATAATAGTTCCCTTTGAGGGCTACAAAATAAATAGGTTTTTTTTTGTTTTGTTCATAAATTATTCACAAATCACGTGATTAGCTCTACTTTACATCACATAATCCACTATTGAGATTTTACCATTTTTTTAAATCATATACACAAAGATATACGTTCTGGAAATTTTAATTATATTTTTTATCTTGTCATTTTTTATAAGGTTTCATAAAAATTATATATGTGTCATATATATATATATATATATATATATATATATATATATATATATATATATATATATGATTTAATTCAAATTTCCGCGTGCGAATTCGTACACGGATCCACTTGAAAAATATTTTATATATTAATATATAAAATATTTTTCAAGTGGATATTTTTTAAAAATATTTTTTTTTATATTTAAAAATATTAAATATAAAAAATAAATAATAAATAATAGATAAAATATTTTTTTTTATATTTTAAATATAATTTCACACAAAATCTTCCATTAAATTATACAAAATAAATTAAATTATATACGTTATATATATATATATATATATATATATATATATATATATATATATATATATATATATATATATATATATATATATATATATATATATATATATATATAATAGAATATGTAATCACTCGATTGGGATTTTAGAAAATTGCGATTATATCTATAGTGATTTTCGAAACTATACTAGCAAAGGTATAACTAAACATGCGTTATCTATTTTTGTTTCGTATTACCGATCGGTTATCGCGATCTAAAAAGGGATTGAAACGACCGTGGCCACATCAACCGACATACACACCCCGTGAAAATGTATAATATAACGTAAGGGATGAAGGGTGGTAGTTATCATGTAGAGGTTTCACATTTCCCGATACGATAAATCAACGACGTGGAAACTAAACTCGTCAGGAAAAACCTTTGATTTTGTCGTTACATTTCTTGTTTTTTTTTTTTCGCCGACTTCAAAGTGACTTGTTTGCCTATTTTTTCCCCTTTTTTCAAATATATATATATATATATATATATATATAATAAACTATAAAAAAAAACAAAATTTCAATTACGTTTATTTTTTTATTTATTTATTTTATCTCATTTTGACTATGTAAATATATAAAGTATTTTTTTTTAAATATTCAATGTATGAATTATATTAATATTTAACATGAATTAAAAATTGTCGAATAAATTTAATTTTTTTATCGTTATTATTATTATTATTATTGTTATTATTTTTAACGATATCAATTTCGACGCAGCTTGTTTTTATATAATATTCACAATTTTTAATGAGATTATTTGTCATTTCGTAAAAAATATAATCAATACATTCCACATAAAAAGAAGCTCACCCCCCCCCGCCAAAAAAATGCGCATTTTTATCTCACAATAAAAGTATCGGATTTTTTTTAATTAATTATCGTGAAAAAAAATCGTAAATTTACAAAGCATTGAATGAAATACGATATTTAATATATATTCATTATATTATAATATGCATATAATATTTACTCGATAAAATAATAATAATAATATATTAATGTTGGATCTGATATCATAAAATATAAAATATATGTTCATTCATAATCGATCATATTTTAACTGTATTATATTATTACAATATTAATCGATTTTGGTTTATCTTTGTTATAAATAAATTATTAAATATTTTTCTATAAATATTAAATATAAATAATAAATCATATTTAAATATATTTAATACTGAAATTTTCTATATAAGCATATATATATTATATATATATATACGAATTATCTAAATTATATATTAGAATAATCGTTGATATATAAAAAAAATGATTTATCAAAATTCAATTATGAAAATATTCATTAAAACTCTTCAGATAACACGATATAAAAATCAGTCTGATATTTTTATTGCCAATAAATGTCATATGTATTATACGTTTTTTTCACATATATTTTTGATTAAAAAAATAAATTAACGATATTTTATATAATGTAAATTATTATTTAATAAAAATAATTCGAATGCGTAATAAAATTAATACACGTGTCGCCAATTTAAAGTACATTATACCGCTTTACATGCTGTTTAAAATTTCAAATTTGTCGTTTGCGATATTTTGAGAATCATACGTGAATAGTTTTGATAATAAATATTTATATATATATATATATATCATTGTCTGTTTCAGATTATACCGATCGCGACAATTCGTCACAAGTGAAACACACATCATGGAATATCGGACAGTTCGCCCGTTACAATCGTCACGAACGTAACGCATCATCACACAACAAACAAAATAATACATAATAAATATATATATATATATATATATATATATATATTATTTTTAAAATGTACTGCAGTGTCGTATTATTGTAGTGCGCGTATTTTTATCGCACGATGCCATTTGTTATTATTGCGCGTACGGTTTTATGACGAAAACGATCGCAAAAATGAACTACACCGATTATAACAACTCAACGACGTCAACGACGACCGCGACGACCGTTTATTGCGGTCAAGCGACGGCCGATTTTCACAAAACATACGCATCAATGCACGGCTATGTTAGCGTACTAGTGTGTCTATTCGGTTCAATAGCCAACACGTTGAATATAGCCGTATTGACCAGAAGAGAAATGGTATCGCCGACGAATTCCATATTGACCGGTTTAGCCGTTGCCGATTTGCTCGTGATGCTCGAATATATACCGTACGCGTTTCACATGTATTGGCCGGCTAAAACGAGATCGTACAAAGAACAATTCAATTATCCTTGGGCGTGTTTCGTATATTTTCATTCTATATTCACGCAAATATGTCACACTATATCGATATTTTTAACGGTAACGCTAGCCGTATGGAGATATATTGCTATAGCGCATCCGCAAATCAATAGAAGATGGTGTAATATGCGCGTAACGGCTATAACAATTATAGCAACGTATATTGTATGTCCGTTGATATGTTTGCCTATATTGTTAACATTGTTCATTGGTGAAAAGGACGAACTTTTAACGGCCGACGGACAACAGATTAAGGATGCGCATAATGTGTCCGCGTTAACGCCGCCGCCTAAAAACGAAACTATTTACTATTTGGATTTGACCGGTTCGCCGGAATTGTTAACGGCGATATTTTGGATATACAGCGTCGTCATAAAATTAATACCGTGCATACTGTTGACAATATTGAGTTCGCAATTGATCATTGTGCTGATTGAGACGAAAAAACGACGTTTGCAATTGATGGCGCCGAACAGGGAAGGCACCGAGAATTCTGCTAATAAAGCGCGCAGAAGATCCGAAAGACAAACGGATAGAACTACAAGAATGCTGTTGGCCGTTTTAATACTATTTCTGATTACTGAATTTCCGCAGAGTATTTTAGGTTTGCTGTCGGCATTTTTGGGCGCGTCATTTTTTCAACAATGTTACGGAATGTTAGGTAAGTGAATTTAAATTTTATTTATGTAACATTTGTAATATATATTCTGAGCACTACATTAAAAAAAAAATATAACAACGTGATCAAAAAGTGAAATGAATTTGTTTATAAAATGTAAATTCAAATCAATTTTATATCCGCTTTTTGAGTTTGCTGAATAGCCAAAAGTCGCACGGAGTCAAATCGGACGAATACGGTGGTTGCGGAACGATACGAGTCGAGTTTTTGACTCATATCGTTCATTATCGTGATGAAGAAACCAAGAGTTGTAAAAACACGTGTAACTCGAAAATAATTAAACCTTTTGACAAATAGACGCTAGGTAAATGTTATAGACAGTCCTACCAATCTAAGAAAAAAAAATACAATTTACCTGCCTTCGTAATGCCCGAGAATTTTAAATGACAATTTCACCTTACTTTTTGATCACAATAGCATGTATAATCGAACTATAAAAAACGCTTACCTATATTGAGCTATTCAAAACGCATATTATTTCAATTTTATAATATTATCATTCATTCAAACGCTACTTAAGATAGACTTGGTATAGTAGCATATATCGTTTAAAGCCTATTTAAATAGTTAAGATGCTTAGTAATGAACTAAATAAGAATATATATATATATATATATATATATATATATATATATATATATATATATATATATATATATATATATATATATATATATATATATATATATATATATATATATATATATATATATATATATATATAACAAGTATTATATATTATTTACAATACCTAAATAGCAAAATTGGTAAATTCACTTACCTGCATTGAGCTGTTCAAAATGCGCAAGTTTAAATCCGCATTGTCGTCTCATATTATTTTATAAAATGTTATAATTATAACATTTTATAAAATAATAATAATAATAAAAACAACAAAGTATCGAATTCTCAATATCTTCCAGTTCTTCAGGGTTTTTAAATCATCTTTTTTTTATTATTAATCTTAGTAATTATTGTATTTAATATTTTAACGATAATAAATCCTATATAAAAATATTTGCATATTAAAAAATAATTATTTACATGTATATTTTTAAATCATTGCGTTATGAAAAACATATTTCTTAATTGTTTCGTTTAAATTAAAAACAAACATTTCTGGTTCTGATAATATATTTAGTGAACGATTCACGATCATCTGTTTTTTTTATTATCTAAAAAAAACATGCGGTGACCAAAAAAAATTCGTAATAATTATGACATACAATATTCGATAAAATTTATCGTTCGTCTTGTTTTCGAACAAAAAAAAATACGCGTAATTTGTTAAAAACCGATGTCAAACGGTTCATTAAAATATAAACCTTTGACACGTAGTTTATTTATATATATATATATATATATATATATATATATATATATATATATATATATATATATATATATATATATATATATATTTACTTTGATAATATTTTTTTTAATTCACATTGACATGTGCCATTATATTATTGATAAATTAATATTTATAAATTCAATTCGATTTAATAAAATAATTAAAAATCATAGTTGAGAAAAAATCGAATGCACTCGTGAATTAATTTGAATCGTTCGAAGATAAAAAAAACGAGCAAATTTATAGAAAACGCCGCAAACTGAATATAAATTCTAGCAGCATGTTCGCAAACCGCAATTTACGATCCCTGACTATCGCGTTGAGTTTGTCGTAAATTTTCCATTCAACTATGATGCTGTCGATAGCGAAGTAAACGTTTAGACGTTGTACATTTCAAAATATAATTTAGAAAAAAAACTTATATATATAATTGCGATATTAAATTCTATAGATAATATATATAATACATTCATATCGTATATATATATATATATATATATATATATATATATATATATATATATATATATATATATATATATATATATGTGTGTGTGTATATGATATGAATTCAACTATTATAGTAATATATCACAGTAAAATTATGAACATATTTTTATAAAAAAAATTAAAATATTGAAAAATAAAATAATTTACCCCATATTTTACATTATTATTGTCGTTCACATACTCATTTTTGAACCCACATAATCCTGGTTATCCTCGAAATTCATCCAAGACTCTTAGAATGGAGCAAATTGTTGCGCAAAAACCACATAAATCAACGGGAATTACAAATGCTAAGTTTCTTCGCATACTATTAAACAAATTTATATATATATATATATATATATATATATATATATATAAAAGTAATGGCTTCGTTTTGATACACAAGGATCGTTTCCTCGGCTATACTTTACGCTCATTTATATCGTTTGGTTTCTGATAAACGACAATCGATATGTGTGTGTGTGTGTGTGTTTGATAGTACTTTTGGCCACTTGTTCTATCCGGTAATAGATCTGTTCACTTTTGTTGTAGCACATAAATTTTCCGTTCGATAAAATTAACGTAACTCGGGATGCGAAAATTCCGCTGAGAAATCCGCAAGATTGATGCGGTCCAAAGTCAATTTTGTCCGGTTGACCTCAAAGTGTTATAAAAACGACTAGAAACGATCGACATCAAAGACATTCTCAACTTTCGTTTTTTTTTAAAAAAATATTTATCAATATTAAAAAAAAATTAATCCAAATATCAAATTTTAAATCATAAACGTACAATTTTTGTTCACTAATTATTATAATAAAAATATTTCTACTACTCGTCTTCTGATATATTCAGACTTTAGTTCTACTCTAAGTAATCTAACGCCTTCTATTTTTACTATAACGTCTATACAATGACTTTTATGTGTCTCCAGATATTTTTAGATAATTTTATGAGTTCGTCTATTGTCACCCACTCCAACAATATGATCTGCCAAATTCCATTTTAGATGTTTTTAATCTTTAGATGACGTCGATTGTAAATAAAACGAACGAAAATATAAACTTGATATAATAATCCCTATATTTTTCTTTTTATTTGTTCAAATATAACCCATCATACTTTTTTATTGCTAGAATTTTTATAATAATTAAAATTCATCCTTTTCTTTATTGAGTTGAATATCTAGATCTACTACTAAACCAAAGATTTCATATATTATCACATTTTTTGTACATTTAAATAAATTAAACAGTTCTAATTTTGAAAAATTATGTTTTTTGAAAAGAATCCTTTTTTTTTTGAATCGTCAAAGATTTGAAATTTTTTCTTCATATATTTTTCAACAATATCCTGCTATAGTAAAAAAATATTTTTAATGATATATACAAATAAAAACCATAGTAGTTTTTTTATTACCTTCTTTGAACAACAGTCTATATAATTAATTTCATTTTGATTAATGATTTTAAACTAAAGACTTTCAAGACGTCGTCTAAATAGTTTGAAAATCATTAACACATTAACGCAATTTGATAAAATAAATACAAAATCGTAATTATTAATTACCGAGTACTTAGCACAAAGTGAGGCCAATACATATTAAATAAGTTTCCGCGAAAGACTCTATAGGGTCGCACAGAAAAGCCCAATGGGTCCAATGTTTTAGTATTGCCGCATTAAATATACATCAAAAGCCTTAACCGTATCGACTGTTCGCTGTATATAAAGTTTTTAATTATTAAAATATGATAAAGAGTGTAAAATTTATTGCGCAGCGACAATTTAATGCGACGCACAACAATCGACAGATTCAACTTTAAAATTTAAATAAATTTACGCGATTTAACGAATTCGCCGCCGCCGTTCATATATATATATATATATATATATATATATATATATATATATATATATATATATAATTGACATTTATAAATTTAGGCATAATTTTCGAACGACAAAACACGACTATTCCATTTGCCTTTTCGACGATTGCGTTTTCTACGTAGAAAATATGACGTCGATTGTTTCAACCGGCCTCCGCGAAAATGGAAAAACAACGAGCGGAGAAAATGCGGGAAAAACAATGAAAACGTAAATTTAATAATTTATAAGCGCGTGATGAATTCGTTTCGTTCAATTTGATATTGTTATCGAAACGCCGATGATGTTATGCTTTAGGCCAAAAAAAATCTATACTTAAACTTAATTTATATATTGTATAATAATAATAACAAAATAAGTGATTTTTTTTTTAAATAATCCTATTATATGATTTTTTGAACAAAATAAAATATTTAGAAAAATTCCGAAACGTTTGTATTTTATTCAAAATTAAAGTATCACACGTCTTAATGGAACACCCTATATAACAAAGTGCGTTTATTGCGATTTAAAATCGCCGATAATAAAAAAGAAAATACTATTTATTTCGTCGCTTTTAATATTAAAAAAATATAGTCACTAGTTGATCGATTCGTCGCATTTCGTATAAAATATCCGCTTATAAAGCGCATTGTAAAATTGGCAACGCCGATTTACAACCCTGAATCTAAGAACATCCTATATTTTATGATGCATAATAAAACGGTCCGTAAAAAAAAAATCCATCGACCCATCGTCGAAATATATCGATAAAAATGTCGACGATTTCCGTTCATTTTACGAGTTATAATATGATAAAGAACGTGACAAATGCATAGCGAATTTGACGAACATTATCGCACTACGTTTTTAACGATGTCACAACTCGGAACGTCGATAAACGATCGATCGTTCGTCAATTGGTCATAATTTAAATTTTAAATTCATTCGAGACACTCTATTTTCATTTCCGTATATATCGTAAAATTGCGTTAAAATATTTTGCAAGGAATTAAAAAATAATTAATATATGCAAAACAACAGTTAAATATATACATTATATATATATATATATATATATATATATATATATATATATATATATATATATATATATATATATATATATATATATATATATATATATATATATATACAAATTTGAAATATTCTCATATTGTCAAAATTCAATTGCTCCGTTTGTATTTATATAGGAAATTAAACTGTCGTTTTGTTTGAACACATCACACGTCATTTTCAGATCACTCTGTATATATTATACAAAAGAAAAAGTAAATTAATCTAATTGTAAATGTCTGGCGATATGAAAAATTTTGAAATTGTAATGTTATTATTTATTTTTAATAATATTTCACACGTCTTATAATAATAAATTAAAAATTATATAATATATAGTTCTTAAATGTTATATACTAGTTATATAATTTAAAATTGTTAATAGAAAATCAAGAGAAATTTCATTATAAATGCTCTGAATTAATATATTAGCACTTGGTTGTTATATTTGATTCATAAAGTGCTTTGAATAGCTGAATATAGTATTAAAATTAAATTTGAATGTATTAATGAAAACAGTAAAATTAGGAAACAATATAATCTCTATATTAATTGTTGCCGATCGACGGTTTCTCCGCACAGAAACTTCTCTGATATCAAATGGAAGACTTAAAAGATCCAAAATTAAGGGACTTAATATAGAATATACGGCGGTTTATAACGTTTTCAATATCGAATTTCTTTCGTGGCATACGCTTGTTATCGAGCGATTTTATCGTAAGGCAAAAGTTCAACATCAAACGAAAACTATGTTAATATTAGACGCGGTGCGAAATATTAATAGGAAAAGTCGTATTAGACACACATACACAATGTAATAATACTATCGAGGTAGAAATATGTTTAAATATATATATATATATATATATATATATATATATATATATATATATATGAGAAATATTGTTTAAAGTGAAATTTACATAGATTTTCACGGCTTCGACGTCGGAAAAGTTCAAGTGGGAAAATTCGACTGAGACGTTGAAATTTCTACGAGATTCTAATCGGATCTTTGTGATGGTATAAAATGAAAAAAAAAACGTGCAACATTTTTTTTAACAATTTTAATGTGACTATGATTTTTTGATATTTATACTATTTTTAATATATAATAATTAAAAATTAAAAATTTAATTTTGAAATTTATATTCAACATATTGATATTTTAAACTAAATATAAGACGACTCACTAAAATCTAATTGCTTATATATATATATATATATATATATATATATATATATATATAATTTATTAGTTTTTAGTTTTCATTTTCATTTTCTTCATATATTTATATAATAATTGTATTCGTCAGAGCAATACAATGGTAAGCGTCACCGCGGAATAAATTGAAAAAGATGACGCTCTGCAATGAATGCTAATTCGAACGCATTTACCTTTCGCAAGTAAAATTCAAGGATCGAACCCTGAAAATCTGCATACATTAATGACGTCAATGAAAATTTAAATATTCCATTCGTATGTAATAGATACACATGTTCGAAAACGTTTCCATTTTCGAAATTGAATTACGGCCCATTGTTGGTACCACTGATCAAAAAAAAAAAAAATAAAAAACGAACGTTATTCATCTCCATATATAAACAATGCGCAAGGTAAAATATTAAACTAATCATTATTATATTTTCAAGCGGAATAAAAAATCCTTTTTATTCCGCTTAAAAAAAGACATCTTTCAATTTAATTCGGTTAGATTTAGACGAACTCCGCCCATTTAATGTTTAAACTTAATCGCTTTTTTTTTGACATTTATAAAATTTTTACATAATTATTTTTTACATTTTTAAATACAACAATCATCAAAAGACGTTGCTCAATTATATATATATATATATATATATATATATATATATATATATATATATATATATATATATATATATATTCATAAGACTGACACATCACAAATACGATATTAAAATATTTTTAATTTTATATTTACAATATAAAAAAATATATATTTTGATAATAAATCAACACGATTTATACGTATTTATAAATAAATAAATACGCAAATATATATTTAACGTTTAATTTATTTTTAAATGTCGTAGCGCGTTACCCGTTTAACCATCAAACGCTAATTAACTAACGTGCATATACCCTGTATTTTAGTTTTATTTCTCGTTATTGTTAAACCTTTAATAATTTATTTTCGTTTCATAATTTATAATTGGACACCTCATGTATATTTATGAGGACTTTGTGTGCGTCGAACGTGTTGTCTCCGACTATTATAATTTTTGTTGTTTTGCATGCGTGTGGCCTGAAAGTACGCAAAAAAATGCGACGCTTCGTGACACTTCTACGTAATGTGACGATTGACCGTTTATTATATATATATATATATATATATATATATATATATATATATATATATATAATTAACATTTAAAAATAAATTTTGATTTCTTTAATTTGTAAGTAGTTCCGTTCAATAAAGTTGTATGTAGTGTGCAGTATAAATTATTTAAAAGCGATATATTAATAATCAAGCTAGAAACCTTTTTTAAAGTGCGACCCACAACTAAGTAAAAAAAACTCGTGTGACTCGGCAATATATTAATTTGCGCTTTCGTACAAAATTTATACGAGAATGAATTTTCAAAATAATCGGTCAATACGCAAATAATTTATACGGAATCACAGATCGTCGAATGCGATTTTTCGTATCAAAAATAGCGAATTGCAAAATATATGTGTCGATTGAATTGAATTCACGCGCGAAAAAAAAAATGTAAAAATACCAAAATTAATCACGTTTGCGAGGGGTTTTCGTTTGAAAATTGAAAATATGCGGTCTTGGTGGTGAAAAATTAAAGTGCGGCCCACGACTGAGTGCGTTAAAACTCGTGTGGGCCGCAATATGCTGAGTTTGTCACGCCTGTTCTAACTTCACAAACGAAATAAAATGTATGTATGTACGTGTTTTTTAAACACACACACACACACACACATATATATATATATATATATATATATATATATATAAGTAAAAGGGAAAAGAGCATAAATAAAATTAAAATGGCGACCGTTTTGTCGGAGAAATTTGCTCCCAGAATGTCGAAGACGCCATATTGACGTCGAAAAATAATAAATACAAACGACATTGGAAACATAGAAATTCGCTCCTTTTTTCGTCAATAGAACTAGAAAAAAAAGAGAAATTTCGTCGCAAATTGCGCAATATTATTTTATTGTTTATATTAAAAAGAAAACAATTTTTCGTTTTGCAATATAACATATTTATTATTGTTGTTATTATATATATTTTACATTTTTTAAATATTCAAAATTCGTTTTGATGTGTAACCCCTGTCAATTTTCGATAGAATCACATTTTCGTTTGTAATTTGAGAACCTTTGATATGCGATAGTGTTAAAATAAAATATTTTATATTCGAAAACTTTCAACAGAATAAATATAATACAACATTTATGTTATATTTTAACAAAAATACGACGAAACGTTCGAAGAGATTCGTTCGATTTTTCCGCGGTTTTTCGCGGGAGAAAAACGATTCAAATCTTATATATATATATATATATATATATATTACATTTTCACGGTGGAATAGTTTCGATAAAAACAATAATCGAAATTTTTAAAGATATTCGAATTGTTTTTTTTCCCGAGAGATTTTTTCGATATTCGAAAAATGTAATATATATTCATGGATTACGTCGGCTTTATTAACGACGCGTTTATTTGATTCAATTTTTAAATAACGCCTTTTTTAATATAACATATATACGTATGTATGTGCTTCTAAAATTTTCACATGATTCATTTTTGAATTATTTTGATCCTCTTTAAATCGAAATATTTTATAACATATTAAATTTACATTTTTTAAGCGTTTCCATTTTAAATTAAAAAAAGTCATTAATATCAATATATATTTATATAGAATGGAATTTTTCATTTTCAATGACTTCCTTACATAATTTAATGGAAATTGAAATGTTCTACTTTTTTTCCATTTTCCAATAAAATAAAACGTAACCATAAATTTGAACAATTTTATAAATTCCGATTTTCAATCTAAAATTCACCAAAAATAGATTCAATTTTTATTGGACACACACACACACACACACACAATATTAACACACCCTATAATAATATTTATTCAACGAAAGGATTAAACATTGACATTGAAAACAATTAAACATTTAAATTCACCAGTCCTTGTCATCAACAAACATCACTAGTCGAGAATAAAACAGATGAACTATTCTCAAACATTTAATTTTTGTATATAATTTGAAAAACATTTTAATTACAAATATTACATTACCCAATATTTATAATGATTATGTAATAAAAATATGTATACATTTATAATATATGAATGATTAAATGAAATATAAAAACTATTTTTATTATCGTTCATCAATTCTTAATTAACATTGTTTTCTCGAAGTTTATTCGAGTTTTTTAAACATGACATGATTTATAATCTTGTAAAAGATAATATTATTAAACATTCCGACAAAAGTAAGAAAGGAAATGAATGGTGGAAACGAAGAAAACTAATTAAACTTCGTACCGATTAGTATTGAATGCTAGCATCCAAAGTGTCGAACAAAGTTTGAGAACTTCTGATCCATTCTACATCGTTGTTATATGCAAAATAGCGCAATTTTGCATTATTCTTTCTCGTAATTTAATTTATGCCGTATAAAACTTTTCAATTGAATTCATTCATTTTATATTAATATTTTATAAGTATTTTTTTATTTTATTATAACAATAAATCATGTATAATATATTATAATATTTTTTTACCGCAATCTTAAAACTAGTTAACTTATACAAATATTAATCTATTTTCGTAGTTGCTTAGTGTATCGTTTAATACGTTTAAATAGAATTTCTATTTCGCCGTTAAAAGACGGTTCTCAAATATCTGAGACTAATACAAGAAAATTGCTGTTAATTGTTAAATACTCGACTATATGTGCATCAGATTGAAATGAAACTTGATTCAAAATAAAATATTTATGAATATTTTTAATCAAATCTCAGAGCTTTAGTAATTGTTATACAATTTTAATCTAATTATATGATTCTCAATTTTAGATACTAAAACAAATATTTTTTTTTAATATATAAAACATATATTTTTTAATAGCTTACATTTATAAAATTCTTAATAAATATATATATATATATATATATATATATATATATATATGTATATATATATATATATATATATATATATATATATATATAGTTAAATTTATTCATCTATAATTAACAATATCAAAAAATATTTAAATATAAAAACATTTATTTGTTTTAAAATGTGTAAAGTGACACGCTGTCATCGGAAAAGCGGCTTTCTCCGATGGGAATTTTCCGCAACGGCTGAAAATTTACGACGACCGCCCGTCCAGATAGTTTTCGCGAAAAACGACCTGAAAAAAAAAAACACGCCGGAAAAACTCGATCGAGCGCCATTAAGTTTTCCTATGGTCGTCCACTGTTGAAAAACTGCAATTTATCGCTCGACACTTTTCCGTATATCGTGAAAATTCGTACATTTTAAAATATTTCGATACGTTAGTAGACATCTAAAAACGATAAAAATTATCTTAAAATATAATATATTTAATATATAAATTATACGTTATCATTTTTTTCCGAACTCTAATATAAAAGAAAAATGGTCTAACGTTATTTTTTATAACATGCGATAAAAAATACACACATATATATATATATATATATATATATATATATATATAAATATATATATTAATTTTCATTCTAAAAATATATCATATATAATCAAATTGACATATAAAATATGCTGGCTTTTATAAAAACTCTATACGAAATTGTTCACATTTAATATTCATTAAATTTTCACGTTTAACGATCTTATGTCGTGTATTTAAATAGAATTTTATATTTTCCGCGAAAATGCGGTAACATTTCGGTTTACAGAAAGTGGTTCCGGGTTCATATCCTAAGTCAATATTCAAAATACGCTCGTAATTTTCCGAATGTTCCTAAATTTATATGGAAAAGTCGAATGTGTTCTTTTCACATTTCAATTATGAAAATCAAATCATACCATCAAAAAAAAAATAGTTCATTTTGATTTTTTTTTTCATAATTTATTAAAATTTTCAATTTTATAATTAATGTATGCGAATGAATTAGTGTGAATATATTATTTCAAATACCAAAATTTTCATTATATTTAATAGGAAATTAATTATTAAATTATTTTATGTAATTAGTCCTACTTTTACTGGAACGACTTGGTAATATATATATATTAATATGTATTACTAATATATTATAAATATGAATTAAAATATTATTTCATGAATTACACTTAATTTACTATTCATTCTTTGTAGATGACAAGATCGTAAAATATAAACCTTAAAATCTTATACAACATTAAAGTTATATAAAGAACATTCGAATTCAATCTGGGAAAATGCAATTAATTTAATGTGAAATTTTAAATTCAAAACGTTTAACGAAAACAATAAAGATAAGACCAAAATAAAATTATACATATAAATCAACAACTCTTGAATAAATGTTTAAAAAAGCCTTCTTTTATGTTTAACGATATTAATTTACGCTTTTGACAATATATTATATATACATATAAATATATAATTTTATTTTTCTATTAAAATTGTGTGTTGAGAACAAAGATTGCCGTAATCAGAGTGTTAAATTTTTTATTTATTTTATTATATATAAATACGCGAATGTTTTTCATATATTTTTAACCCGTTGCTGAGGGTTTCGCAACGGAATTTAACTGAAAGGGTAAAAATCGACCAGTGGAAGGCTTTTCCCTTTATGGCCATAGTCTTTGTTTGTTTCGTGCCTTAGCAAAGTGGCACTTAGAGGGTGAATAAAATTTTTGCCTTGAAATTGTATGTCTACAAGTACAACATATATATATATATATACATGTATATTATAAAAATGTATATATTTCTTAAGAGAGAAAAAAATCAAGGGAGTGTGAATAGATTTGTGTTTTAAAGGTACAGGATTAGAAAGGACTTTCTAAAGATTTTTTTTTTATTCGGAAACGCTCTTAAAAAAAATCTCTTGTGTTCCCCCCTTATATTTATATAAAATATAATGAGTGCTCTTACTTTTATTTATATGAAGATTTTTCTTTTTATGCGACGTCGTGATAAAAAGAAAGATGCCGTTCGAATGAAACCAAATTGTTAAGATGGATTATAAAGATTTAAAAATTTCTTTATTTTCATCTTACATTTTTCAAACGCGATTATTTTAGACGATGTAAATAAGCATAACTTTTTATAAAACGTTATATTTATATATAATTTTAATATATATATATTATCATTATTATTATTAATAGATATATATTATAATCTATTATGAATTTTATATGCGAGATTTTTTAACAAAAATACGCAAAAAAAAAAATACTCAATTTGAATGATGCGAACGAAATCTGAATAATCTCGAATAAAACTTGAATTTATTTTTAAAAAGTTAAACTTGTAACAAATTCGAGTTGTTAACTTTATCTGCGAGTGTTCTGTAATTATTTATTTCGCCGAAATTTCTTATCAATTTTATAAATTTAATTCCGGATCTTAAACTCAAAATTTATCACGAATTAAATAAATTAACAACAAATCAAATTCTTTTTCTACTTTTTAATATATATATATATATATATATATATATATATATATATAAATGGTGTGTGAATCAGACGTTTTGAACTTTTTTTATGACGAAAATTCAAAATTAACTAAAAGAAAGTCATTATATAATCTTCAAAAATATGACTTAAAAATATTTTATTTTTATTTTTTGTAATTAAGCTCATTCATTTGCGAATATATATTTCAATTAAAATAATTCGTCAAAATTAGACATCGTATATTTTATTTACATAATAAAAGCAGCCGAAACACTATTCGAATTTTCCGATAAACCCGATATTTTGAGCGACGTAACTCGATAAACGTTAATTTAAATACCAAGATATATATTTATACGACTAAACTCTTTCAACTATCTCATTTCATATCTTAATATCTATTATTCCGCCTAGATAAACATTACAATGCTATTTATATAGAACGGACCCAATTATAATAGAAACTAGACACTCAATATTTCGCTAATACGATTCAAACGATAAACTATATTAAATATATGATTTTTTTTTTATACCAAATTAAAATCTCGCATATTTTTTAATGAACTTCGAAACGCGTTTAAAATCCATTTTATAAATGGAAAGTTTGAAATTAATTGAATAAAAAAAAAAATTATACGAATTCGTATGCGCTCTTCAATTTCGAGTTCTCTCTTAATCTCGTTATAACAGTGCTCGTAATAGCGGAATTAACTTTATTGCCGCGGATTAGTTGAGGGAAAAAATTGAAGTCGTTTACGTTTATGTCTTCTTTTTTTTCTTCAATCTTCCCTTACAGTTTTCGTAGTTTCGGCTTACATTTTTATCGTCTGAATCCTTGAAAATAAAAATTGTAGTTAATTTTTCTTGCTTTCTTTTTTTTTGTTTTTTTTTTATTTTGAACATTACTGGACGTTGCTTATGCTTATTTAGCACCTGCGATGGAACAGTGATAACGCGCTTTTTATAAATGCGGCAGGTCACGGGTTCACTCGTATTTTTTTTTTATTTTATTTTCATATCAAAAATTCGTCTACATTTCTAAAATAAATTTAAAAAACATAT
>JANIJI010000021.1:2767500-2825000 GCA_024500535.1 Leptonema lineaticorne
ATATATATATATATATATATATATATATGTGTGTAACTAATTCGTTACGTCAAATTATTATAACAAAAACTGGCTATAATAATGATTAATTTCAAACACCTCTCAGATGATTATTTCCATTTATTTTTACTAATATCATAAATCACATTAAAAAAAATATAATTTTCATGTTCAAAACATTAGATAATTGACTACGATTTCATAGTATTTTCTGAAAAAAAATATTAAAAATAAATACGAACTGCATAATTGATATATCGCATGATCTTATTTACATTTTTTTCCACTTCATAATTAGTTTCGATTCGTCGTGTTTTTCCAGAAATAATCAGTGGGAGAATAAAAAGAATTTGCAACCCCCGTCTGAAAATATCTGAAATTTTATTAATATGTTGTACTTAATCAAGAATTAATTCGAATCCATAATTAAGTCTCGTCTCGTCTTTTGTGCTCGTAATTAAAACGTACAACTTCATCGAATATAAAGTAAAATTCCATCAATTCATCGAAAAATATACACCTTTTTATTAAACGATTGAAAAATTTTATAAATAATTTTATACAATTAAAATAATTATTCAGTCATATAATTGATATTATATAAAGGATTTTTGAAGAAAAAAAATCAACAAAACATCCTATAAAATTTTTTATCCCTTTCTGCTATACAATTAATGTCAGTAATTATCATATTATATTACGGGATGTTTCTAATTATCATTACAAAAAAAAAGTACACCTGTTTACACCTTTTTCTTAATTAAAATTTTCGCTTCGTCGTGTTTATCAGTCACATTATGTTATCCGATGGAACTAAAGGCGGCGGAAAATTGCGGAAAACTTTTCGAAATTTTCATAATTAATTTAAATGTAAGTCCGCTGAAAAAATACGAAAATTTCGGCATTGTAACAAAAAAAAAGCGTTATACTGATGTATAAATATATATTTTTATTCGTGTTTTCGTTGATAAGTTGACGTTTAGCTTTCGAATATTTTAAAAAAGTTTTAGACGCTTGTTAGACGAATTTTCGTCGTAGTTTTTCTACGGCGCATTTCATCTTTTGTGAAAATTTTTATTTATCAAAAAAAAATTTATTTATCAAAAATATTTTTCGTCAATTTTTACATCGTATAATGGAAAAAATCATTTCAATTTCGACATAAATTTATATAATACATTTTTCATATGAAAATTATATGATATTGATAACAATCTTAAATATTTTTTTTGTAATTTATATTTATAATATAAAAAGATTTTTCAATACAATGCTGATATATAATTTTCACATTTTTGACAATCATAAAACATTTTTCAATGATAAATAATCTGATAAAATTTCATATAAAAAATGAAATTTAAGATATTGTAACATTCAAGGTTTTATTATTTTTCATTTTGGTTTCGAAAAATCTTTATTTTCTTACAAAATTGAATGCTCATTTTAATGTCTTAAAATATACTTTATACTGCACTTTTTTGATAATATTTCTATCTTGAAATCTTTAAATAGATTAATAAACTTGTAAGAACGATTAATTATAAAAAATGTATTTCAATAATTGTAAAATTAATTACAATAAAACTATTTTATCCAAAATCTAAAATTAGAACGAAAAAAAATATGTTAATTCGTGATCCGATAACAAAAACTTTTATAACAATTCCGAATATTTCAAGTACGATGTTTTTTTCTATACGTAATCCAAAAATTCCGAATACGTATATAATAAGGACATAAAGAATGGATCACACGATGTACGATCTGAATATAAAAAAAAATATTTTAGGGTGGAATTTCGCCAAATTTACAATTCAAATATGAGGTTTTCAATCAATTTGAATCATTCCTTCTTTTTTCCCTTCATGCAGATATCCTCGGGTCAAATGTCAAAAGACGATTTATCTGATTCTTCCCAAATCATATTCAGGTATATAAGTATATTTTTTGTACTATATATGTGTGTATAATATGATAATATATATATATATATATATATAATTTTATTTGTATAATATTTTACTTATCGACTTGTGAGGAAGACGTGAAAAGTTCTCACATTAATTTAATATAATATATTTCTAATCATAGTGAATTCATAATGAATTTAATCGTAGTGATATTAATTTGAAAAATAGTAACAGATTAAAATTTTTGATATATATATATATATATATATATATATATATATATATATATATATATATATTAAATGACGTTAAAATGAACGGACGTTTGCGAGTTTTTCGCGCGTTCCTTTCGTCGATGCGCGGAAAAACCATCGCTTCGGTTTCCCATCAATTTTCCGGCGAGCCTTCGATCGTGATTTTTCACGACTCGATATTTTCCAATTTTTTTTCCAGTTTTTTTTTTTACGCGGGATTCGATCGTGTTCGTAACATGTTTACGATTTCGTGTGCGTCGAATGTAAAAATATTCACGGCGAAACGATTTTTCGATAGAAGCGAATAAAATTTTACATATTTTTTTCTTTTCTTTTTTTTTTTTTTGTGCCCCGTGGAAAGTTTCGTGTTTCTTATGCGTTGCGAAATTACCTATGTTGCGCCGATACGCCATATGTTTGTATATACAGGATGGTTCGAAAGAATAACGCGATAGTTTATTTTAAAAACGATCTATCGGATCGACAAAAATGAACGCGAATGTTAAATGGAAATTTAATTTTAATTATTCAGATTCACACACAAATTTTAAAATGAACAGTTGTAAATATTTTATATTCTATTATTGTAAGAAACTAAAAAATATTTTGAAATAATAAAAAAAATATTTGCTATATTAATATATTATTCATTATTTTAAATAATAATATAAAATTGTTTTTTTATTAAATAAAATTCTTGTGATACTATAAATTTTCATTTAAAAATTGAATATATTTTTTCAGATCATCCTATATATATATATAGAAATTATTTGTATCATACAAAAATATTACGTATATTGCAAAAAATCTGCAAATATTTTGTATATATTATTATTATACAAACAGACGAATTATTCAAATTTTCATATTTGCTTCAAAATATTCATAATAACAATATTTATTATAAAAATTGTAATAAAACTACTTTATATTCTATTTTTTATATTTTCTCGTTTTTTACACGAAAAATTGTTAATTTTAAACATGAAAGGGCAATTTTGAATTATTTTATTTTTTTTATTCTTATTATATTAAATTAATTAACACTTCGAATGCCTCAAAAAAATACTACAATAAGGCTCTATGTGAATTTTAATTATGTCTACAATGTCACCTCATTCTTAACAGAAAGTGAATTTTATTTGCATAGAATTTGTGAACATTTTTTTTTTAAATTTAATATTTTTTTTATTAAAATATCGCAAAAAAAATATTTCTACGTAATTAAAACAAACAATAATATATTATATTGAATCAATGACATAATAATAGGTATATCTAATTTGAGGTTATCGATTGTTCGCGAGTCGTGACATTATTCATATCAAAGTGCGATATTGTAAATAATATACGAACAATTTTTTTTTTGTTTTTTTACGGTTCACTACAATCGCTACAATTTTAACCCTCCGTCGGTTTCTTTTTTTATTGTTATTCGGTCACGGACGACCCCGTCCCGAACGATTTCAGCGCACTTCAGCATTTCAGCACATTTCCCGCTGAATGGACCGTCGATTTGCCGCCGGGCATACGAAATTCACCCCCGGAAAGCCTTATTGTTTCTGCGACCCGAACAATTTCAATACGGTCCCAAAAAGTGGTTCGAAATCGACGACTTCAATAAAAAAAAAAATTTTTTTTCCTACCGCGAGGAAAAAATTTTTAATGTATGCGTATGTGTGTGTGTGTGTGTGAATATTTTTGTCACCCGAAAATAAAATTAATATTTAGGAATTTTTAGCGTATTTTTTATGCGAAAAACTTATTTTAATTTAACGACGCCGCCTGTCGTTTCCGTCGTTTTTGCGTAACGTTAATTAATACCGTCTACTTAACTGGCGTATTAACTCGTTTACATTATATATATATATATATATATATATATGTATGTATATATATTAAAGTGATCTAAGTCATATAATATAACCAAAATTCACCAGAACTGATTAAATTTAAACAGATAAAAAAATTCTATATTAATACTGAAATTCTTCACTATCTTTTTAATACAAATACGACGATTTTCAAGCACAATTTTTTTTACTTTTTCAATATAATCGTCGTTAACAGATGTGAATGTATGACTCGCAAATAGCAAGTTTTCTATGAGGTCACAACTCTAATTGAAGGCTTTATGTTACTCAAATACTTGCGTTCTCGATAGAGTAAATCTTTTCAAACACTTCTGTAACATTTTTAATGATTCTGTTGCCGTAATTCTATTGGAAACTCTATGTTCAATTTTTTTTTTTTAAGTAAAAAATTGTCAGACATTCTTCTCACATCATAAACAAATAGCTGTTGAACACACACTAATTGATATACGTTTTTTACATCTTACTATTCTAATATTATGAAAAGAAAACAATATTAAATATGATCAAACAGGTAAAACATGAAAGTAATATTTCCCATTTCACACAGCCATTTGAAAGATAACACGGAGTGAAACTGCGATTTTCCATCGATATTTCGACATAAATCGATTGTAATTTCAAACAGAAGCGATTTTAGAACGTAGCAAACTTGAAAAACAAACATTTCGTTACTCGATAACATAATAAAAGAGATTATCCAAAATCGCCGATTCGCCTCGAAATAAATTCAATATTATTATATACTTGAAAATGAAATTTGCATATTTACCGTCGAATTTTTATCATATTTGCTCTTTGTCGACATTGTGAAAGCAATAAATGCAATCTTTATAGTTTTAAAGTGACCGTATAAACATGATATTAAAATTTGTTTAATACATGTTTGCTTTACAAACAAAATTTTTAACCGCAATACTTTTTCAACTTTTATTTACGAAATGATAACTTTTATTAAATCTATATTAACATATATATATATATATATATATATATATATATATATATATATATATATATATATCATTATCATGAATTTTATAGAAATATGCATATTAAAATTCAAAGAATAAAATGAGTTCAATACGAAATAACAAAAATATTTTTATTAATCAATACCGACATAGTACATTTCGAATTTTATAAACTTTCAAAAGTCCAAAAACGATGCATACTTGGGAAACTTTTCGAACATCATTTTTCTTTTGTTGTTATTGGCGCTTTATCATTTTTGCTGTGTCGGAAAATTTTCACCGATTTTCCTCGAGTTTAACGTTTCAGCTTAACCTGTAAACGCGAAATATTTCAGTATTCGAACCGCGTTTTTGGTTTATAAATACACTTTTACGACCTTCTTCCAGAGCATTGTAATATTTCTTGTAAAATATATATATATATATATATATATATATATATATATATATATTCACATCTGTTACACGAGAAAAAAAGGTCCAAAAGCTTTCATATTACACAAGTGGCATAAATAAAATCAAGCTTATTGAGTCTTTGAAAGCGAAACTTTGTATGCGATTCGCGAAGAGAAAAAGACGAAGGCAAAATATAAAAAAGAAAATAAAATGAAATAAAAACAATTATTATTAGCAAAATCTTGAAATAAATCCGCTTTCAGAAAACAAAAATAAAAAGAATGAGTTCTCAGTTTTTTGAACCTTTTTTTTCTATTTTTATTTTCATTATTTTAGTGCGAGTTCTATGAAAATAATAAATCATTGCACACGATCGTAAAGACGTTATATATATATATATATATATATATATATATATATATATATATATATATATATATATATATATATATATATATATATATATATATATATATATATATTACGCGCGTGAATTTATAACGGGCAATTTGTGAAATTTAACGATCATAACGTGTCACAAAAAATATTCTTATTCTTCATTAAAAATTATATAAAATTATTAAAATGAATCGTACTATGATATATTTGCCGTTATTTCCCATTATATTACTATTATATATTATATATGAGTTATTTAATATAAAAATAATATAGAAAAATTTTAATATAATTATTTTTTTCATTCAAAAATTAACATTGAAATAATATGAAATCACCTATGGAAAATAAAAAAAATAATATTATAATTTATTTTTTCAAATATTGTCTATAAAAACTGTTATAAAAGTAGAAGAAAGCATACTTTAAATATTTTAAGAGCAAAATATTTATACTATAATATACGAAAAATGTATTATTTAATTAATAACAATAGTCCTTATGGAACTAAACTTTATATTCCAGTCATTAATTTCACTTTAAATATGTTTATTATTAAAATTTTAAATTTCACAAATATAATGAATAAATATTATAAGCTTGAACTTTACATTTTTGTCGTTCGTAGTTTAAATACATTTTACCAACCGAGTCACAATATAATAAAAAAAATATATAAAATAAATATTTTTCCAATGAAAATAAATTGTATATTTCAATTCGTATAAAAGTAATATAATACATTTTTTTTAACCAAAAGTTTTCCCACAATGAACTGTAATTTCATTGTGTACATATATTTTTCAATAACGCTCTCGATATTTTCCTTTGGCGACGTTTCAGCTCATTTTTCAGCGTAATCAATTACGTGAAAAAAATCAATTTTGCGTAGAATTCCATAAGTCAAAATCTCGCTGTCAAAAATCACTCTGTATATATATTTTCAAAAATCACTCCCTATATAAAATCGTTATTTATGTTTTCGACATTGAGATGAAAAATTAGCTTTGGTACTTAACAACATCGATCAATAAATAAAATACTACATATTTATGAAACCGAGCCTTGTATTTTTTTTAAATTTAAACTTCCCGTTTAAAATAGTATTATTTATAATTTTTTTTAAATAAAATTAATTTTATTTTATTTTTCTGTTAAATAATTCTAATACTTATTTATGTTATTTGTAAAATGCTAACGAGATCATAAAAAAATAAATACATAATATAAATTAATTTTATTCTATTCTTATTTATATATGGAATTTTCAGAATTTTGTAAATAAAAAATGCAATCATATGTACAATAATATCTTGACATTTTTCAGGTTTCTTTCATTTCATTTCAGAAAAAATTTAATAAATTAAAAATATCTTTAGATATATGCCGATTTTACAATTTTTAATATTTGTGTTATATATAATATATTATATATTAAAATTATATTCGCAAAAATTCCTTTCAAAAATTAAATATTTTAAACGAACGAACTCTCGAAACCGAAACAATAAAATATACTCCAATTAAAATTACCATATATATATATATATATATATATATATATATATATATATATATATATATATATATATATATATATATTATTAAATAAAATAAAATCGCCTACAAATTTACGATCGTGACTTTTGAAGTATAGAAAAAAAAAATTTCCAGTAAATTCTCGGTTAATTCGGAAAAACTCATTTCGTATTTCGTTCGCGTTATATATATTTTTTTCCTTCTTGTTGTCTTCCTGTTCTTATTAAGAAATTCCTGTTCGTTCGTTTATTAGGACATTATTGAAGATAACGGAACACTTTCAGAAAAGCACTATTAATAATAATATTAAAATTATTAACTCATTTTCCTAGTTAAAATATAACACCCCCTTTTTTTTTTTACAAGTGTTGATTATTAATAATATTATAAATGCAAGGGGTGCATTCGCTATGGCGTGTTCACGCACACGATTGCCTTTCATAATTTATTATTGTGTTATGATTTAATAAAGCAATTTCTCACGTAATGGAGCCTTATTTCTCGCTCTCCTGTATATTTTACGCCGTCATACAAACATGCCGTGGATTTATATTCTTATATAATGAGAAAACTAAATCAGTAACGCAGCTGGATATATAAGACGTTGTCTTGCACGAGTCATATATATATATATATATATATATATATATATATATATATATATATTTCTTAATAAAATAGATTAAACAGAAATGTTGTAACATACACGATGATTAAATTGAAATTTTGCGGCTGATTGCTTTATATATATATATATTATTATTGTTGTTGTTGTCTAAAAAAAACCGACGATATTATTCTAATATTAATTCACATTTTTACATGAAATAAAAATATTGAAAAAATAATTACAACTAATTTTACATAACTTTTATTTAATATAATTTAATATACTTTTTCATTTTATAGAACAGGAATAGAAATGTACGATTTTAAAGCCGCGTGTGTCCTTTTTTTTCACTGACAAGTGCGGACTTGCGTGGTTTAATTTTTTTTTAAACGTCGAAATTTTGCGACATTTAATATGTAATTGCGGCCTTTGGAAGTTTTACGACTTCTCGTTTACTCGATTTCGCACATTTTTTTTTTTTTTTGGTTTAATGCGTCATTTATGAGAGATCATTGCTGAAAAGTGGCCTCTTTACGAGCAAAAAGGTTCGCCATCCCTACTCGTATAGAACTAATTTTGTACTATTTTTAAATTTTTGTCCTTCATTATTACAATTTTTTTTTCTTTCACTATTTGTGACTTAATAATGTATTATTTTTCAGCAATCCATACTTTGTTCTCTATATATAAAAAAAAATTGACTTATTTGGATAGAAGAAAATTATCAATGACTAAGAAATAAAAAAGAAAATTTAAAATTGACTAAAGAAACAAACAGCATTTCTTTTATAATAAAGAAATACAAAAGTTGTTCTAGAAGTTGTAAAAGTACTGATGGATTTTATATGGACTAAGATTTATTTTTCAAGTTTTCAAGTCGCTCATTTAACATTCGTTCTTCAAATATTTAAAAGACCTTCTGAAAAAAATATTCGTACATTTTTTTATATATATATAATTTTCAAAATTTACAAAATAATTTGATATCCTAAACATCTATATATATATATATATATATATATATATATATATATATATATATAATAAAATTTTATTTTGCCACTCATAAATAAGCGAACTAATATTTAATAGTTTACGAAATGTGTACAATTACATTCCAATTATTCATTACTGTTCGCTTTATTAAATATAATAATAATAAGCATATTGCCGACTGTATTAAAGTTTCGAAGCTGCTCGAAAACTCGTAAAATATATTAAATTATTCAATACTTTAATATATAATATATATTAAGTTTGCACATTTTCAAAGTCACCTTGTAAAATGAACTTATAGCGTAAACTTTACACACGAAATTAACGACGAATGATATCAGATTATTCGAAACTTTTCTAATAGATCGTCGTTGAAAAATTTGAATTTTAACTTAAAAAAATAATAAAATAATCACACGATTAAAAAATACGACTAAATTAATAATTATTAGTATAATATTTTTTTTTAAATATCTTATCTATATTCGTCGTCAATTTATATCAATAAAAAAAAGCTACGTATTCGTCTCGAATAAGCAGCTTTTCAATGCTTAAAAAGCGCGGATAACAAACGTGAATAGATATAAACTTTTTTTTTCTCTATCCTACGATTCGCCGACATAAATATATTCAGCTGAAAAGTGTCAATTTCACGAAGATTTATTCGCTTGTCGGTGTATTTTCCCTTTTCGGAATTTTCCGGTCGGATAATCCGGAATTAATCCCGCAATCAAATATGGATTCCGGCTGCGAAACGAGCACATTTTTTTTTTGCGTGCTCGTTTTTTTTTTGTGCGACAATCGCTCGCACAAAATCACGCATTCGAGAGCCCGTCTCGAAAGTCGGTCGAAGTAGACGCGCCAATTTGTATCAAATTGAATGCTCGATGTAAAATGAAGCGACATCGTAAAGTTTTATACGCACTAAGCAGCGCTTCTCAAAGTGTGTATCAAAATTTCCTATTATATATATATATATATATATATATATATATATATATATTTTTTTTTTTATCGTTATATAATGCATAAATCGAATAGTTCCGAATAATAAAATCCTACGTTAGAAAAGATTGATGACAAATGCTTTAAATGCATTTTGAATTATGAATTTTATAACATTAATTAATTTATTATATAAATAATATAAATCTGATAATTAATTTATGTATTGTCATCAAGATTGAACAGGCATGCAAAAATTCAAATCAATTTGATTATGCGAAGTGATGAAAACATCGATTACAAGATTTCACTCCGAAAAACAAACAAACATTTTTTTCTAATATAATTGATAAATCTGTTAATTAATTCGTTTATTGTCACCAAGAATGAATAAGTAGACAATAATTTCAACTCAATCTGATATTGGTAATTGATGAAAAAATCGATTACAATATTCCATTCCGATAAACAAACCAACAAATAGTGCAAATTA
Source organism: Leptonema lineaticorne (assembly GCA_024500535.1). Lineage (NCBI taxonomy): Eukaryota > Metazoa > Arthropoda > Insecta > Trichoptera > Hydropsychidae > Leptonema > Leptonema lineaticorne. Next base: position 2,777,897 of record JANIJI010000021.1, read on the forward strand.
AATAAAAGTATATAATAAAAAAAAACATAAAAATATAATTTTAAATAATATTTTTAAAATCATAATATAAATCAGGAATATATTGTATTACGATTAATATGTACAATAATAAATATATATATATATATATATATATATATATATATATATATATATATATATATAAATATATATATCGGCGAGTCGACCGCATCAATCGACCAACTACCCGTTTCGCGTTAGAATATCTTCTAAAACTGTGGTGCGCGACGGCATTTGTTAAGAGAGCTCACTCCAGTGATTAATGGGTAACCAAGCACAAAAGGGCCAGACCTGACAAGGCAAGGCTTTCTTGGTGCAGACTATGCCGAATGCCGAAACCTTAATTAAATGTCGACCTCCTCCGGTATTGCTAATTCAATAATCCTTACAGAAACGTATTTCCACCACTGGAAAAATATATACATGAATATATATATATATATATATATATATATATATATATATATATATATATAAATGAAAATAGCCAGTTTTGCCGAAATGACTCTAGCACGGTTAATTAAAAGTGGAACATGAAGTAAATCTTAAACGGATTGTTCGTATTACGGTTGCAATTTTTACGAGCGATAAAATGTACACGATTTGAACAGATTTACTTATTATCTTCATTAAACCTTCGCCTATATATATATATATATATATATATATATATATATATTATTTTTTTAATTATTCCTAATCTAATAAAAAATGGATATAGATAACGATAATCATTCTATCCAAGTATCCAAGTTAAAGCAAAAAAAAAAACTCATATATTCAATATGAATCATGATTTACTCTATGTATTATATTCATATGTATATATATAATATTTTATATATTGTATTTGCGCTTTTTGCATATTAGAACGATGTGAGCTTTCTGGAAAAATTGTTACGATGTATATAGTAAGTCTTTTCTATAAATACTACGACGGCGAATAAAGCTTCGAAATCGAAACGCTTTCAAGATCGATTTTATTGCGACAAAGTGGTCTAGAAAAATTGTATCAATTTTTAAATGATGACTTTACACTGATCACCAATGCCGAATTGTAGCAAAAATACCAATATAAAAACTATATTTTATAACTTTATCAATATCATATATAATTATATAATAATAATGTTATATTAATTTTTTTTTCAAGTAAGAAAAATCATCTTTAATCGATTAAATTGCATCAAAAACAGGTTTAATTTTTTTCTTATAAAACTTTTTAATAGTTTATGATTTTTATTTTCATGTAATTTTCAAAATAATTAAAATTCACATAATTTTTAATTTAATCGTCGATCGATGTTTGCCGACCTCTGTTCAATCAAAGTTAAATATATAAATCTCAATCAAAGTTAAATACCAAATAATTTTAGAATCTTCACTTATATTATTCGACTTTCACACCTTTTAATCCGTTTTATTGGTGCGAAACGAAATTTTAAAAGCGCTTTCGAAAGTCAATTTTCTCGGTAAGCGCGCCATTTTATCGCTAAAGCTTTCATATATAACGGACGACGGTTTTTGAGCTTTATTATAAAAGAATTGAAAGTTTAATCTTGAAAAGCGATATTTACGAAATATGTCAGAATGGCGTTAAAATTTATCGGCCCATTGCAACGAATTTAATGAAAATTTAAATTGCTCCTTTATTAGACTCTAAACGCTTCTCAAATGTGAGCATTTCTATTTTGTATTATCAGATAAGTCTTTCTAAAAACATCATCTGTCAATAGAAATAGCTATTTTTTACCAATCAAACCATCAATTTTGAGAGCGACCATTTTTATAGAACATTATAATTTTATATACATAAAATTATTGAATGAAATAAAAAAAAAGGTTCCGATTATCAAATATTTCATATTTAAAATCATAAAAAAAATATATTTTATTAATAACTGAAAATCAATATAAAGAGTGATGAGGCAAATTTTCGAAAACTTGCAATTAGAAAGTATTTAAATACGATATTTGTTCAGCGGTTGAAAATTTTGGTTCGCGAACGGTTCGAAACACCCGTACAGTTGTTAGTTTTCAGCTTCAATTAAATACTAACTACTATTCGCAGTTAAGAAAAGTTGACGGTTTGTTTGTTCTTTAGAAGTTTGTTGCGGTGAAACGATTCCGCTTTTCAACAGTCACCTATTCACAGGAACACACAACGATATATATATAAAAGTATATTTATAATTGAAAATATTATTATATAATAGAAAATAATATTTTTTATTCTTTTTACAATTTTGATAATTATAAATATATAATAATTAATTCGAAAAAAAATCCTGTTATATAATAAAAAAAAATATTTTAAAAATTATGAATAAAACATTAACAAACAGTACTTAATTTCGTTGAAAATGACGTTCAAAGCCTATCGTAAAAAAAATATCCTAAAATGAACCGAGTCCTATTGAATTTCCTTTGTTACCGAATCCTTTTGTTGCAAGACTCTCATAATATTTTTTAATGATCAAAAATATATTTTTTTTTTAATATATTCCGATCGATCTTATTATAAATATTTTTAATGTTCAATACAATTTCAACAGTCGACTTATTTAATTATTTATTTATCCTGCAAACCGTCAATATAATTAATGGAATAATCAATATTGACTTGTCTAGTGATAAAATATCGAATAATTTCAATACATATTCACACGTTTCACTATCGAAAGTCATTATTCACCACGCTATTACACCATTAATAATGAATATAAATGATAAATTCCATCGAAGTCTGCCTTCTAAATATGGTTCATATAAAAGAAATCATAATAATTTTTCATCTTCATTTCTTCTTGTATTCGTTTATATTTATTTTATATGGAATTGAACGTTAAATTATATATATATAATCGTTCTCTTATTTACAATTTCCATTTCTAATAATATAACGGTAAATAGAATAAATTAATATTTCGAAAATAATTATATCTAAATTAATTTTTATCAATTTTATAAAAGTGATATCACGAATTCAAATGAATATATGTTTTCTATCAGATGGTAAAATTTATTACAAAATTTTGTTTTATCTATAAAAAGTGTGTCTTCTCAAAAAAATATTTTTCTATTTCGATATTCAGTAAAATCCGAATTACAATCGATTTTTGAATATTAATTAGTTTTCATAATTTGAAATTGCTTCAATTAGTTTTGCGAATAACTGAAGCTTCGATATTTTTCCACGATGAAAACTTTATTTTCTAACGATTTTAGTGAAAAATTAAAATAAAATAAAAAGTATTCTACGCTCCGTTTAAATATGAATATTTATTATCATTTTGTATTTTGTCAATTAAAAAAAAACAAATAAATCCTTTAAGCCGATTATGTGAAAGCATAGAAAATTTCAAATATTAATTAGGTTCATTTATGAATTTTCATTTTCTTTTCTATTAAATATTTCAATATTCTGAAATTTATAATGAATACCAATAATTTTTCAGTGAAAACAAAATATCGACCGAAAGCTAAATAATGTGTTTATTTTTTTAACTATAATACTTTTCTTTGTATATGTGAAAAAAAAATTTTTTTTCAATATAAAATTAACAATAACTCATTAATATTTTCATACAAAATCCTAACATAATTATATCGCAAGTTTATTTAATTATATAAATTTTTCAATTTCAAAATTCATATTTTACTCATTTAACTTTTAACGATGTTTTAGTATATTTTCAATATTTGAAATCATAAATATACTCTTCTTATTTTATATATATTTCATACATATTATATAAAGTACACTACAAAATATATAGAACACATTATTTTTATATATAATATATTTTTATATTTACGTATGACATAATTTATATTACATATCAGTCACATATATTATATAAATTCTTTATATTATATATAAATTAACAAATCTATTTCACATTGAATCGAAACATATTAAATGTCACGATCGATATACAATATAAATATTATGATTGCTATTGCTCAATAATGCATTAAATTTCAATATTCGTACGTCAATTTGCCAATTGGAAATATATATTCGAAATGTAATCTTATCTATTATGACCGATAGATTAATAAAATGTCGATGTGTTAAAAATGTGTTTAAATGATTATATTTGATAGTTCTATAATATTTTGAACACGTATCACACGTGCAAAACTATTAAGTGAATTATAATTAAATCGGACTTCTGAAACTCGGTATGAATAATCGAATTAATTATTCAAAATTATCGAAACGGTTGAATATAGTGATTTATACGATAAATTTAATTTATTATACACGTGTAAAAAATATTGTCGTAATTTATATTATATTTTTAAATGTAAAACATATTATTGTTATTTGTTGTAAATGTATAGTAATTTTTAAATTATTTATTACGTTACAAATCATTGATAAATATTTCAAAATTGAGGTTTAATTCTACTTTTTTTTCCTTTAAAATTGTGTATTTGTATTAAAAAGTATATTTATTGTAAAATTCAATCTGAAAAAATAAGCTTTAAAGTCGTTTTTCCTTTAATAATATGATTATTAAAGGAAAGACTATCCTCAGATTAATTATTTTTATAATGAAAAATTTCTAAATATTATATATCATATCTGACACTTATTAATCATTTTAATTTTTTTAATATCAACAAAAAAAATATTATATTAGAGATTATATTAAAAAATATATAATATGTAATACAAAAAAATAAATAAACTTTTCATGACGTCAATTTTCTAGAATAATTATTTTATAAATTATTTTTGTGCAAAATTTTCATTTTAAAAATAAATTAAGAAATATAATGAATATTTAATTATTTCTGTATTTTTTTTCGCGATATATTTATTACAATTTTAATACAAATATTTTATCAGTTATTATTAAAACTTTTTCATTAATATACAAATCGTATTCGTTTTAATACAATATAATATTTATATTATCTATATAATATATATAAACATTTACAATGAATTATGTGAAATGCGGTTTATTCGGTAATCAATAATCCAGATCAACATCATATTCAAGATTAGTTCCTTACTTTGACTATATTATAATCACCGAAAAGCCTTATCCAAATAATACAATGAATCGAAAACTAAGTAAATTCTAATACACACACATATATACATTTTAAAATTATCGATTATAATAATATTATATTAAAAATACGATATATACTATGGAATTGAATAATTAAAAATATTATAAAATCCAATTATTCATACTTAATAGAATAATAAAAAAATAATAATTGATTAGTTTTTCCAGATAATTTCTGATATTGAGCCCCATAAATTTTCCGTTCTTTTTCATATATATTTATATGTAAATTTATAGTTCGATTTGTGTATCTAATCAAAAATGATACGAAGCACATTGTAATAGTAGTATGAATGCGAACAATAATCAATAAGCTGACTTTTCCGATAATAAAACTAATTTTCCACGTCTGAATAAGAGCTTATCGGTTATTATACAGTCACACATACACTTTTTTTTTGTTTACTCGTATAAAAATAGATTATGTGCTTTATAATAATTACATCATATGGCAGGCGTATACAGGATGAGCGAAAAATGTAAACACACTTTATCGTGAAAGTTTCATTGCAATAATAATAATAGCGTCAAAAAATTTCAACACAAAATGTTAATAATTCACATAAAAATAAAATATGTCTTTTTATTTTTCATATTAAATATAAACGTCTATATATTATGTTCAAAAATGTGCGAACTTAATCTGTTTAAATCCGCGTTTTCGGATAATGAAACGGTTAAATTGAATAAAATTTACGCTCACCGCGGTTTCACAATATGACATATTATTTGAGAAGCACCGAAATATGTTCGCGAATTCGTTAATATTAATATTTACCTCTTAGACATGTTCAAATGTGCATATTAATTATACTGTAATAAATTAATATTTTTTTTTATACAATACAACTTTTAATAAATAGTTAATAACGTTTTTATTTATTTTGTACGGTTTATAGAATATTATATTAAAATATTTACTGAACCGTTTATAATAGTCAATAATCTAGTTTATTGAACTGTTGATGAAATGGTTACGTCATCGATAATTAAAGTTGGGACAGTTTAATTAACTTGCAATATTTGAAATGGAATTATGACTTTATAAATAAATAATAATTTAAATTATATATTTTTTAAAAAGTGGGTCGAATCAATCATTTTTAAATACACTATGTATTTAAAATGTGAGCATTTCAACATTTTCAATTTCGAAAGAATTGTCTTAGCACTTGTAAGACTACATCGCTAAATTAATATAAAAATATTGTTTAATTAACAAAAAAAAATATATAAAATTGCTCTAGTTAGTAATTTTCTAGAAAATTGCCACGATGTAATAAAGAAAAAAAAACCTTTCAACTTAAAAAGACAAGAAAACCTTCATCAAAGTGATCGACGATTCTGCGAATGCCTAAAACGATACTAAATAGAAACATCGGTCGAAATGAAGAAAAATATAACCAGGATAGAAAAAAAATAAGACAAGTTGTATACTATATATATATATATATATATATATATATATATATATATATTCAATGAATCTAAAACGATGAATTCATACACTCGTCCGGAAAAATGATTAATGCTCAACTAAACGACGACGTTTTCCCGCCTTTTAAAGCGAATCGGAAAGAATAAAAAAAAATAGAAGAGAAAAAAAAGACGTTTCGGACGAAGAGCGACGTGGAAAAATTATAGAAACTTGTTCATTACTCATTTTGCCCCCGCGGTAGAAAGAAAAAAAGAAACGTATATAAAAAATAGACGGAAGAAAAAAAATCAAACGAAATGACAGAAATGCGGCCCCCGCCCCTCACCTTTAAACTTCCCCGCAACCGTCTTTTCTTTGTCTTTCGTCGAGGAATTCGATCAAAAGAAAATTGCTCGTTCTTATTAAACTACATGCCATATTTTCATTGCGGAAAAGTGCTTTAATAATAATCTTCGTCACGTTCGAGGAAATATATTATTTTTCTTCATTTTTTTTTTTTTCATTCAGACTGTATTAAAATTTTTCGCACTTTCTCATTTGATTAAATTCATTTAATATATTTTAATATATATATATTCCTATACAAAATATATCCAAAAATATAATAATTATAATATTTTTAATAATAAATCTATTAAATTTAATTTTACAAATTTTTTCCCCGAGAAATTGTCACAATACCAAATAGTGGTGCAAAATCGATAATCACAATTTTCCAAATATGTCGTAAACGACGTCAATTATCGCAAAAATAAATGTTTATTTATCGTGTACACGAATTTCATTAACGTACAGCCGAACGAATTGTTTCGTTTAAATCGCATATTTCCAAAATGTGCGCGTTGATTCGGCGTCGTAAAACACCATTGAATAGTATCTGAATTACGACTGCAATCTATATTACGACGGTTTATTACATCGTATTCGACAAAGTAAACATTAATATTTGTATATATATATATATATATATATATATATATATGAATTTCTATCGGTTGACACATTTACTTTGATTGCCAATAAAGAAAGCCGTCTCGAAAATGTGTTTAATTGAAAACTATACAAATACGATTTCGCAATTTTCGACAAATATTTATCATTTTATATATTAAAATAAAAAAGTGGAATTATTTCAGAATGAAATTTAATCCATATTAAGCTCGTTAAACCGTATGTAATTATCGTTAAGCCCTATTAAAGGGTCATACATTACGTACAATACGTACAACAATTACGCGCCGTACATAACAACGTCGTTAAATCACCGTGTGAAAATCCTTTCAGTGCGCTAATTGTATGTATATGTGTGTGTGTGTGTGTGTGTGCGTTTTCTCAATACCTGAATAATCAAAAGGTTTAATTGACCTATCATAGTTAATAGTAATATTAATTATTATTATTAATTTTATATATAACAATCTCAACTTATCAATCAATATAAATAATAAAATATAAAAATTACGATTTTATTTTCTGCATTGCCTGTAACATGTGTGTGCGTCAAATCGCATCAAATATGTACATTTTTTTTTTAAATGCAAAACGCTCCGATCACTTTAAAATATTACCGAGATGAAAAATTAAAAGGATTATATAGTACGGTCAAATAAGATATTTTTGGAAGAATGTCGAGAGGGCAGAGTTTTTTTACGGAAATGCATACTAGACAACGAGGTTAATAAATGCTGAAAAGTTGCACCCTGTAGAGAGGGAGCTTCCCTCCGAAATTCACGAAAAACCTCCCAAAATTTGTCCGTTTTTTAGTTTTTAGGATTTTTCTCCAAAACTATAATTTGGATTGAAAAAGTGCCGATGAATAAATTATTCCTCATTAAATTCTACAGTTAAAATGTTCTATTCATTATTTGCGTAATTGTTATTAGTTTCTCGTAAAAAGCGCTCGAAAATAGGCCTAAAATGGACCTCTCGACCAAAAATTCTCATCGCGCGGTTTTACCGACGATTATCTCAAAACGTATCAATTTTACGGGGGTATCGAAGAGGAAAAAAGTTGTAGAGCATATCCTCTTCTATTATAATCAGTTATTATATTTTATATTAATTGTTTCAGTTTTCTTAAAATTACAATTTTCCCGAACTCGATCCGACGATTTTTTACGTCACTCCGACAATCAAATGCATTTTTCGGGAACAAAAAAAGCGAGAGTGTAAATTTTTTTTTTGTAAATATATAAATAATTTTAAAACAAATAAGAATTCGAAAAGCAATATCCTCTTTAGAGGGAGCTTCCTCCCACATTTACCGAAAACCTCTCAATATTTAACTTTTCTTCAGTTTTTCGCTTATATCTCAAAAATTATCACTCGGACTAAAAAGATGTTTATAAAAGAAATATTCCTCTTAAAATTCTACATTAAAAATGTTCTATTCATAATTTGCGTAATTGTGTTATTTTTTTCTAACGAAGCCCTCAAAGTAGGAGATGTCGCGTTAGCAAAAAAAGTGCTTTTGGAGTTCGCGATAAATATTTCGAAATCTATCAATAATCGGCTATTTTTATTTTATACATCATAAAGAACAGGATTTTCTCTATACGATCCAGAAGTGGCACCCGTTTGACCCCCCTGGAACGGTTTTTGCGCGCCCTCAAAGTTAAGATTTTTTTTCGCGATTGCACGCACCACGTGCAAAATTCCATTGAATTTTGGGCATACTACCTGCTATGGGATTAGTAACCTTTTTATACCTAAGAATGCACTCGTAAATACTTTTTTTTTAAATTAAAACTTATTTACTATTTCGATGTAAATTATATATTATATCAATATAATTATTTAAAAATATTAATTTAAAAAAATAATAATTTTGTTATAAAAATTATAATTTTTAAATTTTAAAACCAACCCATAAATATTAAAGCATTAAAAAATAAGTATAAAGAACAAAAAAAATATGGATATTTTTTTTTTGAAAATTAATAAATTTTATATTATGTTTAAAAACGACGAATACACATTAGCTCGCATACTTCAGGTTTTTGATTTCTGCACTAAGGGATTTGTTGACTTTCTTTACTATTGTATACAATTGAAAAATATATCTTTACAGTCTTTCCAACAATACATAGGCAATAAAATAATGTTGTTAAATTTATTTATAATCATTTGCGGGTTTCTTTATGTTATTCATTATATTATAAACAGTTTTGTCATGTTATTATGTATTACACTCAATAATAACGATTGTTATGTTTATTATTGGACATTGTGATAATTCTATTATAGGTGGTCAGCTTTATTAAATCTACAGAATTGTAATTTGTATTAAAAGAATAATACAAATTACAATTCTGTAAATTAAAGAAAAATAACAAACTATATTCATTATCATACAGTGAATTTTATTAACGGAAAGATATTGTAAAGACACGTACTTATTAAATATTCTTTCATAAATTTTATATTTCAAGGAATATATTTTAACGGTATATTTTTAACGGAAAAAATGAGCATTTAAAAAGCGGTTTATTTGAGAAATAATATTTAGAAATATATTTCTACATGCCTATATTCCTAGAATATTTGTATTTAGTTTATTAAAAGAAAAAAATATTTTGGATTAAATAAAGTTAACTCTTTGTACGTAGGTCTTTTTTCTTTCATAGATCCTGAGATTGCGAGTCGTTTAATCTTCTGATAGGCACATTTTTAAAATAACTGTGAGAACTATCATAGTAAAGTCGATCATCTGCATGGTATTAAATTTGTTTTAGCATCTTTTTTACAGCTGTTAAAAAGTTGTTTCCTTATCACAGATATAAAACAGTAAGACAAAATTCCATAAAGGAAAAAGAAAAAGAATTTTTGGATATATATATATATATATATATATATATATATATATATATATATATATATATATATATATATATATAAATTTTATTTTCATATATTTAAAATTATATAAATTTTTAAATCTGTTTTGTATTATCATGCAACTTAGACGTAAATGTAGAAATATAAAAATATATGTATTATTATAAAAGTTAATAATCTTCATATCAAAAGTTTTTTCAATATATATAATGGAATTAACTTCTCGATAAAATATGTAAAATATATTTTTAATAACACATCTTTTATTTATCTTTCGTTCTAACAAGTTTTCAAGAAATAGAAACTCCAGCTAGAAAAAAATATTTATAATATCTAAAGAAAGAACTTTTGATTTATTATACGTTAACTGATATGAAATTTTGTATAATTAAAAAGAAATGCATTTTCGAAATTTACAAAGAAACCAATAGATGCTAATAATGTTAAAAGATTATTTTATAACCCGTAATCCTTGTCTTTTGTTGAATGGTTGTAAAAATATCTTTTGAAAACGGCTTTAACATTGAATAGACAACTATAACAATGAGCGAGTAGTAAGTAGTATGCCCAAAATTCAATGGAATTTTGCACGTGGTGCGTGCAATCGCGAAAAAAAATCTTAACTTTGAGGGCACGCAAAAACCGTTCCAGGGGGATCAAACGGGCGCCACTTCTGGATCGTATAGAGAAAATCCTGTTCTTTATGATGTATAAAATAAAAATAGCCGATTATTGATAGATTTCGAAATATTTATCGCGAACTCCAAAAGCACTTTTTTTGCTAACGCGACATCTCCTACTTTGAGGGCTTCGTTAGAAAAAAATAACACAATTACGCAAATTATGAATAGAACATTTTTAATGTAGAATTTTAAGAGGAATATTTCTTTTATAAACATCTTTTTAGTCCGAGTGATAATTTTTGAGATATAAGCGAAAAACTGAAGAAAAGTTAAATATTGAGAGGTTTTCGGTAAATGTGGGAGGAAGCTCCCTCTAAAGAGGATATTGCTTTTCGAATTCTTATTTGTTTTAAAATTATTTATATATTTACAAAAAAAAAATTTACACTCTCGCTTTTTTTGTTCCCGAAAAATGCATTTGATTGTCGGAGTGACGTAAAAAATCGTCGGATCGAGTTCGGGAAAATTGTAATTTTAAGAAAACTGAAACAATTAATATAAAATATAATAACTGATTATAATAGAAGAGGATATGCTCTACAACTTTTTTCCTCTTCGATACCCCCGTAAAATTGATACGTTTTGAGATAATCGTCGGTAAAACCGCGCGATGAGAATTTTTGGTCGAGAGGTCCATTTTAGGCCTATTTTCGAGCGCTTTTTACGAGAAACTAATAACAATTACGCAAATAATGAATAGAACATTTTAACTGTAGAATTTAATGAGGAATAATTTATTCATCGGCACTTTTTCAATCCAAATTATAGTTTTGGAGAAAAATCCTAAAAACTAAAAAACGGACAAATTTTGGGAGGTTTTTCGTGAATTTCGGAGGGAAGCTCCCTCTCTACAGGGTGCAACTTTTCAGCATTTATTAACCTCGTTGTCTAGTATGCATTTCCGTAAAAAAACTCTGCCCTCTCGACATTCTTCCAAAAATATCTTATTTGACCGTACTAATATTTCATATGCGAAACACAGTTTTAGCAGCGAGATTTACGTGCAATTTTCATTTTCAACATCCGTTAGCCTCAATGAAAAAGAGCGCACTTTTTTTTTTACGAACGTTTCATTTTTAAATTATACAATTTATCAAGAGTTTTTCATAAACGTATATTATTCATATTTATAAAAAAATATTTTCTATAAATAAATATTGATATTTTATATTAAACTGAACGAAAATATTAAAATTTATTTATCTAATTGCAAATAAAATAATTCAGATTAACTTAAACATTCTGAAATAAGACTTTAATCCACAAAACAGACGTCGTACAAACGAAAGCGATTTTAATCCTTTGACTATCGCAGATATTTTCAGACACAAAAAGAACAAAACTGTGCACACATTTGTCACGTTTCTCAAATATTTTGCATATGTTAATCGAACATGAATAATATTATCGAATTTATACTTAATATAATTGTATTTATTATATAATATATTTGCGACAATACTTTTCAATTTTCAAATTGAACAAGTCAAACGTGGACACGTTGGAAAATATCATAAATTTTCCGAACACTTTTTTCTTCATTGTGTTCGCATATTTTTCTGATAAAGGGGTACTTTTCAGATATTTCAATCCCATTTCGGTGGCTTTGCTTGTAATTCATCACCGGAGAGATTCTTTTTCTTTCTTTTTTTTTTTGCGTTTCTGCCCACGTCGTTTTTATTAAATTGAGTGCTCTGTATTTTTTCTATTTACGTCGTCTTTTTTTTTTTGAAAAAAAATATATAAAAGAACACTTCACATGCTCCATTAGTATTACGCGATAAAACGATTCGAATCCCACTATGTTTTAATTCATTATTTTTATTATTAAAACGCTTAAGGGTGACATTCTATTTCTATATTTATATATATATGAAAAAAATATTTATAATAAATAATAATTATTTTTTTATATTAAAATTAATATTATTTTAATGAAATTCATATTTTTTATACCAGTAATATCTAAATATATAGCAAAAAAAATAACAATTATATCCTCAAAATTAGGACATTTATGTATGAATCCTCAAAGGATTGCTTAGTCGCATTATATTATTCGAACAAAAATATGATATCGCAAGATTTTTAATCAAACTTTTGTAATGGAATATTAATATATATATATATATATATATATATATATATATATATATATATATATATATATATATATATCAATTTAAGATATAATATATAAGATATATTATATTATAATCTACCAGTGAAAGATCCAAAATCCGTACCGCAATTAATAAAGAGAATTCTCAAAGGACGAAACGAGAATTCATATCGAAATAAAGGATTATAATCATAAATATCATTGTAAACGTCTGAAATTCTTTATCAATATATATTTATTTACATGAAAAACATTTGAAATGAAACCAATCGTCTGGCAATTTTTTTTTACATTTTATAATAATCTTTTTTCTCGTTTGACGAATATTACACGTGTTTTAAAATATGTATATTCGTATATATGGTAATTGGACGAAAGAATTTTTCGATGGGTATCGTAGAAAATTCCTTTTTTCACGCGAAAAACCGAAGAAAAACGAAAAAGTTTTATTGGAAAATCGAACTGAGGACCATTATAAAGGCGCGCTTTCCTTTCGTCGTAAACAGGATGAAGAGTTGAGAAAAAAAAATGGATTTCAACATGAAAAACTCGTAAATTCACACTTAAAATCACATATAGAATGTTCGTTCATGCGCAAGGGTTATATTTACATGAAAAATGATTTTCAAGTGCGATTAGAACTCCGTTTATAATGATAATAAAATTTCAAGATTTTATACACGATATATCGATATATGTATTATAATAAAAAATTCAATTTATATATATATATATATATATATATATATATATATATTCATTGCATTTTTTATTGAATAACATATTTAATAGATGATCGATAATATGAATAAGATATAAAAAAAATTAAACACTTCATATGTAATAAATAGAGAAGTGCGTTACTACTAGTTGATTATGAATATGTGAAAAATAAAATAATAATAATAATAGATCGTCTATACAAATATAATAAATTATATATTTTTTTAATTACAATTCGCCCCCCCCCCCTCCTTCACATGATCTTGATAATAATTAAAATATAATATACGTATTTTACGATGGTCGTTGTTGCTCGTTTGCAGAATTCGCATTATGTCGAGTTGACACGCGAATTAATTGAAATACAACTCGACATCGTTTGCATTAATTGAAATTGAAAAACGTGACGCACACACATATATATATATATATATATATATATATATATCATATTACTGGCAAATCATTTCGTAATTGAATTGCTTCGTTTAATGATATTTTCAACAAAGGTATATAATATCGAAAATGCATTTTCCAAAAGGAATATTCAATATGCACTGCATATAGAAAATTTACAAGTCATATAGAATATTTCTTTCAAGTTTTCAATATGATTTTCATCAATTATAACATATTTTATATTATTAAACATAATAACACATTTTTATATCTATATATTTCAATATTATACAAATTAAAAATTGACGATTTTCCATTGAAATATTATTCAGAATGCATATATTGCGATTTATAAATACGCATCATCATCTATTGAAATATGAAGCTTTCAAAAACAATAAACTGAATTCATTACATTACAATTATTCATTAATTACATTCATTAATTACATTCTCGTCGATAAAACGTAATAACGAACTTCTCAATATAAATAATTACCTCGTTATAAAAGATTTCCGATCGAGATTAAAAATCGCCAACGAAATAAAACCATCGCATGCGGTAGATTTTCAACGGATATTTTCCCTTCTTCGTCGGAAAATTCGACTTCGATCAGATTAATCCATCAAATCGACTCCGGTGACCGATCTCGCTCAATACGGTAGATTTGCCGCGAAAAAACTGTTCTTTTCCACTTTTCATCCCTTTTTCGTTTCTTTTTCCTTTTTTTTCTATCTCCCCCATTCTTCTAAACGAATCGTGCGGTAGGAGTTAAAAAAAAAGTATATCGATTCGATAAAAAGCTCTCTAGCAAATTGACTACGGATTTGACATCACGGATTATCAGCTCTTCGATGTTCGACTTCAATCGTATGGTTGGATTTCTGCGGTTGTTTTTCACGATTTTATTTTTATTTTTTCGTCTGTTGATTGTTGTTTTTTTTATTTTTATTTTTTATATCGAAATACAGCCTTAAGGTCGTCCTAATTTTGTTTCGATATCGAATCGTTTTATTCATATTTCGCATATTTTCAAGAATACATTTTATATAATATATCAAATCAAATTTTTAATATGCTTAATAATATAAAAATCATGAATTTCTATAAAATATTTTATTCTATTTATATCCATATCGTTTACAAGTAATTGACGGATCGTAAGTCTTAAATTGAAATATGATTACAAATTAATTAATATTTTTAATTAAATCATATTAAACAATATAGAAATTATATATGAAATAGACTACTGAAAAATATGTTTTAGAATTAAAACAATTTTTACGCCATTATTTATCATATTTTATATAGCAAAATAATATTTTTCAAATAATTCATTCTTTTCATTTTTAGAAATCAATAATAATTCAAAATATTTTGAATTATTCTATAATTGAAAAATAAATATATTTTGTAATAAACTTTTATTGTATACAATATTTAAAAACATATTAATTATCATATTTTATTTACATAACGTTATACATAAACAATGAAAATAGTTTATTATAAATTAATATAATAATATAATATTGCTTAATATAAATAAATTTATATCGTATAATAAATTATATATTTTATTAAATTGTTTATAAAGTATATTCGTGTATTTTTGTCATATTTACATAATTATCAATTTGTACATTATTATTATTATTAATGTAATAATATAAATAATGTAAAATTTCATCATAATAACTGAATACACGTCAAATGGCGCCTTTTCGGCAAAACTTTTCTCGAAAATTTTACTCCCCCCCCTCCTCTCCGTGAAAATTTAACTCGGATTAAGCCGAAGGGCGTATAAAATATTTATGTAAAACATGTAATTAATACACATCGCTCGAATAATATAGACGAAACCATTAGAAAACTTTCCTTCGAAATAACGATTTATCATAATATTCACTAAATCCGCCATTTTTTTTTAATATATATATATACATTATATATTTTCATACTTAATATGCGATGAAATTTTAAAATAATCCGCATAATAGCTGGCAAACTTTCAAACTTTTGGCGGAAAATTATCATTTTTTAACGGAAAAACTGTAAAAAAAGAAGAAGAAGAGTCGTTTAGCTTTGATAAAAAAAAATTTTTTTCGTCTGTGAAACGTTTCGGGCGACACATTGAAAAACTTCGATTGCGCCCGCCTTTCGACGGGCGTCTTTTGTGCGTCCAACATCTGTCGGAATATCGAAGGGTGCGAGTGAAAATGCGAAAAGAAAAAAAAAATGAAAAATTCGAAATTCGAAAGCGCTCGGTCGGCGGAAAATTTTTTTGCAAAGATCGCCAAAACTTTATCTCGTTATTCATTCGAACCGATCACATTGTCAAATAGAAAACGGTTATTGTGATCATAAAAACGTATTGAATATCGTCCGCGATGCAATAACGGAAAAACAATATCCGGAATTTTGATCGAAAAATATTATTTTTTTTAAATGAATCGTTCAATATCAATATATATATATAGTAGAATATTTTCAATTTATCTAAAAAAAATATTTTCATTTATGACAGTATAAATTTATATATATATATATATATATATATATATATAACGTTTAATAAAACATCGTTTTATTACTGTCTACCAGGACATACTTTCAATTGCCCGAACTCAACGTTGAACAATTCATCATTCCATCATAAAGAAGATAATCATCATTATTTACACAAAAAAAAAATTCAAATTTGACATGAATAATAGAACATTAAATAAAATATGTCACTCAAAAATTTTCAAGTTACAATTCAATAATTCTTGTCATATATTTTCCAACACATATAAATATTCTAACTCTAGAATCATTTTTTTTTTACATCGCCCCCCAGTAAAATATTTTGAATATTTAATCGTTTCCATTACTGAAATGAACAACGTTATTGTCAAAAGTTACTCGTTTTATATTTATTGTTTCGTCAAAATTATGGGGCGAGGGGTGGTTGCTTCGGGTAAATTTGTGAAATTTTCCAAAATTGAAAATAATTCAATTACGCAGTCACTTTCCTTTAACGTGTTCACTCGGGCGACGGTTAGAATTTGAATTTTAACTAGATAATAGATAACATATGTAAATTTTACTCGCATATTCCAATACAAACATACATATCTATATATATATATATATTAATACTACGAAACCCTTTGATACTACATGATTTTTTTGAGATAATTTTATTTTGATCTAAAGAAGATCAAAAATTGAATATATCTAAATTAAATTATCCTTGATGTCGTATATAATTCAAGAATATTTCATACGTATATATATATATATATATATATATATATATATATATATATATATATATATATAAATGGATATGTATATGTATCAACTTATAAAATTTACTTTATATCTCTAAAACGTAGAATTTATTTTTCAATTTTAATCCGTATAATAATTTATCGTTTTTTTTTGCCCACAAATAATAAACATCTCTTCGAAAAAGTATGAAAAATAAAATATATCAACGGTAAATAAAATTTTCTCGAATTTATTCGAAATTACCACAAAACGAATAAATCGTTATATATATATATATATATTTTTTTTTCAACCTTCTGTCTATTAATAACATTTTCGTATTATACAATATTATTTTAAACGTTATCATTTTTGACGTTTTCCACCCTATTTTTAATAACGCGCCGTTTCAATATGTTAAATTCGAAAATTTTCCGCAATAAACCTTTTATATAACAAATTTGTTTTTCAATTATGAAAATGAACGGATATTCACACGTGCATAATATTTTAAATAAAGCGGCGATCTGACTTTATTATTAATATTTTACTAGTAGTGGAAAAACCGCCCCGTTGAAAAGGGATGATATTTTTCATTTTCCAAATAATGAACTTTATACGGAAATTAGTTTTAAACGTTTCCATATATATATATATATATATATATATATATATATATATATATATATATATATATATATATATATATAATATGAAATATTTTGAATAGTTGTCTGTAGATTTATTATTAATATTAGTTGTATGACGCGTTAAATTTTAGAAATTCCATTAGAAATTTATACATTAACCGTAATTACCTAAGGACAAAATATAGTATAAATAAAGGTATTTTAATAGCGATTTGACGACCATGAAATATGTCATTATTCACCACGAACACTTTTCTAAAACTCAAAGTTTCATTCGTTACATTAGAATATTACTAATAATGGCTAACACATAATTATTCGGTAACTCATTAATTTCATAACTGTTATACCAAAAATTATTATAATTTAATAATCGTTTAATTTTCTTCATACATATATATAATAATTAATCATCTTCATAATTAGCCAAAATATTTAAACAATATTTAAAACTCTTTGAGAAACGTTGTTTACTACTACATTTTTTTTCTTTAATCCAATATACTTTTTTCAAAACATATTTCTTCGTTATTATTCTATCGTATAATACATCACTTAAAATTTATTAAAATACTAAACGTGAAGCATGCTTGAAGTTTTCTCAATTAAAGTATATTTCACCGCAAAATAAAATAAAAACTCTATTTTAATAATACATCATATATGGACGCAAATTACATATTTTTAAAATTAAAATATATTAGACTAATATATTAGTCGTTCATATATAATATTTATACATTCGTAAGCAATCTTTTTTTGAATGAAAATTAATATAATAATTTTCATTCAATACAATTTTCTTTCATCAAATAAAAAATTGCTCATATTTATCTTTTATATAACAAGATATAATTACTATATTTTGAAGTTAGTAGATTTGTTATTGCGTCATTCAGTTAGTAATTGATGTCATCCCCCTTTTTTTTATATTATATAATTAAAATTATTTATATTTATAAATACTATAAGAAATCGATAATAACGATTTTATTACACATTTTTTTAATTGGTCACGAGTTCAAATTTTCATTAAAAATTTATTTTATTCGCAAAAATGTCAACCTTATAATATGTAAATGTTTTGAAATAAATATACAATTTAATATGGAAATATAACATCATAATTCCAATATATAAAACAATAAAATATATTAAAATTACCTATCATCGTTAAATGTTATTTATAACTGTTATACGTGTGAACCGCACCTCGGACCGAAAATAATAATATAAATTTATATAAAATGAACGCAACGCGTTATTTTTCATAGTTTAAGTTTTAAAATGATCATAAAACTTAATTTTGACATAAAATTCTTCAATATAAACAACACCTAAGAATATAGCGCGAAAGTTCTTAATTTATGACTCGCGATCTAAAATTAATTCTCTACGGCTTTCAAAAAAAATATACAACAACTTTTTAACATTATATTCATATAAATTATACACAATATCAATCGCATATTTTTTTTTCATCCGTATATATAACGCATATTTATATAAAAATAAGTCATAATCGCCGAACAAAAAACAAAAAAAACAGCAATAAAGACCCTCGTTTAAAATCAGATTATACGCAGATACACCTTCGGATTTTTATTATTATTATTATTATTATTATTCATCTGCGGCAGCTCATAAATAATTATCAAATGCAAATGCGCAAAATGAAATTGTCACAAAAAGCGTGAGCGGTCATAAAAAGCGTACTATCTTGCATAATGAGTGGGACAAAAAAAATATATGTAAATAAACCCTTCAGTCCACCGATAAATTTATATATATAATATATTTTAGGGGGGTTCAGGGATGATTTTTAGCGTATTTATTTTAACCGTGTATAATTCAATACACGTCGCGAATAATAATAAAGCGGAAAAGTTAACGTGAAAAAATTAATCTCATCCGTTCGAACGATAAATCTCACGTTTCGCGTCGACGTTTCGTTTTTATTTGATTTATTAATTTTGTCTAATCATCGATTTTCTGAAGTTATATATATATATATATATATATATATATATATATATATATATATATATATATATATATATTAATTTATATTTCGGTGAAAATGTGCCGCGTGTATGTTAATGTGCGTTGACACTATCGGATCACCGGAGCGATATTAAAATTATTAACGACTGTAATAATAATAATAATAATGTACGCCGTTAACGCGCTTGTTCGCTTGTTTGCTTATGAGCAATGGCAAATTTATATATAATATAAAATGTAAAATAAACATTAAAATATATCATAATTTATATTTTTTTTAAAGAAAATAAAATTTTCAATATCTTTGCAAAATCGTTCTGTGATATTGAATTTTTTTTTATGAAAATCGAATCAAATTCAAATATTACAAAAGGCTATATTTAATTATATATATTTGCATCAAACTATATACATTTCATATATATATACTTTAAAAATCTCATCCCAATAAGAAATGAAAAGTTGCATTTATTATCTCAAAAGGCCATATGCAGCCTTAAGGCCACCGGATCTACATTCCTATATTAATTATTTCTGAAGTATTAAATAAGTTATCACATTTCTTAATCATTTACATATATATATATATATATTTTGTAACATTCTAAAAATTCGTATTAAAATCATAGATTTTACTATTTTATCGTAACTTTGATTTTTATTTTATATATAAATCAACGAAATTTTACAATACAACAAACATAGAAACCAAATTTTCACACGAAAAACTTTTTTAACTATAATCCGTAAGTCACTCGTAAAAAATTCGATTTAACCACAGAAAAAATAATAACAATAAACAAACAAACAAACAAACGGTTAAAAAGATAAAACCGAAACTGAATAAAAGCAACAGACCATAGTTTTTTTTTATATTTATCATAGAGAAATAAATACTATTTTGAACCTTCGAAACACTCCATTGAACATGCGATATGAAATAAAATCGCTCATCGACACCGGCCAAAAACCGCTTGTAACCGGCAAAGTGGCGTTATTTGCGGTCTCGTATCGGATGTATATACAGGGTGACGATATTATGCGTACGCCATGTGTATAATATATACGTATGTTCCTATATAAATGTACGATATTACAAGACGAGTGCTCAAAGTGTTGGATGAGAAGATTTAATATTGTTCGTGACGAATGTAAACAACAAACTATATATATATATATATATATATATATTTCAAATAAATTAATAGACTAAAACATTGAATATAAACGGGTAATGAAAATTTATATTGAACTCTTTATATCATTTTTTTTTTGTATGAATATTCAATATAAATTTAATAATAATAATTTGAAAAATGTTCAAGAAAATAATTATTAACAAAATAATAATAATTATAAAATATTAATAACAAAATGCACGTTAAAATATGTCGATTTTTGAAAAATTCCGTTTGTCGAAAACGGTGTAAATTTCGCGAAATTCGCCGCGTCTCGCAACTTTTCTTTGAAATTTTCCGAAACAAAATTCTCAAATTCTCGTATTTAACTGCATTTTCGCGTTGAAATTATTTTATCTTCGACGTAATATAAATTTTCGAATTTTACGGACGTAAAGTCGAAATCGATAATGATATTAATATTATAATTTCGTTACGAATCGTTCGAAAATTTTCGAACGAAAACGATTCGACATTAATAAATCACGATTTCTATTCCGTTGATTAAATTGCTTTTTTTTTTAATTTTCGTCTTGTTTGCGCTCAAATTCGATTATATCTTTCGTGAAAATTTTTTAAATTATCGTACGTACAAAATAGAACTAAAAATTTTATTCTTTATTTATATCCCTATAGTATTGTAATTCGATAATTTCAAATTGATTATTATATTATAATTAATACATTTCTAAAATAGAGCACGGATAGTGATGAAACAATGTCACTTACCGTCAATATTAACTAGTTTCTACTTGATCAACGTGTAGTCTTAAAGGCAAAATCTTTCAAAACTTACCAAAACCCTTAACTTTTAATGGAACCGAATCTAATAGAACAAGTTGTCTATTATATGTTATATCGATAAACGCTTAACAAGTATAAATTTTCCGCTATTTATATACGAAATATACTATCAATATTTGAACGTGAATTTATGAAAATACAATATTTGCTAAATAATAAACTTTATTCATATATACATATTTAAATATAATATTATATATCTGATTGTGATTTTTAGTCGAACACTTGCAATTGAAAAAAATATTTTCAATTTCGTTTCGCCGTAACGGAAAAAGCTTTAAATGAATTTCAAAAGTAACGAAGTGATATTGGGAAAGTAAAAAAGGCGTGATGATTTCGATGAAAATAAAATGAAAAAAAAAAACACCGGTTCTCACAATATATAATGAAGGAGTGACGAAGACTTTTACTTATTTCAAATACCTCGTTGATTACAAAAAGATTCGGTTTCATTCAACGTTCAGAATCCGAGTTTGATTAGACTCATTTAACGAATATCAAATTTATTATGATTTTTTTTAACCACTTGAAAATATCGCAAATTATCAATGAATGCATCATAAAATAATATCTATATATATATATATATATATAATTTTGATAAAATTATCAATTAATTATTCACGTATGATAGACCGTAATATAATTAGTTGAGATTGTAGTAAAAAATAAATCATGATATATTTAAATTATTTGAATAGTTAGATTTCTTCTAAAATATACAGTTATAAAATGCAAAACTATTAGGTTGATATCATAAAAACAAAGCCATAAAACTCAAAATATAAACCGAAATTCTCCACAAATTCACATATCATTTCACAATTCGACGTTATCTTCTAAAAAAAATTTTTTCCGCTTCCTATTTTTTTTTTCACGAACCTATTCCGATTCTATTCGACTGTTTCGAATATATATATATATATATATATATATATATATATATATATATATATATATATATTTTATAAAAATCGGGAACAAAATACAATGAAATAGAATAAAATAAAATTAAAAAAAAATTGAGGAAGCACTTCGCAAAGAATCGTAAGACGAAATTAAACTGGGGACCTCAACGAGAGCCATTGTGTCGAATTTATGGGTTCTTTTGAAGTGCGACTTTAACGTACAATTGAACTGAACTGAACGTAACGTGTTCAATCTACGACGCGCCGTTCGATGGTGCTTATTATTATTTATTGTATTTAGTTACAATTTTATTTGTATTCTGTGTCATCGTTTCTGTATTAAATAAAGATCAAACCGGACGCCCTTTTTTTTCCCATTATCTAAACGAAGTTTGTCTACGATAAAATGAAATTGCATTGAATCGCACACGGCGAACCGACGCCTTGTGAATCGGCGATGACAATTAAAATATATTTTATATTATGATATTTCATATAAAAATAACGATATTTATATCTCCTAAAAAAAAAAATATTTTTGTTGAAAAAAAATCGTAATTGAAAAGTTTGTCATCCCTGACTTATATATTAAGGCGTTCAAAAAGATACAAATTTAATATGTCTACTAATTTTAAATATTATCAATATATTAAAAATTGATATATATATATATATATATATATCTTTATTTCATAATACTATTTACTACATTAATTTCGCCTACTTGTATAAAGATTATTAATTTATACAACACATTTTCATTTAATTTATAATATAATAAAAATTATAGCGATATTTAATATCCATCGATAATGAAAGTTGTGCGTTACGCCTATGACTCGACTATAATAATATTAAAATACTATTGAAAATAAAGATATATATATATATATATATATATATATATATATATATATATATATATATATATATATATTTGTAACAAAAAATATTAACCTTAAGACTTAAATATATACATTTTTTCAAGTCACTTACCATTGATAATTATTAAAATATTACATCATAAATATGCATTTATCTGCTTGTGACGTGCATATTTTCATAATAA
Organism: Leptonema lineaticorne; assembly: GCA_024500535.1. Classification (NCBI taxonomy): domain Eukaryota; kingdom Metazoa; phylum Arthropoda; class Insecta; order Trichoptera; family Hydropsychidae; genus Leptonema; species Leptonema lineaticorne. The sequence goes on from JANIJI010000021.1 coordinate 2,802,088, forward strand.
ATCCATTTATTTTTATTCACATATAAATGTCCGATGGATTTATGACCTCTGAACTCGTAACAATAACGTTATACGGCGTGTGCAAACATTTGCATTATTTAATATGAAAATAAACAATATACACTCCGCCATTACGGTGGGTAACGTGACGAGTTTTGTTCGGTCTTTAAAGCTAAGCAACGTGCTCTGAAGCCATAACTTAAATCCGTTCGCTACAGCACTAATATATTATATAACGCTCGTCGACACAAATTTGTTTGTTATATATATATATATATATATATATATATATATATATATATATATATATATATATATATATATTGGAAGAAATAATAACGATATACAGTATGGATATACAGAGTGATTAAAAAAAATATCATAAATTTTTAAACTTTGACTTATATATACCACGGATCGAAAAAATTACAACAAAATTTTTCATTTTTACTTTAATAGATATTGATTAAGCATTATACTATATATATTTATTATTAGCTATTATCATAAATAAAATGATTTTTATTTATATTATATATTACGTATACATTAAAATATATATTACGTACGCATAATAAACAACGACAATTTACCGACCACAGCCAAAATTCCATATTTAAAACGACACGCACACACACACACAAACATATCACGATCACACTTAACGAGTGAATTATGAATGAACAAAATAAAAAAAGGCGTAATTTTCCCGGCTAAATTTCGCGCGCATTTTCCGCTTTGATATATGACGTGTGTGAAAACGTGTGTGCGTAACGACAACGATAAGACACGACCCGAAAACACTCGTTAACGTCAAATATGCAGTGACACAACGTCGAAATAAATGAACCGTGTTTTCTATTTTTTTTTTTCTTCTTTTCTTTCCTCTTCACAAAAACCGCCCTGTCGAATAGAAGAAGATGAAAAAAAAATGGCAACATCCCCACGTGGAAAATGCGACGTTCGTAATTGACATTTCGTCACATTGACATCATTTTGTCAAGATTTTTCATCATGAACATGATGTTCTTGTCAGATGAAATGTCACATCTAGATACCAACTTATATATATATATATATATATATATATATATATATAATTTTCACATTTAAAATAGAAAATGGAACACGACGTAAACACGATGATAAAGACGATGATGGATGTAATTCTGAATCGATTTTTCCAAATATAAAATATAAATGTGTATGTGTGTGTTTGAAAAGTGAAATTTTCACCTGAGATATTTTGAAAATCATTATATTTTATTGCATATTAACGGGATAATGTGGGCGGCGTAAATTACAAAAGTGTACTCTTGAGAATATTCTGATGAAAGTTTGTAATTACGGTGTGTCTCGGTGAAAATGAGACCGATTTTATCATAAAACACATTAATAAAAATCTATACATATTTCATATATCTTCATTTCAATTATATATAATATATATTATTAACATTTTCCAAAATAAATACATACATTAAAATGTTATATAGTCAATATGTTGTTTTATAATTGAAAACAAATATTTTAATTCATTATTAAAAATCTATATATTATATGCAAAAAATAATTAATTAAATTAAATATCATATAAATCATTTTTAAATGAAAAAATATTAAAATTCGTGGCGAATAATGTGATTTTCAATAACGAAATCGCATCCGATTACAATATATAATAAACGCATAATAAAAATCTAAAATATTCAAGTACGTTTATTTATATAGATATTTTAAAATATAACTGAAATTTAATGTATCAAAAAAAAAAAACATACGGTTCTCGAACCACATTTGACCACACATGATACTCATAATTTTTTAAAACGTCTCATGTTTTTCTTATATATATATATATATTTATATTTATGTATAAACATCGAAAATACTCCACTTTATATCATATAAAACAACATATGGAAAATTTTCATACGAAAAACCCACATATTATGAAACATTGCAAAATTTTACACCGTTAAAAATTTAAACGATTTTAATGCAAAATATTTCGCATCGTATTTTAACTGTATATTTTACGTGTATTATTAATAAATTATATGACTCGAAATACATTATAAATAGCGTTTTAAGTATTCAAAAATAAGCTTAAACCATAAATATATTCTCGAGTGCAATTCGTATTAAAGTATTTTATCGTCTCAAAATTATATTGCAACATAATATTCTACAGATATATATATATATATATATATATATATATATATATATATATATATATATATATATATATATATATATATATATATATATATATATATATATATATATATATATATATATATATATATATATATATATTTATATATATATTATTTCTAGAATATTGATTACTCGATGCGATATAATTTCATAAAGATATTTACGATGACTCGGTTCAATTGAAACATATTCACAATTATTCACAATTTTATTCACAATTTTATTAAAACTTTTTAATTAAAAATATTTTTTTTATGTTATTTTAAAAGGTAATATAAACATAAATACTACAAGATATACATATTTTCATTTTAATATATACATATATGCATTTGAAATGAATGCAGTCGCGCATTATCGGCTGATTATTATTTGTCGCTTATTTTATAATATTTATGTTTTTTTTTTCATAAATTCGAATCAACATTTCCAGCTTAATATATATATATATATATATATATATATATATATATATATTCCTTACACTTTTATCGCATAAGTTCATAATTGATTTTTTTATTTCCAACCTCTGAGTACTTCATTTCACTTTGCATAATACTATGTACTCGCAATTCGCAAGGCACTTAACATTATTAAATTATTATTTTTTTCAACTTTTCTATCTTTTCTTCACTAATATACGATTTTTTATATTACGACATAAATATTTTTTAAAATATATTAAAAACGTTAAATATACATAGTAAATTGTAATATTTTACATACATAGTAACCAGTAATGGTTTTTCCCTTAACAAAGACCATAAATGTAAACTATATTTTTTCATGTAATACATATAGTATATATATATATATATATATATATATATATATATATATATATATATATATATATATATAGGTTAAAATGTGATCAAAAAGTATCCTTATTCACCACTAATATTTTTCTTATAATATAAAACTTAAAGAACAATCGAAATTTATTTACTTTTTCATTATTAATATAATAGTTAAATTTTATATTAGAAATATAATCTTTGATTACAAATAATTTTATAAAAATGTAAATATTATCTTTACTTACATATATAATATAAAAATTAAATATTACCTGAAATATTATATATATATATATATATATATATATATATATATATATATATATATATATATATAAATGTGTTTTGATATAAATCTGTATAAAATACATTGCGATTACGGAAATGAAAAAAAAGTGAAACGTACGATTTACAAATATTTACTCCTGAAAGCGTATGAAATTTTCTTTTATGTAACAGAAAAATGATTTCCCCTCGTTTTTTTTTTTCGACCAAATAATTTTTCATTTCAAACGGCTCGAAAAATTTTTCCTCTCGAACGTTTTTCCGATTGTATATTTCGACGCCGTTTGCTAAAATGGCGACAGCCGGAAAATATCCGCCATTATATATTGTTCACGTATCATATAATATATATATATATATATATATATATATATATATATATATATATATATATATATATATATATATTTATATATCATATATATATATATATATATATATATATATATTTATATATCATATATATATATATATATATATATATATATATTTATATATCATATATATATATATATATATATTTATATATCATATATATATATATATATATATATATATATATATATATATATATATATATAAATACTATAATATAAACCTAATAATTGAAATTAAATTAATCATCAATTGATACCATTAATCGTATTGTACGAGTATAAAGCTGGATTAGTACAATAATTTCTAATAATAAAATAAAATTATTAATTAATCCTGTATTTATAATATAACCGCAACGGTCATATAGTTAATATAGATATATATATATATATATATATATATATATATATATATATATATATATATATATATATATATATATATATATATATATATATATATAGTGAACATGTGGATTTCCCGAGGTGTCACTTGAACATATATTTTCATTAGGATAGACGTCATTATGAAAACGTATCAAAATACGGTGACACGTGAAACTTTCACAAAAAAAATATACATATACAATAATACGATAAAAAAAATATTATTAATTAACACAATTTGATAAACTATAAATCCATTATTCTCTAAAAATTTATTGTATTAAAAATATTAAAAATTTTTAAATAATATTTATATACATATTTACTGGGTAATTTTTAATATAGAGAACACTTCAAAAATATATAATCGTAATGATTTTTTTCGTATATCCATTTTTCGAAAGATTTAGTATGTCTGTCAAAAACTCATTTTCCAAATCATATTTACATACCAATTTATTTCAATGACGAAAAACACATTTTTCAAATCATCATCCATCATTTCAAAAAAATATTATTGTACAAAAATCTCAAATATATATATATATATATATATATATATATATAAATTTTATATTAAAACAACGTTTATTTATAAACAATCGTTTTAATTATAATTGTGACAAAACAATCGGTATAAATGTTTTTTTTCTCTCAACATAATAGTAATAATAATAACAATTATAATACACAGATTGAAAATTTTCGCGAATTTTTTTTTTTTACATATGGAGATCAAACGATTTTTTCTCAAAGGAAACATCGTTTAATTTCAACCTGTTTTTCCTTTCTCAAATCAAAAAAGAATAACACACACATTATTAAAATCGTCAACATTTCGTTTATCATACCGTTGCTAAACATTTTTACATTATGAAAAATAATCGATAATATAATATTTTTACTACGATATCGACATCTATTTCAAAATTTAAAAATAAAGTTCTTGAATAAAATATAATACAATAGATTCAAATCTTATATGAATATTTAGTATATATATATATATTTTTTTTTTCACTTCGATTCTGAAATGTGAACCCTTGGATTTAGTCTGTAACGCAATCACTCAACGGGGATCAAACGAAAAAGTTTACGGATGTTTACGAACTTTTTCCACTTTCACTTCATTATTGCTCGTATGCGAACGGCTCTTTTTTTTCTCAGACGATCGCGCTGATTGAATTTCGACCTGTACTTCTCTAGGGGTAATATATATATATATATATATATATATATATATATATATAAGGGGTTGAAAACTTCGCCCCTCAAAAATAGAGGAAAAGTCCGCGAGGAAGGCTCGCATGAAAAAGGCTTACGGTTCGCAAATTGCCCATCTCTTTGAGACGTCTCATTTTCCGTCTTACTTCGAGTTTTCCGACCCCGTTTTTATGTTAGTTTTACGTGTCAATAAGGATATTGAATTCAAACGAGGATATTTTTTTATATTATATATATATATATATATATATATATATATATATATATATATGTGTGTGTGTGTGTGTGTGTGTGTGTGTGTGTGTGTAAGCACGCATTTTTTCCATGCATTTTGTACATTACACGGTGTATAACGTATATTATATAAAATTAAATATACATTATGAATATCTAAGATCATACGATATATTTAAATATTAATTAAAGAATCAAAAATATATAAATAAACTACAAAATAAATATTTTTATAAAAATAAATGTTTATTCATAAATATGTTTATTCATTGAATTAAATTAAATTTGCATTTTCAACAAAATTAAAAATTTTATTTATTTAATATTTTCATGATTGTTTCAACATTCTTGCAATGTTTCAATGTCAATTTTAATAAGAATTTAATCGTTTAAATAAATATTAATTTCGCAACTTTTTTTTTTATTTTACATATTGATTTTCATTACTTATACACTTGAGTTTATATTTTTATTAATTATTCTTTTGAAAATTATTTTTTAAACGTTCACTGAAAAAATATTATTTAAGGATACACGTAGTTAAATGTTTGAAAACTCATATTTCAAAATACATCATAATTTTTAAAACGTATCTAAAAAATTCAACAATATTAAAGAGGTTAATTAAAAATTTTATGCATATACATATATGCTTTTCATGTTATATTTAGAAAATTTTCCGCAGAATAATATTCAACTATAAACATAGTGCAAATGGAAAACTCAAGTTTCAACCATCAAGACGTACTCAAAAATTTTCCACCCTTATTACACTTACATTTTGAAATATGATATACATACATATGTGTGTGTGTATGTATGTAATTAAAAGAAAATCCAGCTTGAAAATTAACCTGGTTTCCTTTGTGTATATATATATATATATGTCAACTTTTAGACTTGTATTTCATTAAGTCAACGTTTGATCAAGATCGTAAAAGTTAAGTGATAGTCGAGCTTATGCTATTCAACATACTAAACTTTCTAGCTAATATACGTAAAATACACACTAACGTACAAATATCAGTGTTTCTCAAAATGACGATATTCACATTTGTCATTACACTATATATATATATATATATATATATATATATATATATATATATATATATATATATATAATTACAAAGCGATCCTATTGTGTCATAAATTAGAATATTTATAATTTTTCATATAAGCACATCAGTATGTGTATAATATAATAACGACATTTTCATACAAGCATATCTCATAAAAAATTTAAATCTGAAAATAAACAGATATCACCCTGTATATGCATATGCTATGGTGAATCATTCCGCGTTATCGTTATCATTTTCGCACAACCCTTTTTATAAAACTTTTTCCACTTTCGTTTTCATATCACGAGAACAAAATTTCGTATACTTTTGCACAGATGTTTACAATGTTCCAAATCAAAACCATTTTTATCACCAAATATATAATAATACCTTTTTTTATTACCATACATTTTTCTATTAATTTACTTATTAATACGGCTAAATAATAAAAATTAATACACTTTCTACAACCACGTGTTACTTTATTAATCTTTTTTTTTTAAATAATTTAACATTATTTTATACATACTATAATGATTATATTTTTTTCAGTTCAATATTAATATACGTAAAAATAAACAGAAATTAATCTTACAAGTTCAACGGGTGAATCGTTAGATTGAAAAACTCGAACGAAAAAAATCTTAGATTAAGATTAAAGATAGAACCAGAAAATTGTAGTCTTTTAAATAAAAATGTAATATATAAATCGATATTACTACCTATTTTAATATAAGATTCTCTCTTATATAATCCGATATTTCTAATACTATTATTTAAAAATTACATACACATCTTAAAATGTTTAAAATTACGAAAAAAAAATTAAATTAATGGCAATCTATCGAGCTTTTTTTTTATAAATTTTAAACTCCTTTAAAAAAACTGATCCGATAAAATATTTCACAAATAAAACTTTGTCCTCGTCTCTTCTTCAAAATTGAATTTCTTAGTTAATTTTGGTCTATTTCAATGAAACTTTCTTGATGAAACTTTTCTTATGAAATCAGAATCGGTATCATCGGATGAAAAAAAAAAGTGTATAATATTGAGCTTTCGTTGGACCTTTCGAAATTCGTGACCCAGAACGTGCATCCGGTGTACCCACAGTTAAATCGACCTTTATAATTATACATTAGAATCTTAGTTTTTAATTAAAAACAAAAAAAAATAACCGTACAATATATTTTTATATAGAAAATATCAAATATCAAAAAATACTTTTAATTAATATTATCAACCAATATTATAAATTATTACAATTTCACAAGAATATACCATTTTATATATATATATATATATATATATATATATATATATATATATATATATATAGCTAAAACTATGATATTAAACTTGTTGCAAAATATATTCCATATATAACCCACTTAATTCACTAGGCACTATATAGAAACTAAATAGTGGTTGTCTCTTTTTTTTTCATTCTCCAACAAAATTCAAGACATAATTTCGAATGAAAGGGATTTTTCCACTTGACCTAAGTCACTAAAGTCAGTTATATTGCGGTCCACTTAAAGTTGAAAATATATATTTAAGAAGATTGAACTAGAATATAATAATTATATAAATTTAGTATATTTTTTATGTGTGATATCGTTCAAAAATCATATAAGATTATTTCGTTTATAATATATTCAAACGTCATTATATGCGGTTGATATGTTTCAGAGCAATTCGCATTAAAAAAGTTTTGATTTATCTATAAAAATCAGTCTTATAAAATTATCACTATTCAGTGCTAAGAGTTAATTCAATATTATTCGTCATAAATGACATAATTTTAAAGTAATCAAATAGCCCTGAGCTAGAAAAAATAATATTAAAAATAAATTTAAAACTTATTTATCTAATTTGATTGTATTACTCTGTGATCAAAAAGTAAGGTGAAGTTGTTTATAAAATATAAATTCTTTATTTATTCTACCAAATCAATTTCATCCTCTTCAAAGTAATTCTCGTTCAATAAAACGCACTTTTGCCAACGCTTTTCCAGACTATTCCGAAACAATCGGAATAGTCTTTTTCCGGTATAACCTTCAAGTACTTCTTCAATTCGGTTTTTATCTCCTCTATAGTATCAAAACGCCGTCCCCGCATTGACCTTTTGAGTTTACTGAATATCCAAAAATCGCACGGAACGAAATCGGGCGAATACGGTGGTTGCTGAATGATATGAGTCAAGTATGACATGGTGCATTATCGTAATGAAGGAACTATATGTTGTAAAAACACGTGTAATTCGGAGATAATTAAACCTTTTGACAAACGGACGCTTGGTAAATGTTATAGACAATCCTACCAACCTAGGAAATAAAATACAATTTACCTGCCTTCCTAATGCCCGGCAGTTTTAAATAACAATTTTACCTTACTTTTTGATTACAGTAGTATATATCGAAGAATTTCAACATTTAACCATTGTATATATATAATAAATGTAAAGATACAAAATCCATTAATACTAGTTTACAACCGTCGAATGTGAAACTTTAGCATTTGATTGTTGAACACGATCAAAGTTGACAAATGTCGCAAAATCGGAATGACCCCGACCGAAACTCATTATGTCAGTTTGAAAACTTCATATCGCACACACAAATCTTTGACATTATAGGATAAATAGTAAACAACATAGACACGAGTTGTAATTCGCATGAGATTGAATGCGTCACATACACAATATATTAATAATATACACGTCAATGAATATGAGGAATCCCGGTCGAAAATTCGAATTCTCAGATCCGGAGAATTCTCAGAAGAGACACAAAGAGGATTTAGTGTCTCGAAATACCTCGGAATGGGTGTTTTATACCCCGTCCGTTGATATGTTAAAGTTTAACGAATTTGGATTAAATTCCAACACTGATATATTAACGTGAAGACTTTCGAAGAGATCACGATGAAATTTGACGAATGTGTTTCATATATATACAAATTATTTTTAATATTATCTAATATTTAAAATCCACGAAATAGTATAATAAAAATTATATAATAAATATTTATATTAATTTTCATTAAATATAAATATACCTAATTTGTTATATAACCAATATATATATATATATATATATATATATATATATATATATATATATATATATATATATATATATAAAACTTTTCTCTCATCTATTAAAAGTTTTAATTGGTTTTTAACCCTAAATACCAAATTAATACAAACCGATACATTAAATTTATATATATATGTATATATATATATAAACGATACGCTCATTTGAATCAAACTAATTTTAATATAAAACAATAAACGTAAAATTATTTATTCGTGAACGTGACTTTAAAATTTACTAGACTTTTATATATATATATATATATATATATATATATGTATATGTATATGTTATATATAAACAATGACGCATTAGGTTTACCATAATAGTAAATCATTACAATATGCTTGTACATAGATATAATATAATCTAACATAATTAGCCGTATTATATTTTATACTGGACAACGTTAGTAATTACAATTATTATGTATATATTTATATGAAAAAAAAAAATTGAGAACGTACTTAATTATCACATTAATATTAATATAATATAAAACGATATATAATATCTGATGTATTTATTTTTAATTAAAAAAAATAATAATTTATTTATTTTCTAATTTATTAATTAATATATATCGTGTATTACATACAAGTTATTTTTTTTTGAAACATTGTGTATTCGATTCAAAATTTCAATATATAATAGTACATCACTAAGAATCTATTGAATGATAGATTAACGATATATTCAATAGTTTACATTATTTTAGTTGAACACAATTCATTCATAGACGATTTTCAATAGGATTTAATATTATTGCCGACTATTGAAACGTTCTTCATTATTCGAAACATCAAACGGAAGTTTTGCACTTTGATAATATTGATGTATTCCAAAATTTGTGTTTTGATTTTTTTTTCTTTGGCGTTGTAATTAATCAATTGAAATTTCTTTATTAGAAAAAAAAAATATATATATATATATATTAATCGTTTGTTGAAAAAATGAATTGAATTTGAAATGCGAAATCGGTAATGAAATTTATAAAATTTCAATGGATCCAAATTTTACATCTTCTTTTCATATCAGAGATCGGCACAAAATAAAATGTTAATTCAAAACGACAATGAAGATTTTTTTTTCTTTTTTTAAGAAACCATAACGACCCCCTGCAGCATCGTAAAATGACAACAGGATAAATAAAATTAGCATAAAATAATAAAATCGTCGGTGGAAAATGTCATTCAGATTTTTAATACCTTTTGCAAATTTTCATAGTGTTACTCGTAATATAGATAAAATCTTTGTATAGATGTTAAGTATTATTTTTAAATACATATAAAAAAAGCGTTTCGTAAAATGAAAATTAAAACGCTATTCATAAGAAGAAAACTTAATATTCAACCGTAAATATAATAAACAACAAAAAATAAAATATCTATCAATTAAAAGGAAAGACCTCGAGATATTATTTTGATATATTATTTCATCTTCAAAAATATATCTTTCTTTTTCTTTTTTTTGATATATTATTTCATCTTCAAAAATATATTATTTTTTGTATATGCAATTGTCATCTTTTATATTCGCAGACGAAACTTCGATAAAATATACGAATCTGACATCTTTTAACATTGTCGAAATCTTTGATCCTGAGGGATTTTCGTGATAAAATCCTTTCTATTTCCAACATGGAGAATATTTTCAAAAATATAATAAAACAGATATACTCATAGATATCAATTTTTTTTGCAAGATAACTACAAACGAACAAAAACTATAATACTAAATCGAAATAGTGATATAATTTTAATTTTATATGAATAAAAATTAAATATTAAAAGTGAATATAAAATTTTGAAATCGATAAAAAAATATTTTTTTTTAATATTATACAATATAGTATTAATTTTATATTTATGCTTAAACGGTAATATAATTTTAATATTTGATGGGATATACTTAAGCCGCATTCACACTAATAAATCGAGCCTCACGTTTTCGATTACACAGAGAAAAGAGCAAACGGAAATCGAGCGTGATGCCGAACAATAAATATGCACTCGCTTGTGTAATTGCAGCCTGAGAGAAAGTTATATTGAATTCACTGCTTGCAAGTATGCGGTGTCTCGTTGAATGTGTCCCAAGCGAAGTAATGGTCCAATAAGTAGTTAAAATTTTAAATCGTTTTCAAAGGAAGCGTCATTCGATTTTTGCTAACGGATCCATTTTATAATATTTAAATTATTACAATTTATTATAATCATTTTTAAATTGAATATTTATACGAACAATTAAGAATTACCTGTATATATTATACAATAGTTAATAATATATTCTATATTTATAATATCGTACAATTTTGAAATAGTGTCATCGGTGCGCACATAGATGGCGCTCTGCTAATACACAGAAAATATAAAATAACATAAAAAAGGCACGATCGTAAAAAGGCAGAGTCCCTCTGCAGGGTTATACATACAGATTACCAGACGTTTCGAAAAAAGGACGCGTCCCTACCTTTTAACCTTTTATCCCCCTTTAACCCTCTTATCCTCTTGAAGCATTTATTTCACATCTGACAGTTATCCACACGAAAAAAAGGTCATTTATAACATTTTTTTTTAAATCATACTCTCTCGTACTATATCCGTTGCTCGTTTCGAAAAAGAAAAACGGACATGATCGTCTCCGGCGGCTCTCTGTTAAAATACTATTTAATATAAATTTATTGTGAATATAAAAGATAATTTGTCATTTTTATGATCAAAAATTGGTCTTGTGTGATTTTTTTAAAATTTTCCACATTCACGTAAAATACAAATTATTATATAAAATATTTCTAAAAACTATATTAGACAAATAAAAAGTATTAAAAACAATGAAAATAATTAAAAATAGCGACATTACAACTCTATGTATGATCGAAATCTACCTTTTTAATATATAACAAATAATATTAAGATGACGTTAAAATGAATAAATTCTTTAAATTCTAATAAGCATGGTTCAGATATATTTCAGTATTCGAATAAAGTAAATTCTATATATTTTAGCATCGAAATAGAGTTATCTCATCACAAATATAATTTCAGTAATTTTGCTAATTTTGAATAATTCCAATAAGTTTAATATTTCATGACAGTATAAATTGATACCTTTTACTGTTCAAAAACATCAATAATGAATATTTATGCGAAGCGAAATCCGATTTAGCATCTCTGTTTCCCATAAATCGAAGAACATTTTACGATCGCCAATCATTTTCTCATTGTGTGTGTGTGTGTAATAAATTTAATGGTTTCTTCGCACATTACTAATTCGGGTAATGAATTTGATGTAATAGCATCAGAAAATTTATTTTCAAGAAAATCAATAGAATTTGCAAATATTCCAAATTACCTTTGAAATAACTCGAATGTCTTTCATTATTGTATATTTGATTCATTTTAAAATATAATTATTTCATTATATTATATAATAAATCATTATATACAATTCTTTAAAAGAAGATTTTCCAAGTACAACATACTCTTGAAATATCTTCTGAAATTATTATATCAATATTTACATTGAATTTAGTATATAAAATATTAACGATCGAACTCATTGTAATTTATATAAAATAAGGTATTATTATTACAATGCATATAAAATATATTTTCTTTTATTACACGTTAATAATTATAAAAAATATAAATTTTATATTAAAAATAAATTTTATACGTTAAAAATATATTTATATAACAATAAATAATTTTAATACAAATTTTAATTTATTATTTTATCGATAAATATCTATATAATGGCTCAATATTAATATATTTATTTATGAAGCTCAATTTTTACATATATATTATTATTTTTATTTAAAAAAAAATTAACTTGATATCAAAGATGAAACTTCAAAACTTTTTTTTCTTATTTTCAAAATAGATTTTCACTTTATATAATTAATATTTTATTCTAACAATATGTATTTATATTTATATAGTGTATCTATAATATTATTATATAAGTAAACAAAATTAGATCAATTCATACGATTCTGAAATTATTCCAATTTAACGAGTATTATGGTAAATTGTTAAATTTGACAACAAATTTACAATATGGAATATGAAACTTTGTCATTATATAAATATATATATTATATAATATAATAAATAAATTGCGACATTAATTTATAGTTAACTCGACATCGAATGCAATTCATTAATCCGTTGAGAGATAACTCAATCGTCTTTATTGAAGTTGTACCAGTTTTGCGATTGTAAATTCGTCGCAATTACCGACGATATTGATCGTCGAATATTCCCTAAGAAAACTTTCCTATTAATAATAATAATAATAATCTAAATAATAATGGCGACCGTTAAATCCTAGATGAACTTCCGTTTAACGAACTGGCGCCATTAATTATGAGATTAGTCAATCTAGTCGTCGTATTCGACGAAAAATAACGACGTCGCAATTTTGTTTCAATCATCAATATACGACGAAATTATGAAAACGATTATCATTTTATTTTTTTTTCTTATATTTGTATAAATAATATATATATTCAAATATTGTTATAAAAAAAGCATACATATATATATAAATTCATATTACATAGTGACACTTTTATATAATATAAAATTTAATTTAAATAATATAAATGATCAAATCAAATAATAAAAAAACATACATATAAAAAATCAAGTAGATCCTTGTTTAAATTTCATCACGAAACCAATTATTTAATTGAAAAAAAAAATACATTAAACATAATTTCTATGCATTAAGATTTCTATTTATAATTTTAACACGTCTATATATAATATTTCTATTACGGAAAAAAAACTTGTTACTTTTCCATATTTATATTTCGATTAATGTGACTTATTTAGAATAAATTAAAAATGAAAACGTATAAGTGTTATCACGCGATCGAACCCGTGATAAAACCGGCAATAAATTGGCGAACATGTATATTACCACGAATATTATTTACGTTCATATTATATAACTGTTTAATTACTTATATTATATAATTGTATAATAAATTATATATATAATTTCAATAAAAAATAACACAAATTTATATATTGTATACAATATATATATATATATATATATATATATATATATATATATATATATATATATATATATATATATATATACATATATATATATATATATATATATATATATATATATATATATATATATTATATCATCTTTATACTAAATTAAACAGAAAATTACAATTTTAACGAGATAAAATAAAGATGAATCGTTTCCTATGTTTACAATGGGAAAATTCTGTTTTCATTATAAAACTTTACTTACTATGAAACCTTAAAGTTTTCTAATACTTTATTTCTTTTGTAAAAAGTTTTGATTGGTTTCTCATAGACCAAACAAACCTTTGAATATAACATATATTCAATAATATATTCGTATATATTTTTTTGTGCTAATTAATCCTGCTCAATTTCAATATAATACTATTATTTTTAAATGAAGAATTATCCGACACAAAAAAAATATAATTTTAAAAATTAGATCATATTAGAAGGATAACAATAATTTTATTTATGTTAATTAATATTACATGTTCTAAGAATATATAAAAAAAAATACTTGAAATAAAACACATAAAATCATTCGAAATAACCTAATTAATGTCTGCAGATCGAGCGAAGAATTTGTGATTCGAACCCGTAAAAAAAAAAATATATATATATATATATAAATCTACGTCACGTAACACGTAAAAGAAGCTTAGACCTGGAAAGATAGCCCATCTCAATACCGATTTATTTATTTTTATCTAATATCGATCAGCTCAACAAATTACGCTATATAAATCAACGGTACTCTTATAAACCTGGGTGATTTCGAGCACTTCTATCCTTCAATCTCTGATCTCTAATATACTTTAATACAATATATATTATATATATTTACACTTTGTATTAAAAAAATAAAGGATTTTTTTAAATATATTTATGTAGACTATATATATATATATATATATATATATATATATATATATATATATATATATATATATATATATATATAGCTAAAAATGTTTAGACATATTTAACAACATTACACTGAAAAAAAATATAATAATCGTTTCCCATAAAAAATATAATAAAAATTCCCATTAATTTTAAAACGTACTGAGATGTGTACAAAATTTATATTCATGAATTTTTAATAAAAAAAATAAATGTAATATTATCTCAATCTCCATATTCGCCAGATATGGCGCCGTGCGTATGACAAAAATATAAAATAAAAAGAACCTTTAAAATTCATTGTCTAGAATTCCAAGTGATTTAAGTGATTTAACAATTCGTTGACGTAAATTAATCTAATTGGAACTATTTTTAAAGATATATAAATTTCTATCAAAAAAAATCTGTTATATATATATATATATATATATATAATCTTAAAGTACACTTCGAAACCCTTTGTTATGAAACAGCTGTAAATTCAACCGATGACACATGAAATACTTTACAAATTTTCCTAGCACTTATTGTTCTATATAAAATTGGTTAATCTTGTAAAGCGTAAACAAGTCATAATTAAAGGCCATCCGTGAACATTTTCCGTGGAAATGACAATGGGGTTCTTGTTTGATCCTCAATAGCTGCCGAGTGTTAAACTCGGCGACGTAATTAAATCTATTTCTGAAACACGAACCCTTTCGAAGGGGGTTGAATGAAGATTTTGTGGCATCGTGGAAAATTTTCCGTCGGAAAAGCGTCGACATTTCGTACGGTTTTGAAACGTCGTCTGACATCGAACGATACGTTTTCGAGTAAATGTGATTTGATACGTTCATTCGAATAAAATATGAAAGTGTTCGATCGTTGCAGTTGTATTCAACTACATATTCAAATTTTAAATTTAAAAAAATACATTTTACAAGTGTTTGTGTTTTTTCGTCTCCCGAAATATCTCGTTAAGCGCACCAGTGGGAAAATTCGCGAAAAATCTGCTAAAAAAATATATATGTCGCTTTTCCGACGCTCGATCCTCGTTATTCTCATCTGAAAAACGGCTACGTTTTCTCGTATGCCATGTTGGATTTTATAAGCTCATTACACGATGTAGACGAACTCGCGTGTGCTTTTTGCACGAGACATTTCCCAGGTGTAAATGTAACCTTTTACATTCGTTAACAATGTGTACAAGTATAAAATTCCGCATTTTTATCGTTCCCTCTACCTCTCCCCCTCCGCCTCAAAAAATTATCCATTATTTTTTAAAGCGTTTTATATTTAAAATTTTTTAATTTTCCAGCGTCTTTATAAGCTTTTCCGACAATTTTCCCTGTATTTTTTCTCTCGTAGAAATTTAGAAATAGTATCGGTTAAAAATTCACCGTAAACCCCGAGACCGTCATAATATTATTTTGACTTAATCGGATATTCGGAA
Organism: Leptonema lineaticorne; assembly: GCA_024500535.1. NCBI lineage: Eukaryota > Metazoa > Arthropoda > Insecta > Trichoptera > Hydropsychidae > Leptonema > Leptonema lineaticorne. The sequence goes on from JANIJI010000021.1 coordinate 2,819,178, forward strand.
TAAAAGCTCACACAGAAGCTTAAGAAACGTGGGTAAACCGTATTTTCTGAGCTTATAAAGGGAAAAGTATCCGAAAATCTTTCTCACACATGTATATCCATCGTAGAATTATTTATATTTACATTTTTGATACATTATTTTTATTTAATATTATTTTTAAAAAAATATATATAATAGCTTTGCAAATAAATGGACATATATTTGTGATAAATATTTTTCATCATTCATAAAAATCTATATATAATTCAATTCCAAAGCTTATATATATATATATATATATATATATATATATATATATATATATATATATATATATATATATATATATATATATATATATCGTATACCCTTTAATCATGAAATGAGTGCCTGAATACACATGAATGTCCAAAATTCGATATATTCCAATTTTATAGATAGAAAATTAAATAAAGGCAATTTTATTCCCTTTTAACGTATATATATATATATATATATATAGTGATTTTCTAAGTGTAGTCCCAAATGGAATCGAATATTTCTTTATTGTACGAAAATAAAATACGTATTTTTATTATATACGGATAATAAAAAAATCATAATAATGATTATTGATATATGTATGTATTAAAAAAAACGTTTAATAATTTCGAATTAATGAGCATAGTTCAAAAGTTCGTTTAAATCTCGTATATTTTTTTCAAGTAAATTTTTAAAAATTTTAATTATTTTTTAATTATTTTTTTTAAATATTTGTATTATAATAATTATTAAATGATATGTACGTGTATAATTTTAATTTTATATATAAAAAAAATATACAAACTATTGAAACTACATGTAGCGATTGCTAAACGAACTTTCGAACCGCTTACGTGAACATTTTCGATTAACCTTATATAATACGTGAATAAACATTATGAACGGGGCAAACTCAATTCGCAGGACCGATTCAAATTGGCTTAGCGAATTTCAATAGAGCCTTAATCTCGTTACGGATAATGGATAATGTAGCTGTTTAGTCGCACTTATTCAGAAAAGGTGTTTTGTACACACAACCTTATCCATTTTGGCTATATTGTGGTATATCCGAGACAATTTCCACCGAAATAGCTCGTCCAATTTCTGACTGTGAACAGGAAGCTTTTACCAAATCCGTCAATTTCAATGGATTTCACTTATCTAATTATCTGATAGTTCATGTATTTAACCAATTCACATATATATATACTAATATATTTCCATTGAAATTCATTATAAATACATCAATTACAATTTTTTTTTAATACGTACTTTGATTTAAAATAAAAATTTGACCAAATAGTAAACTCGCATTTAAGACATAATCGAGAAGTATTGATTTTAGTGAACTATTGATTCGAGACAACGAAAGAGAAGCAATACAAACTATTCGGACACGGAAATTCTTCGGAAAAATGAGAGAGCGAGTGAAAATTCTCGGGAAAATGTCAATCATTGTTGGCAAGTGCCATTCATCGAATATACGTGAGAAAATATATAAATTTGCAATATATTATAGAAAATAATTCGTAATAATATTCGTGTGAATCTATTGTATTGATTAATTAATATGAGAATTTTTTTGTTATATAAATTGAAACTGTTTAAATATACAGTTTAATATAATTGTTAGATAAATATTATAATCAAAAATTAAGTGTTATTCAAAATATTCATATTTTAAGCATCTTAAATATGAAATGATTTAAATGAATTATTCATAGAACAATTATTAAACGCGTTATATTAATCAATTTTTTTTTCATCGAAAGAAATTTATGTATACGTATATTTTTTTAAAATTAAAAGCTGTTTAATATTTATGAAAAATATTGCCTTGTTGAAATATTATCGAATTTTCCGATTTTAAAATATATTTCAGAACGACGTACGATGCAGGAATAAATCTGTGAATAAATAAATATTTCTCAAATTTTTATTTATTCGCAGCATTTTTGAATATTTATTTATATATATATTTTTATTCACTTTTTAATCATTCTGATTTTTTTAAGACTTCAAAAAGAATTTATTTTAAGAATGTTTTATGTATCTTTAGGATTAAAGATAAAAATTGAAGATTATTCATTTACTACACAATTTTACACACAATAATAATAAAAATTCATCTAGTATTAAATTAAAATATTCAATAAAAATTATGTTGAATATATTAATGTTGTTATAATATAAAATTATCAAATAAACGAATTATATTTGATTCTTCAATATTAGATTAAATGAACGTTTTAATATTAGATGTATGTTCAAATATTTTTGCAGCGGAAAATTTCGTATAAAATCCTTTTATAAGACATAGTAAACTTTAAAACTTTCTATACATGAATAGGAAATAATCTTGTTAATTTTTTATTCACTCTGAAAGTTATCCTTTCGAAAAAAAAAGTTTACGTCGAAATGTCTTTAAAACTTAGATAACAAACTAAAAATATAAAACTTTTTCGATCATTGCAATTTTCATTAAATGAAAAACGGATGCTTTTACTTTTTATGAGTTTTAATTTTTTTTCCTATATATATCTATATATAATTTTATTTCACTCTTTAAATATATAAATCGACAATATAATACCAAAAATAATAATAATAATAATAATAATGATGATAATGTACGTTACCACCGCATACATTATCAAACAATTTGCACACAATTTTATCTAATCGTAACATTGCGGTCGATTGATTGAAAACTCGCCATATAAATTATACTCATTTCGGACCGCAAACCATAATTTGAAAAGCCCCGAAACAAACTATCCGAAACGTGGGCGTTTCGCCTGTCGAACTGCGTTTCGGAAACACCGAAAATAATTCTCGTTAACGAATCACTCATTAATATTATATATATATATATATATATATATATATATATATATATATATATATATATATATATATATATATATATATATATATATACCATATATACAGGGTGATCGTTGTTAACGAAGCGGTGGATTTTCCACGTTGATACAAGTTTTCGAATTTGACACGAGATAACATCAATACACGTCAAAATCTAAAAGCTCGATTTGATCGCTTCGCGGCTCTACCGCAAATCTACTTATCGAATATTGAATTTTACGGATTATTCAACGTGAAAATCCAGCGCCTGACACCGCAATATTGTGTACCGACATAATATCGATAAGCTAAGATTAAATTTTTCTCTAATTAATTATGTTCTATTATTATAATCAGTACCAATATATATATATATCTGCCAGCGTGCGTTAATTGAGTTTTCCGCGAATTTTCCGGGGAAAAAATATTATTATAAGTAGATTTTAATTGTTTAGTAATATAATAACAAAATATCAAAATGTCCATCATGCTTTTCGTATATTTTTTTTTTGTATATATAATAATTTTAATTTAAAAATATTTTATTGCATAAATAAAAAATATTTTTATAAAGATATATTTCCATTAATATTAATAAATATTTACTACTTTGTTTCATCAAAAAAAAAATGTTCTAAATTGATATCTTCCACAAAAATTAATCTTTTTTTCACCATCTTTAATAACCTTCAAGTAATTTTCATATTTTTGAATGCCATTTATGAATATATTTAAATTTAATTTTATTCCTCATATTCATAAAACTTATTTCATTTTCACTTATCGCGTTCTTTGTAAATTTTAAAATTTCTCATTAAATATTTTTTTCCACTCAGCATCTAAATATTTTTTTAATATTTAATACTAATTTCATTATGTTTAAACTTTGGCGAGTTTCATACTATTTATATAATAAAAATAAAAACTAAATCGCATTTACTTTCGCATACTGAATATTAAATATTTCTTTTACATGATAACATACAATTTATATATAAATTCATTACAAATATAGCATTTTATACAAATCCAATTTACATATTATATATATATATATATATATATATATATATATATATATATATATATAAACACAATCGTGCCGCTTTTTCTTCCAATATAAAACGATAAAGTTCCCAAAAAGACACCGTCAAAAATAAAAAAAAACAAAGAACTTACGTGAAAAATTCAGATTAATTTTCCACAACAACATTATTATAACTTGATACGAGAGAAAAATCGACCGTTATAAATATGTATTTCATTTTTCTCATTCGTCGTTGACGTCCACGTGTTTTCCGCCGGAAAATGCTTCCTTTTTTTTATTATTATTATTACTTCGTTTTTCCGTCGAGCCTTCGTTGTTTACTACGATCTCATAAATATTCGAATGAGAAACATTGTTATGCTTAAACGAGTATTCAATATTTTTACATATGAGCAAACCCGCCCTTTAATATTATTTAAATAAATTATTCCGCATGTAAGACTTAAAAGGGTTGCATTCGCTTATATTACACGTCTATTCATAATATTTTCTATAACATTTAAATTTATATCGTTTCATATTTAAAATTATTTTTAACGATATGTTGTACATTATATAATTATTCAATCGCAATATATATTTTGTACAAAAAAAAAATTGAATAAATAAATCAACATTAATTCAGAAAATGTATGAAAATACTTTTCATACATTTTTTTTTCATGATACAGCACGCAATATTCGACTTAATCTTTTTACTATATGTTGTTTGTTGTTGTTGCTGTTTTTTTTTATCTTTTTTAATTTCCCAAAGGACACCGCGACACACTCTGCGTTATTTTGTTTTTCAAAACAGGACTCACATATCCCTGTATTTTTTTTTTATTATAATTTTTCATCAGAAGACCCGTTCGTTTTGCGACGAAACGTTGACGAAAGTTTTTCTATAAATATGAAACGTATTCGCTGAAACTTCGACTCCGTTGAAACGAAAAGAAATAAATAAAGACGAGGTCATGTAAAATTTTTGACATTCACTCTCGTAGTGAACGACTTTTTTCAAGTATAATACATATATATAATACAATCCCAATAATATTTCTTTAAAAAAATATCAAATTTAAAAACTAAAATACTCTATAAACGTATATTACATTCAAAAGCTATACAATATATATATATATATATATATATATACATATATATATAGCTCATATTTTAATTATTTTAATGGATGCACGTCATATGATCCAGTTTATACAACATTATAATGTATGAAACATTCATTCAAAGCGTGACGTACGAACAAACAGATGCACTAATAATAATTACAAAAGTGGTTATTTAATTTTCATTTAATATTTTAACTTTAAAATGATGTAATATAAATATAAATTATATTCGATTATAATCAACAGCGCATTTCTCAATTAAATTTCTTATTTTAATTGTAAAATCGATTTTCTTTTCAACAAGAAAAATCTAAAATAAGAATAATGTCTCATGAACGTGAATAAAATAAAATATTAACTATTGAAAATTTTCGACGAAATCAAAAAAAAAATACAAGCAATAACGAATCTTATAGCACTTGACTTTCTTATATTTATTAATTTGAAAGCTAAATTTCTTTTAAATTAATAATTCGTTATATTTTATTGGACTTTGTAATTTCTTTTATAATATTATAACATTAAAATATATAATAAAAAAACAATGTTCAACGATATATATTTTACGATATAAATTAAATTAATATATATTTTTTTAAAATAAAACATCTGAAATAATTTTCAATAATATTTTAATTTTATTTAAAAATATAATTAATTAGAACCTAAATTTATTTTTCAATCGTTTTAAAACACTGATTAATTTCTCTATAATATTTTATTAATATATAATAGTTTTTATTCCTTAATAAAGCAAAATATATATATATATATATATATATATATATAAACTATCGC